>CM070788.1:18592500-18932500 GCA_036346955.1 Dipus sagitta
TGAACTGCATGCATCATAGCTTTTTCCAGCTTTCCCTCAGCTGGTCAACATGGAGGATGTTTTCAGCTCAGCTCCAGCAGGATTTCTCAGTGACCTTGCAGCCCAAGTATGTGGAGTCTTCAACAATAGGGTCTTACCATCTAATCCTGGTGGGAAAACAAGGGCCTTGGCAATGGCCTGTAATGTTTTGGGGGCCTCAGGGACCTCCATGGCCAACAACTCGCTGGAAGGTATCCCATCCCTGACACTGAAAATTTTCTAGTAACAATCTATGGCTCCTGTGTGTTTTATTGTCCAACAAAGTAGGTTTCCATATGACCTATTTATATCCTCTTAGATTTTTATTAGCCCTACCTCCACCTTTTCTTTACTCAATCTCTTCCCCTGACCTCACTTAGGCCTTTTCACCCCCATTAATATGTTCTTCTACTTACATATATACATTACCATACTATTAAGTCCCCCTCCCTCCCTTCCTTTTGTATTCCCTTTATATCTCCTTTCTAGCTTACTGCCATTCTTTCTCTTTCTCTTTATCTCTTCTGTCTCTGTCTCTCTCTCTCTCTTTCTCTCTCTCTCTCCCTCTCTCTCTCTCTCTCTCTCCTTGCAAATAAATAAATAAAAAATATTAACAAGAAAATCAAAAGATGGAAAATAAGTAAAGGTAAAAGATGGCAAAGGAAAGCATATGGAAAAAAGATACATGTTTGATCCCCCAATAGTATCATAACAGCAATTATATAATCCAAAATAAAAGTGGGAAGGTTTCAGATTGTTTTCAATCCGTGTTCATTTTGAAAGGAATAGTAAAATTTGTGGGAAAGAAAAGAGGTTTTTGGGTTTCTTGTTCTTCTATTTTGGGCAGTCTGTCAGAGTGTAAACCTCACTGGTCTGGCTCTGTGAAAACACCTGCTGCACTTCCAGTTCAGGCTGGTAGAGAATCAACCAAGTTGCATCTCATTAAAAGAGCCCACAGCTGCCACTGCTACTGAGTAGTGAAACTTACTTCCACACTCTTTCAGATTCTTAGATTACCAAGAGGCAAGATACTGACATTCCACATGGACCTTTTGCTTCACCATCACAGGATAGAAGGTCAAAGGGCAGCATGCAAAAGATATTTTTAAATAATATTTTATTTTAATTTATGAGATAGAGAGCAAGAGGAAGAGAGAGAAAGAGAAAAAGAGTGAGGGAGAAAGAGAATAGGTGTGCCAGGGCCTCCAGTTGCTGCAAACGAGTTCTAGACACATGTGCCACCTTGTGCATATGGCTTACATGGGTCCTGGGAAACTGAACCTAGGTCCTTTGGCTTGGTAGGCAAACCCGTTAACCACTAAGCCTTTGATTTATCTATTTATGAGAGTGACAGGAGAGAGAGAGCAAAAGGGAGAGAATGGTCACATCTGGGCCTCTAGCCATTACAAATGGATCAAAGCCAGGTCCTTAGGCCTTGCAGGCAAGTGCCTTAACCACTGAGCCATCTCTCTAGCCCCAAGGGGTGTTTTATAACATTAATTTCCCCATAAAGGTGGGCCACTGTGACACTATTATTCCTGAAAGAAAAAAAAAATCCTACATTTTCAAATCACCAGCATAACCAAAGTTCAGTAAGAGTTTTGAAGGTTTTAATGCTTTAAACTATAGAATTCAAGCACTGGTCCATGGAAACACCTACCCTTCCAACATACACACAACATCCAGTCCACCCAGGAGCCACACATTCTTATAAATTGCCCAAGTATCAACTCCAAAATATTGACAGCTATATAAGCACCCCTTGTGTGAAACTCAAGGTATTATTATTCATCATAAGGCTGATTTCCCTCCACATGTGACCCCATGAAATCCAAACAAGTTACACGTCTTCCAAAGTACAGTAGTGAATTAAGTTCAAGGCAAATATTTCTATAGCTAAAGGTTAGGGTTAGGGTTAGGGTTAGGAAGAATGTATTTACCATGTAGTTGTAGGTTATGAGGGACCTCAGTGGAGCAGAGGCAGGGAGGAGTGTAAGGATGGTACCAACATATGATGTGTCTATACAAAGTTTGGCCTAATAAAAAATACATAATAATTTTAAAAGGAGGTAGAAGAAGAGGATGGACAGCTTGACCTTGTCCTTTAACTTCCATACATGTGTGGACACACACACACACACACACTAAGAAAAAAAACAACATGGAAAGAAATTGGGTCTTAAGGCTTGAAAATATTATTTAGCTCTACATTTGACATTAGGGAAAACCACTGTAGCAGTAGGACCCACACAAACCTTCTGGGTGCCCCAGCCCTGAGTCTTAGTGTCTCACAGCAAATGTTGCAGCTTTCACAGGTTGAAATTGGTGTCATCAGCTTCCTTAGGCTGCATACTGAGATCTCAGGGAGACCCGCACATCCATGACTCTACCCTCCTAGGGACCTTCTGCATTCACCCTGGGGAAAAAATGCTCTGTCCCCATTAAGTTATTCTCTGGGACCGAAAGTCTTATTGCCTCCGAAATCCATACGGAAGAAGATGTGTGTCCGCAACTCCTATATTCTGTTCAAATGTGCAGTTATTCCTGTGTGCTTTACTTCCAGGGTGTACTTCTGAGGTTCTAGGGACCCAGGTCACAAGTCATAGCTTGGCCCCCCTGAGTCATAACAAATATTCTAGAATAGAAACCTGAGACATTACAAAGCAGCAAATATTGAAATTCTGAACATGTCTTGGACTTTTTTACTTGAAACGTATGCCCTCAAAACCCTAGATGTCTGGACTCTTGATGAAAGGGTAGACTTCAAGTTCCATAAAAGTCTTCCGAGATCATTCATTGCTGTTCTTCATAGATAGCATCTAGCTTCCTTCTATCCACACTAATGTGTGTTTTTATTATTATTAAAGTCACTTTAGTTTTCTTTCCCGCATACATTTTTATTCTATACAAGACAAGGCTTGAGATTTCTCAACTATCTAAATGGCACTTTCCTTTCATTTATAGCATCTGCATTTGATTTATTTCTCTCTTCTTGCACTATGCCATGTATAGTCTTGCATCCCCTTCATTGATTAACTATTTATAGAATCCTATTTTTCTGATAGATATCCTTGTTTTTGTTCTAAATCTGTCATTCATCATGCTCTGGGATGCATGCAACTCAGCCGAATTATTTTTCTGCTTTCTAACAAGGGTGGGGAGGAGCAGGCATTAGCTCCCATTTATGAGTTTGATGAGAGACCTTAGGAAACATCTTTTTTTGTTGTTTATTTTTATTTATTTGAGAGCGACAGAGAGAAAGAGGGAGAGGGACAGAGAGAGAGAGAGAGAGAGAGAGAAACAATGGGCGTGCCAGGGCCTCCAGCCACTGCAAACAAACTCCAGACGCGTGCGCCCCCTTGTGCACCTGGCTAACGTGGGTCCTGGGGAATCCAGTCTCCAGCTGGCGGTCCTTAGGCTTCACAGGCAAGCGCTTAACCGCTAAGCCGTCTCTCCGGCCCAGGAAACATCTTAAAGGAGTTCAAATTGATATTGACTCATGGTTTCAGAGGTTGGAGTCCATGGTCACTTGGGCCCATCATTTATGGGCCTGGGCGGAGGCAGAATATCATGGTGTAAGTGCAGGAAAGAAGAAAACAGTTGACGCATAGCACCCAGGAAACAGAAACAGCCAGGAAGGTGCTGGACACCCAATATGACCCTCTAAGCAAGGATGCCTTCTGAGATCTGTTTCTTATAAGTAGATCCGGCCTCTTAGTTTCCACCTCCCAATATGTATCAAATGATGAGTCCATTAATTGGTTAATTGACTATATTACCTATGATCCAATCACTGTCAGGCATCAATTTAAAAAAAAAAAATCAGATCATAACAAGGCCTTTCCTGGGCTTTTGAATACTTTCTTCTTCATTTCCATCTGAGATCAGCAGAATTGCCTGTCCATTGAGAATTTTTTTCCAATATTCTGATTATAACTACTTAAATAATATATGAGCAGTGTGAATTTTTTTTTTTCCTACAGACCTTCTCCTCTTCTAAGCCCTCAGCATAATAACCCTTGTCCTTTGATTCATGGCAATGAAGGCTATTCATAGAGTTCACTTCAACACTGACCATCCTACTCCTCATTACTCCAAATTCCACATCCTCAGATGTTTGTTATAACAACATTTTATACTCTTGAACCGATTTTTATCTCAGCCCATTCTGTTTTGCTATAGCAGAATACAAGAAGTGTTTAATCTTACTAGACTTTTTTTGTTTGTTTGTTTCCTCATAGTTCTGTAAACTGGGATGTTCAGGAGTGTTGTTGTCCAGTGGAAGTCTGGGTTCTGATTTCAGTATAATTTGCACACCACATCCTCTAAATGGGATGAATGCTTTTATATAATGGCAAAGCATAAGGGGAGAAACCGATCCTCACATACTGTTTGTACAGGTGATATCAATCCATTCACGACAATAAATGCTTCAGAGGTACTTAAATACCTCCAGTTTTTAGCACAGAGCTGCTATGTTGGAGATTGAGTTCTAAGACATGAACTTGGAAGATATAAAAACACTGAGGCCACGGCAGTGGCACACTGGGTATTCCTGTCACAAAGGGATGCTGAAGCTCGTATGAAAATACGTTCTTTTTCCATTCAAGTGGCCAATCAAGGATACGCATGTTGGTTCCCTTGTCCTCAACGGAGACAGTCTTCCAGGACCTTTTTCAATTCCAGAGCACACTACAGAGATGATTCAGGTATACTTCAAAAACACACTGGAGCTCACCCAGCCTGTGTTTTCATAAGCCTAATTTCTGTGTTCACTCATAGGTTCCTTTCCTGTCATTCATCAGTCATCCTTTTAAAAGTAAAACTCCAGGGGATGGAGAGATGGCCCAACAGTTAAGGTGTTTGCCTGCAGAGCCTAATGACCCAAGAGGCACCAAGTGGCGCATGTGTCTGGAGTTCATCTGCAGTGCCTAGAGACCCTGGCGTTTGCTCACTCTCACTCTCATTTTTCTCTCCTTGAAAATACATAAATAATATAATTTTAAAAGTTAAAACTCCACTAGAAAACTTGTTTCTCTGGGACCTCCAACAGGCTTGTATTAACTTAAAGAAAAATTTGGGTCTTTGCTATGATGATATTTAAAATATTTCCTAGTTTTAATATCCTGAGATTCTCTAGTATGATTTCCCGCTTACTTCTCATAGTAACATATATTACATAATTGCGTTATGGGCTAAGAAAATAAATTAATCTCAATTACTAAGTAAATTTTCTGCTAAATGAAAAATATGAGTTTAGGCAGATGGACTTTCAGTCATAAGAGCTACTTAGAAATGTCTTTAATTTATCTTGATAATGAAGTACATTCTAGATTAGATCATTATCCATTGGGACAATGGATAATGGCTGGAAGGTAATTACAATTCATTTTTATCACAGTTTCAGTGTAAATGTTAGGGAACATATAACTGATACAAGTACCTATACTAACAGCTTTCACAACTTAAATCCGACATGTGCTTGAGCAATTTTTTATCAAAAATTTATATGACAAAGTGGTATCTACACAATAGTGCAATTATGCATGACACATTACAATTATCCTTTACAGATAAAATAATTCAAACTGTAGGCGAGTAAGTAGACACAATTTAGATCACAATAACTGAAACAGGAATGTTTTTGATGACCAAAGGCACCTAGAACAAGAACAGCCTATCAAAGCCATCATTTTGTGTACTATTCTTAATGAAGGTCTTTAGTATTGTACTGGATATCCCTGAAGCCAGTGTGATAGGAAGAGAGAACACTTAGAAAGTGTTGAATGTGTGGGAGCAGTCCAAAAGCACACATGATGTACATTGTAACCCTACAATGTAAGTGATACATGTGACTCCTTCAGAAACTACTCTTCTTCAAGCATATCACATACTCTAAATTCTAATTTTTGAGATACATTTAAGGATTCCCACGGCATTTTGTAGATGAGAGCCTATTCTTGTGATCCTATCTATGACAGAATAACTCACGAGATCCTCAGGGCATGACGCTGTATTATATTTCATAGTCATGTGACATCCACAAAATCCTACCTTCAGAGCAGCCGCGGATCCCAGTGTTTTCCATGTGGCATTCAAGTACTGCAGTATAAATGACACACTGCACAGAACTGACGCAGCCCTGGGTGACTGTAGAAGTGTGTGGCTGAGAGGGACACAGGTAGCGCTGGTACAATGTTAAATGAGACAAGGAACACAGAAAGGGCTTTCAATCTTGATTTTCTATATGAAGTACTGCTAGGAGCCAGGGAAGGATTTACTCAGAGAAGTCTTCCAGGAGGAAGATTTTAATATGATTTAATTAGGAAATTGACCAGAAGTTATAAATGACGTTTAACTAGAATGAAAAGCAGATCACTGAGTAGCATATTCAAGGAAAAACTTACGATAGGCTTAATTACATTAAAGAAATATGAGAAATGTGAGTTTACCCAACAGTTTTTGATGGCTGACTCTTTTTAAATTTTTATTAAGTAGAAACTTTGTATGGACACATCATATATTGGTACCATCATTTCTGTCCCTCGATCACATAAAGGAATGGCATTAGCTGGAGATGTGAAGGCAGGCTTTGTCCCTTAAGGGCATAGCTTGCCATTCTAAGGTATCTTCTATATTTTCAACTATGAGGGCAGAGGAGGGAGGACAGAAGATATTATCTGGGATAATAAATAACACAAAAAGCCATTTTTTCAGAAGATGTTAATATTAAAATGATTTCCCAGTCAAACAGAGAGGGGCAGGAGACAGGACAGAAAATATACAGCAAAAAGTTAGAAATAAAATCAGGTACAGATGACAAAGGAGGTAGATGAGACATTTACGAGTAAAGTTTCTCAGGCTGGAGAGATGGCTTAGGAGTGAAGGTGCTTGCCTGCAAAGCCTAATAACCCAGGTTTGACTCCACAGAACCCACAAAAGCCAGACACACAAAGTGACACATGCGCATAAGGTGGCACATGTGTCTGGAATTTGATTGCAGGAGCTAGAGGCCCTGGCATGTCAATTCTGTCTGTCTCCCTCTCTCCTTCTCTCTCTCTCTCTCCCTCTCTCCCTCTCTCATACAAAAAAAGTAAAATAAAAGAGAATAAAATTTCCCTCAAAAAGTATTAATTTGCATTTGCATGTGTGTGTGCATGTGTGTGTGTGTGTGTGTGTGTGTGTGTGTGTGCACGCGTGCACATGCGTGCACATGTGCAGGCATACCAGGGCCTCTTGATGCTGCAAATATATGCCCATCCAGCTTTGTGTGTGTAGCTGGGGAATTGAATACAGGATATCAGACTTTGCAAGCAAGCTCCTAACCAGTGAGCTATCACCCCAGCTCCGGAAATAAAAGTTCTTAGTTAATAACTGGATGGAGTGAAAATGGAGAAAGGCATAAGTCTGAAATGACATTAACTTACAGGGGAAATTAAATATATATCAAGTAGTCTCTGCTTACATCATGTCTCTTAATACCTCAGTAGCCCAAGTAAGTCACTGGGCCAACTTAGAGATGAACAAAGAGTAAATACAACATATGGTACATGTTGCACCCAGTAGAAGGCATAGGGAAGTTATCACAGGGGATCTATGTTTTGGTCTAGATTAGATAGATATTCACTGGGCTAAAGATGCAAGGAAGAATCTGGGAGACTTGAACAGTGTGGTCAAACCCAAGTGATGTAAACTATTCTGTTCAAGGGAATTTTGGATGGATTTCCAGGGAAACTTTGGGAAATATGAGACAAGTTCAAACTGGAGTATATTGTTACATGAAGACAGAACTTTGTGTGGAACCGTGACCCATTCTCTGACCTTGGTCAATGTATACAACTTTCTTTTTTCTTAAGAGCAGTAGCTTTATTAGGAAAATAAAGATGACTACTGTATCTTAGTTGTAGGATCACAAAATTCCTATCTTTGTTTTCTTGGAAGATTTGACTCCTTTCTACTATCATTCTTACTGGAGATATATTTTTCCCCCTTAGTTTTATTCTTGTTTATACCAATTTGTATTCTTTGGAGTTTTATGTCAATAATCTCTCATTCCAATTACACTACAGGCCTCTTGATAATTGAGATTTCCTTTACAACTATGGGTAATGCCATTAGTAACTTGAGTCTTTACTCTTAATGATGTTAAATGATGTTGATAATATAGCCTTGAAAATACAACGAGATAATATAAACAAGTACTTTACACCATTCCTGGCATAGAATAGTAGTTGGGCAATTGTTAGTTTTCTTCCTTATTGTGCCTATACATATTATTGCAAAAAAAAAATAAATGGAGGACATCAGTGAAAACAATCAAGTCAATGACAATTAGGTTTTCCTATGAATGATTTTTATGACATTATGTTAAAGTAGAAAACACAGTACTTTAAAGTAAAACGAGAACTGAAATTGGAAAGAGAACAAGAAAGACATTCATTGACATGGATTTTTAGGATGTCCAAAATTATACAGAATATTAATGAGTACATAAAAATATTTATTTAGGATCCATACTAACGTAGATGAGTATATACTATTTTTAAATGGCTTGACCTTACTATGCTGTGAAAGTGGTACACATCAGTATAATAAGCGTTTGGAATTTGAATTTTGATCTTTCCCTTGGATGGGAGTATGTGACAGTACTCACATTACTGGTCATTGGCACTGAACTGCAGCATCCAGGCAGCCACAGGATCTAACAGTCAGCAGTAAGTGCTCCGCGGTGTCTACAGTGCGTCTGTTTTGCTAAGCCGTGATACTCGGTAGGCTGTGTAGTAAAAGAATTTTTTAACTTATGATATTTTTCAGTTGACATTGGGTTTATTAATATCATTTATACCTTTGATATATGGGCTGTCTGTCAGGTTATGTGCGGAAAATATTTTCACTCAGTATAACTCAATTTTTCCTTTATTTCATTTTTTTTGGTTGTTATTGTTGTTTTTGTTGTTGTTGTTTGTAGGCCCATTGGCTCTCTTCCCGGCTGGCTTTGAACTCACAGTACAATCCTACCTCAGCCTGGGATTAAATGTCATCCATGCTCCACCACGGCCAGCTGGCAGTCATTATCTTAAAGAATTTTTTTCAATTATATTCATTCACTTGCAAAACAAGTTATTATTATTATTACTAGTAGTAGTATTATTTGTTAACTTAGAGATTTTACAAATATAAATTTTTTTGTTCTATCCATACAATGTTTATCTACACTTACTGAGATAACTGCATATCTTCTTTTTTCTTATTTATATAATGTACTGATTGGTTTTGGAATCGCAAATTCTAATTTTGCATTAAACTGTAGTTATTGTACTGTACTATCCACTTGTGTACTTCTGGGTATGATATGCTAATATATTACAAGCTTTGTACCTAACTAAGATCATGAGGCATATCGGTCCTTAAATTTATTCATTAATATCTTTGTTGGATCCTATCCTCAAACATTATTGGTATTATAGGATAACTTAGAGGTAGTGCCTTCCTCTATTGTCCAAACAATTTTGTGGATGTTTAGTAGTATATATCCTTTAAATATTTTTTGTAATTCAAATATACAAATATAATAATCTTGGCCTGAATGATTTGTTGTTTTCTGCTTATTCTGGTAAGATTTTTATTGCCAACTCATTTACCTGAACAAATAAATATAAAGCTATTAATCTTTTGCCTTTCTCATCATTCATTGTATTTTTCAAGGCATTTTTCAAGTTAGTTGGCATAAAGTTATTTCTAAGGTTTAACTGTTGTTTTTTTTAATGCTTGGAAAATATGTAATAATACCCCTTCTTTCAATCTTCATCTTGGTGGCCGTATTATTTTCTCTTTGTTGAGAGGAAACACCTGAGCAAAGCATCTTAAATAAGGAAGGGTTTATTTTGGCTCACAGTTTGAAGGTGCGGTCTATGTTGGCAGGGGTGTCATAGGACAAGAGCATAAGGCAGCTGGTCATGTTGTGTCTATAGTTTGAGTGCAGCGTGAGATGAATTCAGGTGCTCAGCAAACTTCCTCTATTTTATTGAATCTGGAACATCATTCCATGGAATCTTACCACCCATGTTAGGGTAAGCCTTCTCACCTCAATTAATTATATGATTAATCGATGTCATATATTAATTAATTATGATTAATAGGATCTTCAAACTTTATATTAATTAATATGATCTTCAAACTCTTTCACAGACAGTCCCAGCGATTCGTCTCTGTTTGATTCAAGATCCTGTGATGTTGATAACATTAGCCTTCCTAGTACTATCTTAGAATTTCCTCAGTGTGACAAATGCTTGAGGGAATAGCTTTAAAGTAGGAAAGATTTAGTTTCTGGTTCATGGTTCCAGTCCCTCACTGCCTTTCTCCATTGCTAGGGCAACTGGTGAGACAGCGCATCATGATGTCAAAAGTATATGATGAGGGCTGGAGAGATGGCTTACTTGTGAAGGCGCTTGACTGCGAAGCCTAAGGATCCTAGTTAAGTTCCTCAGCACCCCTGAAAGACAGATGCACAAGGGGACACTTGCATCTGGAGTTCATTGGCAGTAGCTGGAGACCCTGGTGCACCCATTTTTTTTCTCTCTCTGTCTGTCTGCTTCTTTGTCCTCCCTCTCTCTCTCTCTTTCTCTCTCTCTCTCTCAAATAAATAAAATAAAATAAAATAAATATATGTTAAGAGGGAAATTGCTTACTTCATGGTGGCCAAAACATACAAAAGGAGAATGCCAGAATTAGTGGCTCTCCTTCTTCTTCCTGTTTTATTCCATCTGGATCTCACCTTCCTGGATGATACAACACTCCCATTCAGAACATGTCTTTCCCTGTACTTATAGTTGCCTGGAGACCATTCCCACAGCGATTCCCAGAAGTGTGCCTTCAGTAGTCTTCTAGGTATCTCTCAATCCAATCAGGTTGACATATGACCATCACAAGTCCGCCCCTTGTCTACCCAACACTCAAGCATATCTCTTTAAACCTACCTTATCTCTTTAGACACTATTGTTAGTGTCTAAAGACTGACAAATGTAACTGTCCTGCCTATGACTGAAACGCACTAATTCCATCCTAAACATCTCAGTACTGCATAAAAGTCCAAAACCCAGCTGGAGGGATGACTTAGCAGTTAAGGCGTTTGCCTTCAAAGTCCAAGGACCTAGGTTCGATTTCCCAGGACCCACGTTAGCCAGATGCACAAGGGGGGAAGGGGACGCATAAATCTGGAGTTCGTTTGCAGTGACTAGAGGTCCTGGTGCACCCATTCTCATTCTCTCTCTCTCCCTCCATCTTTTTCTGTTAAATAAATAAATAAATACTTTTTTAAAAAACGTCCAAACCCCAAATCTCTACTGAGTCCCAAGGCACACAAAAAGAGGAAACTAAGCATTTCCATTCCAGAGGAGAAGAATGAGGGTTCCTAGAAAGGAATGATCAAACAAAAGCATGGCCAAAATACAGAAGGGCAAACATTAAATCTTGTATTTCCATGTCAGGACCAGGAGCGTGTGATTTAATATAAGTTCCAAAACCCCTGGTCAGCCCGGCTTGTGGGATTTTGCTGGTTGTAGCCCACACGGCCTCTCTTAGCCAGGCTCTGCTTTCTGACTGAAGTTTTCCTTAGAAAAGGACCACATTCTTAGCACCTCCAAGATCTTTGGATCTACATGGAATCCTTGAGTTTACCTGCACAAGTCGCACTCAGCCCTTTCAGGGGCTGCCACCAAGAATCCTAAGCCTGCCACACATGCATTCATTCCTTAATGTCTGGGTGGTTTCCCTGTGGGAGGAAGGATAGTCATTGTAGCACAGCCTTAAAGGTAATATTGGGACCTAGAACCTTCCGGTCTTTCTTTTTGCTTCCAAGCCACCATAAGGTCACAGTTCTCTTCCACACACTCCTGCAATGACAATCAGCCTTGTCATATCCTGAAAGGTGGTAGGACCACTAACCGTGGATGAAACCTTTAAAATTGTATTCAAAAATAATTCTTATTTATTCATAAGTAGATTTATCTCAGGCATTGGATGCAGTATTAGAAAGCTAACACAAGATCACTAGGCAAAATATTTAGCTAAGACAGAAAGAGATGGCACAGAAAATGAACGAATGGTGATGTTAATATCTCCTAAAATGAATGAATATTTATTTAGAAATTGGCAACCCATGTTCATTTGGATATAAGTAAATTTAAAAGAGGTTTGATTTAGCTATTTACCTTTCCATTGCCTTTTACATTTTCTATTCCTTTAATTTTTTTCCAATAGTTTTCAAATATGAATTAGATAAGGAGCTGTTGAGAAAATGGCTAAAAAAAAAAAAAATCCAGAGAACAAAATTAGTATAAAAATGAAGTTGGAAACTCCACTTCTTCAAATAGACATGCTCTACTTTTATATATTTAACTTCCTACTATTATTGGCCTTTTGATACAAAGTTTGACTTCCTCAACAAAATAAAAATGAGAACACTGAACAGTGGAATCAAGAAGCTTTCAATGTAACTTATATCCACTTCTATTCTTGACCCTTTTGGCTCATTGGAAGAATTCAGGGAGGAAGCAGTGGCTTGAGGGAAGAGGTCAGCTAATGTGAATATTTCCTAAAGTACTACTTCTTTCTAGTTCTAGAGAAATATACCCTACAAGGTCAGACAACAGGGTTTCAAAGAACTGTCATACCTGAAGACTATGTCAGGAAGGAATTTGGGTGGACATCAGGAGGTGTCCTAAATTAGAATTTAGCCTTCCCAATCAACTGCACACTTCAGGGAAGGGTGGGGAACTTGTCTGCAAAATCAGAACATGCTCATGTATTTAAAAACATTAAACTTTTGGCAATCATTAGCAAGGAAAATTATTCACTAGTGTATATTCACGATGCTTTTTATCATCTCAAACACTGCAACACAACTTACTAAATGGAGAGAGGCAGCGCTTTCTGAAAGAAGACCAACTGAAATGGATTCCCACTATAGGCCTAAACATTTTTTTTTGTTTGTTTGTTTTTTTGTTTTTTGAAGTAAAGACTCGCTCTAGCCCAACCTGACCTGGAATTCACTATATAGTTCCAGGATTGACTGGAACTCACAATGATCATCCTATCTCTGCCTCCCAAGTGCTGGGAATAAAGGTGTGTACCACCATGCCCTACTGGCCTAAACATTTTATTTTATCCCATTCACTTCAACTTTGTCTGTTAACCTAGTGATTATTATTTCCATATTGAGAATATTTTCTGAAAAGTTTGAATCATTATAAGGTCATGAAATATATTTGTGTCTATAATAGCCCCAATATTTGCTCTGTTTGCTTAAGCTTGATATGCTACACCTTTTGTAAACTATTACCAAACTGTGGCAAATGCTTTTTATCTGTCTTTTCATAAAGACCTAGAGCTACCCTGCATTAAAAATGATTATTATGGGTCACTCATGGGCTCTGAGAACCTGATATGTGTATATATGGTATATATATATAACTTATTTATTTGCAAGCAGAGAGATACAGAAAGAATGGGTATGACAGCACCTCTAGCCACTAAAAACGAACTCGAGATGCATGGGCCACTTTGTGCATCTGACTTTACATGGGTACTGGGGAATTGAACCCAGATCATCAGGCTTTGCAGGCAAGCACCTTAACTGCTGAACCATCTCTCCAGCTCCCTGATATACATTTTTTATTCTGCCTACAATTGAGAGATATGACATGAGGTATAAAACATGAATGCAAGAGAAAGAAGCCCCTAGGTTAGTCACTGATGTGTTTATGCTTGACAAAATTACTCAACTTTAAAATTATGATGTTATTGAGAATTACCTCAATCACTTTCCTCTCTTTCCTTATTCTTACTTTCTTTATACCTACTAGAATTAGCTCTTCATTACTATGAAGGGCAAATAATCCTGTGAAGTTTATGTTTTAAAATTTGAGGGAATATCTTTTTTTTGTAATTGAACTGCCTCAAGAATTTTCCCAGGCACATTGCAAATAATTGTACTCACTACATTTCTAAATATAATATAAAGATTTTAGTTTAGCAAAGAATGATAAAAATCTAGCATAGAATAAGGATAAAAAACAAAATCCTGCCAGGCATGGTGGTGCACGCCTTTAATCCCAGCACTCGGGAGGCATAGGTTGGAGGATCACCATGAATTTAAGGACACCCTGAGACTACATAGTGAATTCCAGGTCAGACTGAGCTAGAGCTAGACCCTACCTGGAAAGATAAAAAAAAAAAAAATCAAGGAACTTATCACATAGAGAATCTATTACTAATCTAATGGTTAGTAGAATTCAATCATATTTTATTTTGAAATCATTACATATGTTTGAGTAAAGTAAAAGCATTACCTTTGTAAAAAAATTTCATTACAATTTTGCGAATCACATTTCATACATTCATACATTTTATTGAATGCATTGTTCATCAATTCCTGTGCCATGTGCAAGAGATAAAAAGAAAACAGAATATTTATTGTGAAAGACTCTAGGTATATTTAGAGATACCCATACAAATGCTCATTTATAACAAGATATGGGAATAGTTATATCAAAGTGTGCATTTGCTAAGTGCACTATATAGTTTTGAAAGAATACTCCTGAAGGCAGTTACGAAAGAACGTCACAAGGAGGGCTGCTTTTAAGTGGAAATTAGAAGGATAACTTGCCATCAAGAGCAAATGTAAAGTCATGACAATGCCAGACAAAATAAGGCGTTAATCACAGGAAACATCTATCAGAGGTTGCCAAGAAGAAAGAGAAGAGATACCCAGGGAAAATGGAAGTGTAAGTATAAGTGACATTGTTACACATGAGTATGCGATGAAACACAAGGCACATGTTAGGAAGGATCTTGCAAAATGTACAAATATGATAACGGTAACACGTTGTGAACAAACAATGCTGGCATCCAACTGAAAAATAAAAATATGAACAGCTTGTCCATATAAAATACCAGCACCAAAGATGAATGCATCTTAAAGAATAATAATTCATGACAAATTCTAAAACTGTATGCTGTCACACTTCTCTAAAAGAAAATTTAAATCAAATTTGATTTAATGATAATTTTTAGCCTTTTTCGTTTCAAGCAGCATGAACCTTTAAGCAAATAGACTTTCTGCTTTCAACTTGTTCTCAAAATAAGGAGATAGGCTAGGATTCTCTCCTTAATTCTAGTCAACAAAGCAGTGAATGGCACATTGTAAATAACCGATTAACTTTCCAGTATAAAATGCGAGAGAATATGACTGAATACACTTATATTTTGCTTGCAGAAATAGAAAATTTAAATCTCAGAAACATTTTTTAAAAATTTCTTCTAATGGATGTTTATAAAAATTAAATGAAACTCTAAAAGGAAGCAAAAGATTCCTTTCTCTTGAAGAAATGCCAAATACTCGAGATAATTGTTATTTTCATAAAACAAATTTTCATTCTTTATTCTCAAAAATAATTTATGAGAAAGCAAGTTTATAATTTACATGATGTTTTATAATCTTACTTCTACTTAACATTACATTCTAAATATGTTTCTAGACCAATAGGTGTTTTTTGAAAACAATTTTAAATGACTGGCTGAACTCCATTATATTAACTGAAGACAGGATTTAAAGTGTCATAAAAATGAGTTCACAAAATTCCTTAGTCCAGGGGAAACATCACGCAGGAAACCGCAGACACCTACTTGATTCTGACATAGGACTTCAAGATAATAGATAATCATACCAGTAAAATCCTTTATCTACTCACCACAGTTCTTCTCAGGAATTCATAATGTGACAACTAATCACAGGCATGTGACATTCTTCCTGACTACTGTAATCAACAATGACATCCCTTTGAACCCCCTTCTCATGTCTGCTTGGATAAAACCAGGCCAGTTGGGTACCGGTTAAGCATACTTATTCCTTGTAACTGCAGTTTGTGATTCCCAGGTAGTCATCATCATTCAAATAAACTCCTCATTTGGAGGAGTTCAAATGGTTCAAATAAACTCCTCATTTTCATAATTGTGAGAAACACTGCATTTTAGGTTGTCATTTTTCAATGACCTAAATAGAATCAAAATTGACTGCGCCTGCACATTTTGTTGGCTTTCTCTGGACTCAGTAAGTAGCACTACTAATTGAATTCTTTGGGTTCTTGAGTGGGGGCTCACTCACAAACCAGACACGAACTATCTCGGGATTCCAATTATCTGAACTGTTTTAAAATTTTTATTTATTTATTTATTTATTTATTTTGAGAGAGAGAGATTAGGCTCACCAGGGACTTCAGCTGCTGCAAACAAACTCCAGATACCTGTGCCACTTTGTGCACCTGGCTTATATGAGTTCTGGGGAATCAAACCTGGGTCCTTAGGCTTTGCAGGCAAGCACCTTAACCACTGAGCAATCTCTCCAGCCCTCTCTGAACTTTTTGGTTGACAGTGGGATTTATTTTAGCTATTTTCAGACTCGGGTTCCATCTCTGCTGTTTCCTGCCTTCCTTTGTCAAGGTTTAGATGAACGAGGACAGGGTGGCTTCCCAATGCACACTATAAGGTTTTGTTTAGGCCAATTTCATATAAATGCCTTATAAACTTCAGTTGTGATCCTTTTATTTATTCTTCTTCTTTGTAATGCGGATCCGCTTTTGATTGTGACCAATTCTCTTTATTTGTTCCCATGGGGGACTTCCAGTAGAACAACACATTTAGAAAATTCCATTCAAATGGAAATTGTCCATAGCAGCTAGTCTCCTGGCATCTTGAGCATCCTATTTACTGGATATCAATTAGGATTCAGGAGTACACGTGAGTGTCTTGAACTGTAGTGAAACCTCCCGGAACTATGCCCATTAGCAACAGGCTTGACGTGAGCAGCTTGTCAGATTTAAACCCTTCCAAAGGAACCACATTATAAGCAGCCAGTCTTCCAAATCGCATATACTTCCTAATAAAAGGGGCTCTTTCTAGTACCCTAGAAGGCTTTGTGTGTGATAACGACTTTGCCTGTACTAGGAAGGTAGTACAATCTAAGATTCACATGAAACTCCAGTGCTCCAAATGACAGTGTTTTGCTTTGTCAAAAATTGTGCATTTGTGCACTCATTCATCAGATGTAGCTGATGTAGGCTAGAGTCATAGAAAGAAAAAAAGAAAAAACTTAGGCAAAATGCATGGAAGCCTGAGGCTGATGTCCTACATGGGGCATTTATATTAACTCCCAAGGCTCAAGGAACACAACAGAATAGGGGTTAGAAAGAATGTAAGAACCAGAAAACCAGGTGGAGTCTTGCTTTCATCTGGGCATAACATGGCTATTGCACTCATAAGCTCTAAGTAGCTATGATTACCTGTATAAGACCAGCACAGCATTAGGCCCATCACGATTCTGTCATGGACAGAGGAGGAGACCATAAGGCCCTGTCCTTCCCTGAGGATTTATAAGAGTTAATGGTTGCTGGTAATGACAGAGACATTTTCCATAGTGGCACAGCTAATGGTAAGTTATCCATACTCCTATAAATAATCCTCCCCCCTGTTCCTGTAAGCAACCATAATTGAACTCATTGATTCCTCCCCGCAAAAGACATGAAGGTAGAAACAGGACTAATTCTGAAAAGCAGATCTGCCAGGGAAGGAGCAGGACGAGGCAGGTCGGTGGAGGTGGAATATGATCGAAGTATATTATGGATACATATGAAAATGTCATAATGAAACCCATTATCATGAATAATTAGCATATGTTAATAAAAACCCATTTTAAAAAGTGAAAAAAAAGCTCTAAGGAAGGTTTCCCAAATACCATGTTGAACAAGGCAGGCATAGGAAATGCAGAGTTAGGCTTTCTGTGAAAAGACAAAGCCTTACCATCAATGAACTGAAATAAAAGCCACTGAAACCTGTGATCAAAATCAGTCTCCAGAGTGAGGAGCCACATCTTAGTTGGCTGTTTTTTTTAATTTATGTTTTATTTTATTTTAGAGAGAGAGAGAGAATTGGCACACCAGGGTCTCAGCCATTAAAATGAAACTCCAGACATTTGTGCCACCTAGTGGGCATGTGTGACCTTGCCCTTGCTTCACCTTTGTGTACCTGGCTTATGTGGGATCCAGAGCATCAAACCTAGTTCCTCAGGCTTTGTAGGTAAGTGTAACTGTAAATCCTCAGGGATAGATAGATAAATAAATAAATAAATAAATAAATAAATAAATAAATAAACAAATAGGTTAAAGTCTCCACAAGATTGAAAGACTGAATACTATTGTGTTTGTGGAGAGCTGGAATATAGGTTCTGAGCCAAATTGTCTTGAGAAATCTTTAGCCCCCTTAGTAGCTCTTCATTGTGTCTGACCTAACGTTGCCATGACTATTTGTTAAATCATTTTGGAATATGCTAACAGACCACACTTGCTTCCACCCACACCAAGGCTAAGAATGTCATTAGGTAGCATCTGAGGCTAAAAGAGATTTCCCTGCTTTGCAATATCTACCTACCTACTTACTTGATGTTTTCACCAATGTATTTTTAAAGGTGCCTTGACTTATGATCTCCTTTCTTCTGTTTCTATAAAAAAAAAAAAAAACAAAAAAACAAAAAAAAAAACTTCATAAAGCTGTTACAGGGTAGAACATGGTATTTGGGACAACCTGATTCCTCTGTTGTGTTCCTGGACCATTGTCACTGACATCTGGCTTTATGACAAATAATTTCTTATTCCCTTTTTGGTGTTAGCTATGTTTTGTGTTGAAAGTCTGGATAAGGCCACATGCACTCTAGAATATGTATTACTATACTTAAGTCAATCAGTCTCTCTCTCTCTCTCTCTCTCTGCCTCTTTCTCTCCCCTCAAATAAATAAATAATATAATTATTTTTAAAATCCAGGAATGGCTTTTAAATTAAAAAAAACTTCCCTTAAATTCCAACTTGGTTTTATAAAACAACAAAAAAGAAAAAAAAAGCTAATAAGTAAAGTTGTTTATAAAATAAATTTACAACTATAAAGGAAACTTCCATTGGTATGTCTCCCTCTCTTGGACTAACTCTACAGTACAGTAATAGGAACACTTGATTCTTGCAGAACAAGCCTAGATCAGTTTACCTTCACTTTAACTGGGCTTTTACCTGCAACTTTTTTTTTTTTGCATAATGAAAGATTACTGCTTAAAACTTTTGTTTCTGTGCTGGAGGGATGGCTTAGCAGATAAGGTGCTTGTTTGTGAAGCCTAAGGTTCTATTCCCCAGAACTCATGTAAGCCAGATGCTCATGATGGTACATGCATATGAGTTCATTTGCAATGGCTAGAGGCTCTCTCAGACCCATTCTCTCTCTCTCTTTCCTCTTTTTCTTTCATGAATAAATAAATAAAAATATTTTGAAAGCTGTCTCTTTAAAATGTATGCAAACTTATGGTTGTCTTATATTATGATCTTTTGAGGCAAGAGAGCAAATAACTGAGAGGTTGATACTCTACAAGAAAATTGTTTTGAGCATAGCAATGAAGAACTGGAAAGAAAATCCGTATCTGTTTTTCTGTACTTTTCTATATGTGCATACATGTGTGAATTGTATAGTATGTCTATAAGTGTGCTTATTTCTAAACATGCATCTGTATATTGTCTGCATGCAACCAAGTTAGAAATAAGTGAACATTCATAAATTAAATAAAATATGGCTGGAGAGATGGCTTAGCTGTTAAGCGCTTGCCTGTGAAGCCTGAGGACACTGGTTCGAGGCTCAATTCCCCAGGACCCAGGTTAGCCAGATACACAAGGGGGCACATGGGTCTGGAGTTCGTCTACAGTGGCTGGAGGTCCAGGCGTGCCCATTCTCTCTCTCTGTCTGCCTCTTTCTCTCTGTCTGTCTCTCTCAAATAAATAAAAATTTTAAAAAAATAAAGTAAATGCATATATATATAATAAAATCTTCAATAAATAAGAAAAATTTAATATTGACCTTTTAATGTAAAAGTTATATCTTCTATTTAATAAAATATTCATATATTTAACTAATAATTGTTGCTTATGTGAAGACTGCCTATCATCCACCTGCTGTTACCATGGTCCCAACTCTGGAGGATCGTCCAGTGTCTGTCACTGCCCACAAGTGTCCAAAGAGGAAAGAGCACTGGTGGATGCTGGCAAGGAACTTATCGAGTGTGACCACAGAAGGAAGGACCGATGCTTAGTACCTTCTCTGAAGCACCAGCAATAGGCTAGAGCTTGTATAGAGAAAGTCAAACGCAAGTATGGGGCTAGTGTAGTGATCATCGTCAGGCCGAGGGATGTCCGAGATCATTATTTCAGGATTTCTGCTGCTGAACTCTCAGCCATGTGACGATGCTTCTGCCTATGGGATAGTTTAAACTCTTGTCAAAAGATGTTTGCCAATCAAGTTTGCTGTTCCTGAAATCCATGGTGACTGTGGGAGGGAAGGAATGAGTCACAGGAAGGACGAGTTAGAAAGGCAAGCCTGGGTTAGTTAGCACAATGACAGCCTTCCTTCAGGCTGAGGCTAATGAGTAGTGACTTGTAGAAGCTGTTTTGAAGGACTGGAAAAGGAAATGGATGGATTAATGAACCTCCTCACCAAAATCATACAGAGGGATAAATGACATGAAAAGAAATATACTTGCTTTTAGAGTGCTAAAGGTTTCTAGACTCTTTCACTTCATCCTAACCAGCCTGAATCGCATTTCTGATGGAGCTTTCTACCTGAAAAAAAAAAGACTGTTCAGTCCATCCTTTACACTGGAGAACCTTAAATAATTGAACACTACTAATGTACAACAAGATTCTAATAATCAATGGAGAAATGCTGATTGTTTTATAATTTTAAAAAATTTTGACAATTTTGAAAATTAAAATACTCTATGTCATAAACTCACTAGAAAAAAATAGAAAAGATAAACACTTATTTAAGACATTGCAATTTAAAGCATTATAACCTTTGAGAATTTCTGTGTAAAAGTGAATTAAAAGTAGTTTGTCGAGTGTTTTCCTTTGCATGAATTGGCAGGCTGACATAATCTTTTCAAAATTCTGGATCGGCTTCCAAATTTTATCCTGTGCACCTTGAACAACGTGATATATCTCATGTCACTTCAGCATGAAGGTTCTGTGTGTATATGAGTGTGCATGTGTATGGTGTGTGCGTGTGGGGGTGGGGGGTTGGGGGTGCAGTAATGAGGTCAACCTCTGGCTTTTAGTCCTCACCTTCCACCTCGTTTGAGACAGTGAGACAGGTTTTGTTTTGTTTTGCTTTGCTTTGCTTTGCTTTGTTTTTCTGCTGTGAACATCAGATTTGCTGGCCTGTGAACACTGAGATGTTCTTGACTCAACCACCTTTCACTGATGTTGGGACTGTAGAGGCATGCAATCGGGGTTTTGTCTGCGCTTATGTGAGTTCTGGGGATCTGAACTATGTCATCAGGTTTTATCAGTAAGCACTTGTAGCGACTGAGCTATTTTCCCCAGACTAACTACAGATTCCAACTGCTCACTTCCTCTGGGACATTTTCTTCACACCCTCACCCCCAGTTTCCTTGCGTATGTTCATAATTTCGGCTCTGTGAATTTCCTCTGGCTCTACATCGAGAACCTTTACAAAACTTATTGACCACCTCCACTCAAATACATAACATACCCTGATCATCATCCCCTCTCACGACCCTCTTTTAAGCCCCTCCTCTCCCCTCCGCCACTGACACCCTTCTTTCCAACCAGTCCCTTTGGCTTGGTGAGCACTCCTGCTTTCTTGCAGTCATCATCGTGTTTCTCATCCAGGACTCCTTTTGCATCTGACTCAAGTTCCATCCAAGGCATCATTTTGTTTCCCTGCTATGCTTTTTTTTTTTTTTTTAACTTCCAATGTACTCTTGACTTTTAAATTTTGTAGAAAGTCAAATGATTTTACCACCAAATATGTGGAAGCCGCATGACTCCAAGTTTGTCACCCTGTGAAAGACTAACTCTAGCTAAGTGACCAGCCACCAAGAGACAAGAGTAAGAGCACGAAGAACATGTCTGGTCCCTCATCATGATGTGCATGATACCTTTGTGGACTAAAGAACAAGCAGGAAATTTGAAATTTATGCATTGACTCATATTTATTATACTATTGTAATGAACATTTGAAGTGATGTTGGAGAATTTGAAGTTGGTTAACTAAGTCACGATAATTTAATTTTTTCGCATATCTCACTACACAAAGTAAGACATGTCTATGCCTTCCTTTTTGATGTGAGGAGAAAAGAAGCTTTCACTTTGACAATAACCTTAATTTTAGTAGGCTAAAATAGTTTGAAATGCTTTGATGTCATGACATAGTATTTCAATCCCTACCATCGGCAAACTTTATGCTTGCTGTGGATTTGCAGAAAAATCGTCTGCAGTTTATTTCTAAGCCACACTGGCCATAAATCATATGTCATAAGATAAATCATATAAATTTGTTTGAAATCTGGAGTCACCTATTAAAGCTAAAGTTGAAAGGTATTTGGGGGTCCTATTTCCAATTCCCTCCTGCTGTCCTGGCATTGATATTTTCATATGTTCTTCCACTATCCAAATTAGGTAAATTCTAAAGCCCATTCCCCACATTTTCCTTTGTGTCGGAAGTTCTGTGTCTCTATGCTTTACTAAAAGCATTATTTTTGACATCCTATCAGTCTTTCAATATCATAATTGTAATCAACAATTCCCAAGTCTTCACATATGCAAGTTAAAATACAAAATAACTTCAAAAGTGACTCTTAAATATGTCACATGATATGGAACTCTGAACGTTAAATTGTATTGGTCTGGAGAGGTTGCTGAGTGGTTAAGGTGCTGGCCTGCAAAGCCTAAGGACTCAGATTCCATTCCCCAGGACCCACATCAGCCAGATGCACATGGTGGCACATGTGTCTCGAGTTATTTTGTAGTGGCTAGAGGTCCTGGAATATACATTCTCTCCTCTCTCTCTCATAATTAAAATAAAATATGTTTTTTTTGCATTGTATATTTTTGCAAGCCATATCCCACCTTTGTTGACAGTATAATCTTAAATCACTTTTCATTGAAAACTTATTGTTATAACTGAAAGGACTCTGTGCAAGTTCCCTGATGTTAATAAGCATATAATACACACTCAGTGTTTCGTCCTATGTCACAGAAACAGCAAGCACATATGTGCTTCAGATTCACATGAAGTGAATCTGTTCCTTCCTGGCTAATGTTTTCTCAGGCCTGAATTCAGAAACAACATAGGTACACAATTTGCTTTACCTAAATCCTGAAGAGACAGTAGATATCAGAATGTCTTACCAAACCAACCACCACTTCCACAGACTAGGGTTACATATGGGTGTAACAGCACAGTGTTTTGTCTTTTATAATTTTTTAATTTTTATTTTAGAGAGAGGGTGAGAGAGAGAGAGAGGGAGAGAGAGAGAGAGACAGAATGGACACTCCAGGGCCTCTAGCCACTGCATATGTACTCCAAATGCATGCACCACTTTGTGCATCTGGCTTAAGTGGGTCCTGGGGAATCAAACCTGTGTCCTTAGGCTTCAGAGGCAAATGCCTTGATTGCAACACCATCCCTCCAGCCCTATTTTCTAAAAACCTTGTAATATGGAATAGTATGAATGGTCTCTGATTTTAATAGCTTCCAGATTTCTTCTGCTTTCCTGGTTAATCCACTCTATATAACATGCTCAGTATCATTTTGTTAGCAAAGAGCTAAAATAAAGCTGACATCTAAAATTCTCAAGTTAAAAAGTACTTATTATAACATACAAAATACTGTGCTTAATTACATGACGAAACTCTGCCTAAGCAAAAATATGTGAATAATTTATTTGAAGTTAAACAAAAAATGAACAAAAGCAAATTAGACTGAAACACAACAGAAAAATCATAATTATGCTGTTTAAATGTTTTTAATATCCAAAATATCTACAAGACAGGAACTAATTTCACCTAATTAAAAATTCCAAGCAGATTCTATGATTTGTTTTAATTTTCTTAGGAATATGAAAATTCATGTAATGACTAATTCCATGACTCTGCTCATTAAGGAAATATTCAAAAGAAGTAGCAGGAACAAAACTGAAACTTTAGCAAATTCATTCCACCACCTTTTCAAAAATATCATGGATTAAATACGAAAATGAAATTTAAGGAGTTAAAATTCACTTGATGCAATGGAGAGAAAAAGAGAGTTTGAGTAAGACTAATATATCGAGTGGAACTTTGAATTAAAAAATTATGCCTGAGCCAGGTGTGGTGGCACATGCCTTTAATCCCAGCACTAGGGAGGCTGAGGTAAGAGGATAACCATGAGTTTTAAGTCAACCTGAGACTACATAGGTAATTCCAGCCTGAACTACAGTGAAACCCTACCTTGAATAAACAAAAAAACAGTTATGCCTGGTCTAAGAGAATGTGTTTGCCACATCATGTCACAAATGATGAGTTTCATGGTATCATGATATTCACTTCAGAAAAAAGAAAAAGGAGATTTAAAAAAATGAATCTTAGCTCCTGCTGATAGTGTTCTGTCTCCAGGATAATAGCAGAACAAGAATGAGATTTAAGCAAGGGATCGGTTTATGTTCTTTTTTCTTAATTTTTAAAACATTACAAGGAAAATAAATTTGCTTTCATAGTTTGGATGACAGAACCCTAGGAAGGAAAATGTTTTCTTTTTCTTCTAACCCAGCTTAAAAAAAAAATCAACAAACAACTAGTTTGGATCTCTGTTTAGAAACTGGAAGAAACGTGGCTGGTGGTGAGAAATTTGATCGCGGGAGCTTGACCTTATTACCTGTTGTCAGAGTTCTTGGATGAGAAAACACCGGTTGTGTTTATTTTTACCCATCAAACCTTCCATTAAGATCACCACCCATGGACAAATTCTGCACCATTGCAATGTGCTATATACCTACCTGAAAGCCAGTTCCCTGTGCTGCTCTGTAGTGTTCCCAGGCTATCAGTGGTGACTCTGCTCCTTAGATAATGATGTTTGCCAGGCTAATTGCATTTCTTCTCACTGCATGACCCACTGTCGCCCAGTGGGGTCTATCACCATCACCATGTCCTTCTCCATCCCAAGTCATTAGTCAACACAGGCATACCACTGGCTGGGGAGTAAATTGAGTTGGATTTAGAGTTTACACTTCTGTGCCCTTCCCATACACCTCTGTAGAAAGAGATTTTTTTTGCATGTATGTGTACAGTGTATGCATGTGTAGATGTGTGGACCCCATGCACACATGCAGGGGTCAGAGGAGAATATTGGTTGTCCTCCTCCGTTTCTCTTCTGTCCTGGAGATAAAATGTTGCTGGACCTGGATCTTCTGTTGGGGGACAGACTGACCAGTGAGAGTCAGTGATTGTCTTGTCTCTGCTTCCATAGAACTGGGCTTACAAGCCTGCGTGGCCATGTCTAACTTTTTACTCTAGGGCTAGGCACTAGAACTCAGATGCCCTCAGACCTTCATACTTGCCCAGAAATTGTTTTTACCAGAAAAGCCATTTCTCCACTCCCATGGCTTATTATTTTTTTTTAATTAAAAGGACACAGAAAACTCTTCCAATGTAAATTAAATAAAAGCAGATTTACTATGTGTCTCAGGGTGGCCTTGAACTCACAGTGACCCTCCTACCTTTGCCTCCCAAGTACTGGGATTAAAAGTGTGTACCATCACACCTGGCAAAAAAAAAGCATATTTACATCATCTCAAGGATGGTTATTAAAATATTAAATAGGAAAGACATTCTAAACTTTCCATACTCACCTGAAATTAATTTGTGGCATTTTTATATAATTAAATGCAAAGACATTGAATTGTTCTTAACTCAGGAAATCATTTCTTATAATGGTGAAAACACAAATGCATTTGTCAACATAAATTCTTTGTTAAATACTTTATAAAATTTAAAGAAAAAATTTAAGGAAGGAGTGGGGGCAAGTTTCAGTGGTTAAATGCACTCACTTGCTTAAAATTAAGGCATATGACTAATGAGGTGGCACATGACAATAAGCCACCCATTACTCTTGCCAAATACAAAATAAATAATTTTAATGTGTTTGATATAATTTCTATAAATGAATGACATTTGACTAATACTGTGCTTTTTCTTAACAACTATATTTCTGTAACAGGCTCAGATGGATTTGATTCATGCACACATTTTAGTTTTGTACTTTGTTGTTTCTTCATTTAAATGTCATATGTTGACCCATCTCCAGTTTTACAATAGCTCACTATTTTTTCTAGTTTCTCTATGATGTCAACAGGAAGTTCTTTCAGTGCTGAGGTCTGTAATTAATTCAGGTCTTCACACATGAGACATGAGTGTACCTTCCCCCACTATCTCACTGCTGATGTGATAATTATTTTTTCTTTACATCTTGGAGATAAATCCTGTTACATAGAAAGATTAGATTTAAAAAGTAGAATTTTGTGGTGGTGTAGAGATGTGTATTACATCAACAGTGAGCTATTGATCAGAAAGACCTACTAGATCTCCCAAAACAAACAAGACAGACTTCTGTCAGAGCACTTGATTACCCACCAGACGTTAATGGTAAGACCCTGCTGCTGAAGACACCAAACGCTGTCAACGCAGACCATGGAGAGACCTGGTTAGAATGCGGAAGGCACTGGGAAAGTGGCCAACATCTGTCCAAGCAACTCAGAGTCTAAGCTACTCAAAAGCAAACAACCTGAGGTGATGATCACACAAGTGCAATAGTGACACAGTGATGGTGGGTAACCAGCTGCTCTTGGATTGTGTAAAAGATATCCTCAGTGGAAAGGAAACCATATCTGGAACAGGGAAACAAGTCAGAATCATATCCAGGTAGCCATTTTGCTTCCCAATGTCAAGCTCCAACTAATCTTTGGCTATAAGAGGGTCTACACTTTTTAAATTCTCTCTAAATTAATAATGGTTATCCTATTTAAACAGTGCCAACATAACTCTCCATTGGAGATTATGTTTCTCTTTTTCATATGGGAGCAGGATCTGAGGAGATAAATGACCCAGTGCAGTTCATCCTGGCCCCAGTTAAAACCACAGAGCAATTGGTGAACCTGATATCAGCACAAAAGTGAAGAAGATAGACACCAGAGACACTCAATACCTACAAAACCAGAGATCCAGAGGCTCCTAAGAGCCCATAACTGAAGTAGACTTAAAATATACCCAACATGGCTCAGGGAAATTTGGGGAAGAGAGGGAAGAAAGATTGTTAAAGCCACATGCTGTCTTTTCTCCAGTCTATATTATTGGAACCTTTGTCAAAGATCAAGTACCTGTAGTTACTTGACCTAAAGTCTGGATCTTCAATTCTGTTCCATATTCCTGGTTTTCATGCCAGTACCAAGATAGTTTTGTCGCTATAGCTTTGTAATATAGTTTTAGATCAGGTACAGTGATGCCTCTAGAGGTGTTTCTTTTGCTGAGGGTATGTTTGGATATCCAAGGCCTGCTGACATACCATATGAATTTTGAGATCATTTTTTTCTATCTCTGTGAAGAATGATGTTCAGATTTTATTGGAATTTTATTAAATCTGTATATTGCTTTTGGTAGGATTGCCATTTGCACAATGTTAATTCTGCCTATCCAGGAGCATGGGAGATCTCTCTATTTCTCAAGTCCTCCTCAATTTCTTTTTTGAGTGTTTTTATATTTTCTTTATATATGTCTTTCACATCCTTGATTAGTATTATTCCAAGGTATTTTTTGTTGTTATTGCTATTGAAAATGGGACAATGTCACTAATTTCTTTCTCTGTACTTTTGTCCTTTACATATAGAAAGGCTACTAATTTTGTGTGTTGGTTTTGTATCCTGTTACTTTACTGAAGGAATTAATCACCTATAGCTGTTTTGCAATGGGGGCTCTCAGATCACTTATGTATAGTGCCATGTCATCTGCAAATGGGGCTAACTTGACTTCTTCTTTTCTAATTTGTATCCCTTTTATTTCTTTCTCCTATCTTATTGCTTGGGCTAGGACTTCCAGTACTATGTTGAAGAGCAGAGGTGAGAGTGGGCACCCCTGTCTTATTCATGATCTCAATGGGAATTCCTTGAGTCTTTCCCCATTAAGTATTATTTGGGCTTTAGGTGATTTATGTGTAGCCTTTATTAAGATGAGATATAAACCAGCCATTCCTATTCTCTCCAAAGTTTTGATCATTAAATAATGCTGTATTTTGTCAAAGGCCTTGTAGTCTGGAAGGGAAACTCCATGATGGCAGGGAAGAGATGATGCTACATCGTTGGAAAAATGCCCAAGTTGAAGACCAATTAAGAATACAAGAAGCTGGGCATGGTGGTGCACACCTTTGATCCCAGCACTTGGAAGGCAGAGGTAGGAAGATTGCTGTGAGTTCGAGGCCATCCAGGTCAGCCTGAGTTAGAGTGAGACTCTACAAAAATAAAAAAACAATAATAATAATACAAGAACAAAAGGAAGTCAAGAGGTTGTTGCTATAGAAACACAAGTATTATTATATAATTTCTGTGTGTGTGTGTATATGTATACAGATTTTAATAACTGTAAACAAGAATGTATCACTTGAGAAAGTCAAAATTATGATATATAAAACAGAAATTTTAAGACCTTTTTAATAAGAACTATGTCAAACAGCAGCTAGGAGAAACATTTGTCTTAAGCTATCAGTGAGTGCTACAAACCCTTTTTAAAAAGTGAATGATCCTCTGGAGATGCATTGATATTAAACACTGGGGTTGAAGATAAAAGAAGAAAATTTCCCCAGGGAATCCACAAACATATCTATAAAGGAAAAATCAAAGAAGACTAACAGAATTTTTTCTAGTATAAAATTACAAGAGCTATTTTTTGAAAGGAGAAATCTGATCACTTTCCAGACACCAAGGACTAAATTTAGGGATGCGAGGTAGTGCCCTTAGGTAGAAACTCTACAGATCTCAGCACAGTTGTCAAGAAATGCATTCCCCCCTCTCTCTTTTATTGGTGAATATTTCTTGTATATTCATTGCACATGATTGTGGGTTGCAAAAGGCATTTTACCATTGTTTAAGTTTTCTTATGTCTACACTTGCATCAATGTCAATGATTGTGGGAATGAAATCTAGTCATGGTCAGAAAGACAAATATGTTTTCTCTCATTTATTGTTGCTAGATTTTTATGGGAATTCAAAAAATTATATAATTAAAGTAGAATTGAAATTTCCTTAAGAAAGGAAAGTAAAACATGAGTTAAGAGGGGGGAGAGAAAGGAAAGGGTATGGAGTTACAGGAAAATATGCTCCAAGTATATTACATATTTATAGTAAAATGTCTTGCTTTCTTTCACAGATTCTTAATCTGTTGTCAGGCGAACCTGGAACGCTCCATGTAACCCAGGCTAGTTTTGACCCCTCAGTGATCCTATTGTCCCAGATTCCCAAGCTCTGAGGTTATAGATGTCAGCCACCACACTTGGCTTAATGTTGATATTTAGGGTGTTTTTGTTCATTTGTTTTGCTTTGAGGATGGATCTCATTTAGCCCAGTCTTTCACTTCTCTTAATGCTCATGACTTAAAAGCCATATTAAAATGGGAAGTTCACTCAGTTTGATGTTTTCTGGACTGTGATTTAAATGTCATACATAAACAATATTTGTCTGATGCAAGGTTATTAGAGGATTTTTTCAATATTTCCTTCTGGCTGCTTTACAGTGTTTGGTTTCAACACTATGTCTACAATGTGTCTGAAGGGATTTAAAATATGGCATAAGACTGGATCACAGTTCACGTAAACTGCATATGGAGATCTAGTCCTAGCACTGCTTGTTGAAGAGAGAATCTACTGAAGTGCATTTGCAAATTTGGTGAAAATCAGTTGTCCCTACATGCGAAAGTTTATTTCTGGATTTATATGCTTTCCTTTCTCAATCATTTGTTTATCTTTACCAATCATACTGTAGTAATGCAGTTTTATAAGAATTACTTTTGCTTATTTCTGTATTGCTGTTGTGTTGTTGCAGTTCCAAAGACAAAATCCAGGACCTGATGGATGTGAGGTAAGCACCCCATCAAGCTATAGTCACATCCATACGAAATCTTGAAATCAGGTCATGTAGTTCTTTGCTCATCCTTATTGCTTCTTGTTAGTGTAATTATTGCTCTACTCAGATCATTGCCTTTGTCTATGAATTTTATATATTTCTACAAATAATTAAATGAATAAACAAACCCAGAAATGGTGGCTATCCTAATGGTGATTGCTTCTAATCCAGACATCAACTGGAAATAAATGATATTTTATCATTAAGAGTCTATACACCCATGAATATATTATGTCTCTACAGACTCTTTTTGTACTAATTTATCATTTACTGGTATTGAGATCAGTCAGAGGACACATATTATATCACTTGAATAATTTGTAAATTATTGAGAATTCATTTTGAGCTCATATTCCACACATCTTTACACACAGACAATTATACATCTATTTGCATAATGTTATATATTAAGACAAAGTTAATGAACATAATGTAATCATACAATGAGCTAGCATTTATCAGTTCTGTAGCTGTTATAAAGTCTCTTTATACACTAACCTATCAGTTTGTCTCAACACCCTTCATTTTCCAGGATTGATTACCAAATCTTGCTTTCATAGACATGATGGATTGAGGTTCAAAATGAGCATTGTTTTTCTAAATCCACCACAGTTTTAAGTGAGTAAGTATTAAAAGAAACTTATAACAGGAAGTGGTTATCTTTTTGAACATGTAATTTTATTGAAATTAGAGAAGCTATTCAGCGTCCCTAGTCATCAGTGGGATCAGAATCAAATCAGTTACACAGCCTCTCCCAGTCATGAGATGAGATTGGCAGAAATTATGAAGTCTGATAACTGTGTGTTAGCATGCATGTGGGAAGAACCCTTAAGAAGAAGCAGAGTGAGATCAATGGACACAGCCACTTTCAAAAGGACATGGGCTGGAGGAATGGTTTAGCCATTAAGGCACTAGCTTGCAAAGCCAAATGACCCAGGTTTGATTCCCCAGGAACCACGTTAAGACAGATGCACAAGGTGGCACATGTATCTGGAGTTTGCAGTGGCTGGAGGTCCTGGTGTGTCCATTCTCACTCTCTCTCTAATAAATAAAATAACTACATTAAAAATTAAAAACAGGGGGCTGGAGGGGTGGCTTAGCTATTAAGGTGCTTGCCTGCAAAGTCACAGGACACAGGTTCAATTCCCCAGGACCCACATAAGCCAGATGCACAAGGTGGTGCATGCATCTGGAGTTCGTTTGCAGCAGTTGGAGGCCCTGGTGTGTCTCTCTCTGTATCATAAATAAATAAAAATAAAATATATTGATAAATTTAAAAAAGGAAAGACTCCACCCAGAGAAGGTAAGGTTACATACTTGATGACACAGAGTCTGTTATCATAATAGAGAAAATCCTCCAGTTAGGCTTAAAGTAAAATCAGAGAACTTTGATCAGCTTTTATTTCAAAGCAGAAATCAGAAGAGACAAATAAATAACCAAATAGAGGAAATAGAAGAGCATCCTATAGTTTATTCTTTTATATTCAATAGACCTCATCACTGAAGTAGACCTGAAACAAACCCAACATCGTTCAGGGAAATTTGCAGAAGAGGGAGTGGAAAGATTTTAAGAGCCACATGTTGGGACGTTGTGCATAGATACATTGCCTCTTCCCCATAACTGATGGCTACCCCCACAATGCAACACCCACATTCCCCAATGAGGAGGGTCCCTTTGGAGGGAGGAGGTTAATGTTGGTACCAACATGGCTGTATACACACTGTACATAACTAATAAAAATATTATTTAGCTATTAAATGGTGTTTAGATTATGTGAAAACAAAGGAAACATACACTGTAATAATAAACAAGTATGATCTACAAAAAATTAATCAACTTCAATACAGGAGTTTAAATAAACAAACATCCCCATGAGTTAATATTAAGAGTTTCAGATATATCATATCAAAACCAGCTTTACATGGTTGTGCATGGCATCATATATTTTATTACAAATTAAAGGATAAAATAAATATATGCTACATATGAATGTTTTATAATGATCAAGTTAAACTATAATGATTGTTAAAACATTGTCTAGAGATGGGGAAATGGCTCTTTGGATAAACGGCTTGCCACACGAGCATGAGAATTTGAGTTTGAAGTCCCCGGAACTGAGCTCAGGCCACTGCAGTAGAACAAGCACCTGTGAACTCATCACGCTGACTGTGAGGCATGAGGCAGAGGCAGGACAGTCCCAGAAGCTGTCACGACAGCTAGCCCAGCAAACCCAACCGAGAATAAGGGCAGCTCCTGCTCAAGCAAAGTAGAAGATGAGGACAGAAACCTGAGCTTGTCCTCTGACTCCACAACGTAAGCTCTGGAGGTAAATGTGAGTGAGTGAGTGCATGCACACGCACACAAATGCATGCACACATGGATGAACATGCACATCAAAAATTTTTGTCTAATTAAATTCTGTTCATAAAAAGAAAAGAATCGTGTATTACATTTTAATGCAATTTTCATAATGAACTTTCTTTAAGTAGAATATTGATTCCTGACTGATTTCCTTGAATTTTCATATTGGGGATTGAACCTAGAGCATCGCAGACACCAGGCAAGTGTTCTACCACTGAGTCATCCCCATTCACTTCACTAAATTTTTTAATATAACATCTTTTTGTTTACCTCATGTCATACTACTTTGTTATTATGTAATTGACATTACATACTAGGTAACATCAATTATCTATTCATAATGGCGGATTATTTATACTGATTGATTTTTTTCTATTAATTACAATTAATATTCCAAAATGCATTCTATGTTCCTTTAACATACATCTCTTAAGTATGTTGTACTTTAAAAAGAATAATTTTATTTATTTATTTGCAAGGAGAGACAGAGAAACAGACAAAGAGAGAGGGGGTGTGTGGATGGAGTGTCAGGGCCTCTTGCTGCACCAAATTTTAGATGCATGTACCACTTTGTACATCTGGCTTAATGTGGGTACTGGGGAATCAAACCCAGGCCATAAGGCTTTGCAAGAAAGCACTTTATCCGCTGAGCCATCCCCCCAAACACAACTATATTGTACTTTAAGAAAATAAGAAATGCTCTTAGAATAATTGATAAAAGTGTACTATTATGACAAAGTATCAACGAGTTAATGGTCACATCTTATCTTCACGTCATAGTACCTTCTCATCATAATCCTATTGAAAAAGCTGTGTGGGGAACACTGCCTCCTTCCATCGCTGTCTCAATTCCATGCTTAGATTCTGATTTATTCCTCTTAAAAGCCAACTGATAGCCTGTGCTTGTTGTTTACATTTTACTATAAGTGTTTAATTTTCTAATATATGATGTGTATATATGATGTAATATGTGATGTATATGTGTAGTGTATGTGTAAGTGTGAATGTGAATATGTTTGTATATGGACACATGTGTGTGGGTGCATGGGTGTGGGGGGAAAAGGTTAACATAGGTCGTCTTCCTCAGTCAGGCTTCACCTTACTATCTTGTGAAGAGTCCCTAAGAGAACCTAGAGCATGCAGATTTGGCAACAATAGCCAACCAGCAAGTCCCCAGGTTCTTACTGGTTTTCAGCACTGTAAATGCAGGCATTCACTAGTGCCCGGCTTCCACATGGGAGCTGGGGACTCAATCTCTGGTCCCTGAGCTCACACACATACCTGCCCACAGGGTGGGCACAATCTGCACACACATGTGTGTACACCACATTCATATCACATCACACATACTACACACATGCACACTCACCAAATAATACATTCATGTTCATTCATATTTTCTTAGAATAATGATTTTTAACTACTAAATAGATTTTTACTATATAAATGCCTATGCTATTGTTCTTTCTTTTGCTTTTGAAGGGAAGTTAACAGAGAACTATTAAAGAAATATGTGTCTTAAAAGGTTCAAAGCCTGAACTTTAAAGAATAAATATATTTTCCTAGAGAAATGCTGAAGAAAAAAATAATTTCCTGCCCAAAAGTCATTTTCTTTTACCTTAGGAACTACCACCATAATGTTTTATGTTCATATACAAAAGAAAAAATCTTTTTGAATGAAGACAATAATGTTATTCTCAAATTAGCAACCTGTTCAGTGTAAGAAATGGTTAAAACAACAGTAGTAGTGACCATATTTCCTTCCAGCTTCACCCCTAATTGAACTATAGGAAAAGAAGTCTTCTGCATCTCAATGGTTTTGCTTTGTACAAAATGAATTTTAATGAAATAGTCAAGTGAAGCTCCAGTAATTAGGGTTTCTGTCACTTTTGGTTTTGTTGAAAGCAGTCTTAGAAAGGTTTTTCAAGAACTGCCTCTTGGAAATAACAGAGAAAGCTAATAAAATTAAATTCCCTGTTTTCTCTTAACAATACAGAATGCTATTTCAAAATTACATTTGCATCTTTTGTTCCTGTGAACATTATTTTGCTTGTGACCTTTTTGGCCTGATATTTTGAGGTTGCATTTTCTACCTATCAATCCTTCTCTATTAGAATGTAGCAAACTTTTATGTATTGGATCATATCTGAAGTCATGTAAATTTTACAGCATGATAAAATCAAGTGAAACCAGCTAGCTATTTTTTTTAATTTTGTCAGAAGGTCTTGCTGTGTTGTAGCTGGTGCTCAGTCCAGGCCTATAATCCTCTTGCTTCAAACTCAGGAATGATGGAATTACAGGTGTGTGCCATAATGCCAAGCTTGCATTCATTTTTTGATGCTCTCACTGAAATGTACCACGTGATAATTTTTAATTATTATTATGTATATGTATGTTCTTTATAGTCCAGTGTTGATCACCTACCATATATACTGATATTTGGTTCATGTTATAATAATCTTAAGTATAATGACTTACTTCCTTGAATCAGTTTGGGTTCCAGATATTCTTTTCCTAGAAGTATGACTTAAATAATTTCTTAGGGTTACACAAGGTTATTCATGGAATAGAACTTTTCCCAGGGAAAATATGAGAAACATAACCAACTTTGAGGATTTCTCCTTGGAATTTTTCACATGTAAATATCTCTAGTTGTTTGTTTGTTTTTTTAAATCAATGAGCCATAAGAAATGACTCTGGATTTGGAAGATGACATCTTATGAAGTTACATGGGATGCTTAGGTACTGTGGTGGCTTGAATGTGGAGTGCTCCCCCTCCACAGCCTCGTGTGTTTGTGATTAAGTCTCATACTTAGCCCTCAGCTGGTGGAGCCTCTGGAAGTTGGAGCCTTGCTGGAGGAAGTGTGTCACTGGGGGAGGGCCTCAAGACGCATGAATCCATCCTCACTGGGTGTTTATAGGTCATCTCATGTTCTCTACCCCCTCTCTGCTGACTGGTGAGGAGTCATTTTTCACATTCCATGCTCTCCCCACCATGATTGAATTTCCCCTTGAAATAAACCCTTCCCTTCTACCAACTGCTTCTGATTGAATGTTTTCTTCCAGATTTAAGAAGGAAACTAGTACACTCACATATTATTATTCAAAACATCATGCATTTTATATATTTGTTTAAAATTCTATTCCTTCGAGAAAGAGAGAGAGAGAGAGAGAGAGGTAGATAGGGAGATTATAAGAACAGGTGCGCCACGGACTTCAGCTACTGCAAATGAACTCCTGATGCATGTACCACCATGTGCATCTGGCTTTCATGGGCCCTGGAGAATCAAACATGGGCCCTTTAGCTTTGCAGACAAGCACTTTTACCACTGAGCCAACTCTCACTTCTCTTCTTTGACTTTACATCTCCTTATGCATATGTTCAAGAATGAACACTCTGTTACTCAATGTATGTATGTGCCATCTCATGATTTAGACAAATTCAAAATAAACTTATTAAAAGTAATTTGTTTAATCCATTAATTATAAGGGAGGGCTGGAGAGATGGCTCAGTAGTTAAAGTGCTTGCCTGAAAAGCCCAAGGACCCAGGTTCGATTCCCCAGTACCCACATAAAGCCAGATGGACATGTTGCCACATGCATCTTGAGTTGGTTAGCAGTGGCTAGAGGCCCTGGTGTGGCTCTCTCTCTCTCTCTCTCTCTCTCTCAAATAAAATATAAAAACGTATAAGGCATCTAAGATGCTATGAGTTGTTTAAAGCATTAAGAAGTACAACTACTCACAGGCAATGGAAAAGAAGTTTAATGAGATTACTGAGGGCTACATAAATATGTTCAATGGGTCACAAGTCATAATGTCTGGAATTATCTGTAACAGTGGACAGAAATTATCTATATCTCTACTGGGTAGAAATGTATAAGCTGATAGGTAACTTTACAGAGGATTTTTGATCAAAACGAAACAAAGAGATTATTTAACTATTGTGCCCAAACAAAGCGTGGGTAAGCTTTTCCTTCTTTATCATAAAGGCATGCTGACTGATTCTTTGCCCTTATTCCTTAATTTCACAAATATCGGGGGCTCGTAAGTACTGAAATGCCTAAAATATTTGTAAAATTATTTTAATTTTGCTGAAAAATTAGAAGTATTTTTGTTGTGTTTTGTATTTTTCTCATTGACTCTGCTTTTATTACTTTCTTTTTAAAAAATATTTTATTTCTATTTATTTATTTGAGAGAGAAAGAGAGAGAAGAGGAAGAGGCAGATAAATAGAGAATGGGTCCCTGTACCTCTAGCTGCTGCAGAAGAAGTCCAGAGGCATATGCTACTTTGTGCATCTGGCTTACATGGGTCCTTGGGAATTGAACCTGGGTCCTTAGGCTCCACACACAAGCACTGTAACCATTAAGCCATCTCTCCTGCCCTGCTTTTATTACTATTTATTTTTTCTCAAAACAGGGTTTCCCAAAATATTAATGCTAATTACATTTCTTTATTCTTTTTAATTTCAAATGACATTTTTTTTCCATTTGAAAAACCCTAATTCTTTGTTTCACTTTCTTCTTCTAAATTTCCATCTGTTTAATTTTATAGAAGCTAGAACTATCTTAATAATCCCAAATTATGAAGTCAAAGGTGTTCTGTCTGCTTGATTAGGTTTGCTGTGTTTGGAATTGTATCCAGAGAGAAATAACATGTTATTTACAACTAAAGACTATGTTGTATCCCTTCTCTCTGAAGATAAGCTTCTAGCTATAGTCTTTATAGTTTGCTGCTAAGGTTGAGGCCAGTGAACTTATACTCCATTCCTTAGAAAAGGATTGCAATATGCAAACACCCCAGGAACTAGAAGCTGTACTTCTAAACCAAAGAAAAAGAAATGATTACAAAGTTTCCCCTTTTTTTTTTGTTATATTCTGACAGTAGCACTTTCTGTAGTACTTATACCTTAATGATCTTCTTTGTCTATACTTTCTGAAGACATAAAATGTTCCCTATCATAAGAAAAGAGATTCACAGTAATATGATTACATAATTAAAAATAATTTAATGTGCCGGATTAACAGGGTGTGGGAAGAAGACTAGACATGGTACCTGGCAATTCATCAAAGTGTTTTATCTTTTAAGACAATACTCACATAAAAATAGCCCATAAATCTAAAAGGTTGATTAATCTAGCAGTAGTAAGAACATTTTTACAAGAGAACATTGAATTAATGAGAACAGGGCTTTTTTTATGATATGGAGACACTCTTATTGGGCTTCTCCTCTTAGGACAGCTATTGTTATCTGGGTAATGTGTGATGAGGGCTGAAGAGATGGCTTGGCAGTTAAGGCACTTGCCTGCAAAGCCTAAGGAGCCATGCTCCACTCTCCAGGCCCCACGTAAACCAGGCACCCAAAGCGACGCAAGCACAAGGTGGCACAAGCACGCATGGTGATGCATGTGCCTGGAGTTCAACTGCATTGGCTGTGCAGCATGTTTAAAACTGCAGGACTTTAGTGCACAGGCAAAGAATGAATACTCAAATAGCTTTATATATTTTCTGGCTGCATGCCCTTAGTATACACACTGAACAGGTGTATGTGGAGTTTGCTTCATTCATTGATATAAATTAATTGATTTTTATCACCCACATGATGACTTCACTTAATGGCTCCACTATTTCTAAGGCATCATGTGGACATGCTCAGTATCCAGATCCATCTTAGCTATCTTGCCATAATAAATGAACCTGTTCAACCTAAACCCACAAATGTAACATGTACAGAAGACATGAACTACTGCAGACTGATGGAATGATTGCACAACTTTCATATGTTCCATGCTTCTTGGAAGAAAATATATATTTTTTTAATTTTTATTTTTGAGTGAAAAATTACAAAACTTCACACAGTAAAAATTGTTTGCATAAGGAGAGAGAAAGACAAAATTACCTTTGTGATATGAACTGCTTACAGCCAGCCTCTTCAAAGGATATTTTATGCACTATTAATGCCCTTGATCAATGGAACTAGGCCTTTTATGACAGAGGATAATAAAAAATAATGATTCATGTCATTTTTTCTATAAATAAATATTCTCCAACAAATATGATTTACAGATTTGGTCTTATTAGAAATGGAGACACTTCCTTCCAGAAACATATTTCAACACTACCTAAATCCACAGCTCTCCATTTTAGGAAGCTGAAATTGATTTCATATTTGTGAAGATTTTGATTTTTATATAGGATTTCCAAACCACTGACATTTCTGCATAAGTAATGTGATAGACTATCAGTTGTGATAATACCAAAGTCAGTCATGCCATATATATATATATATATATATATATATATATATATATATATTATGGAGATTATATATAATGATAGAGACACTGGATAATACAGACTTGTAAATCAATTCCAAAATTCAGTAGACTATAAATGTCTCTTTATGATAAGGTAAGAAAGTATAATATATATTTATCATTTATTATCTTTATACATACTAATCATAAGCATAATTGTATCAGTTTCTTGAAAGAAAGACACTTGTAATCATAAGCCATTGTGATTTCATACATACCAGTCACTTGTGTGCCTGGAAGGCAGTATCTCAAAGCACTTCTTCCCTTCTCTTGGCTCTTACATCCCTCCTTCCACCTCTTCCACCATGGTCTCTGTGCCTTGGAAGATGTGAGAGAGATGTCTCACTTAATGCTGAAGACACCATTATCATTTTCTCTCAGCACTATGGTAAGTTTTGAAACTTCCCAGTAGCCACCACCATCTAAAGGGAGAAACTTCTCTAACCGAAAATATAAATAGCATTAATATATGGGCATAAATGTAAGTATTAAGAGGGCAGTTTGGAGGGCATTACATATCCATTTAGCCAGACAATGGTATTAGTTTCTCCCCTAGGGCCTATGACCTCCACAGCTATAGGTTTTTGATTAAGATTTTAGTACTGTGCATGAATTCCTTCCCTTGGAACAGGCCTATCAGAGAGCAGCTGGGTGCTCCCAGAGGAGATATGCCAATGTGCGCCAATATTACCAGTTGGTGCATTTGGCATGGCTGGGAAGTCATAAAACTTTCAGGGTCCACTGCTTGTTAAAAATCCTTGATGACTTCACTCCTCCCACATGCTATGTAGATCTTTCTAGTATTGTGACAGGTAGTCACTAGGGAGAGAACTTCCAGCTCATTTCCAGCTTGATTTCTCAGTGTCCTACAGTGCAAGCTATGTGGTGTCTTCAGCAATGGGGTCTTTCTTACCATCTAGTTCTAGTGGGTACTAGGGTCCTCAAACTTGTTGGAATTTATTGCACCCATAGTCATCACTTCTAAGGTTGATGATAAGGAGAAAAAAATGATTTATTAAAGAGAAGTACCAAACTAGCTAGATTACTAATCTAAAGTGGTTCTTTACATTATAAAGCATATATATATATATATGCATGATATTATTAAAATATATTTTATTAATCTAAAGTGTTTCACAAAACAAAGCTACTGAGTGTAAAAGATTTAAAGATGAAGTTATTGTAGAAATGTAATTGCCACACTTCTTTTTCTACCACTAAATTTATTGTAGGCTAGGCACTCAAGAGAGGTTCCGAATTCAGAATAAAGCCTACCAGAGTAAAGACACACCAAGTTCTAACCTAAAAGAACTGCTTACAAACACTCAGAGCTCTTGTGTGGCCGTAGATGCCGCCATTCTACATGACAAAGTCAGCCAAGGCATGCTCCTTAAGAACATCTGGTCTGTTTCATTCTCTTTCTCTGTGGTCATCCTCCATCGTGCTGAAATGCCCAAGGTCATGCTGCTAGGGGGGAAAAAAATCATGTTTGTTAATATAACAGCAGGGTCAAGGGTATTTATCTTTTTGAAATTTTTATTTATTTATTTATTTATTTATTTATTTAAGCAAAGGAGAAAGAGAGAGAAAAAGAGAGGCAGATAGAGAGATAAAGAATGGATATACCAGGGTGTCTAACCACTACAATTGACTCCAGACATATACACCACCTTGTGCATCTGGCTTTGTGGATCCTGGGGAATAAAACCTGGGTCCTTTGGCTTTGCATGCAAGCCCATGAACTGCTAAGCCATCTCTCCAGCCTTATTTGTCTTTTTGATTGGAAGGATTACATTCTGCTGTCTCCTCTCTGTTTGACTGATTTTAATTTTACTTAACTGTAATTTATTCCTCTATCCAGTTAATTGCAGTTCTGTAAGATTCTTCCTTTTAAAGTAGTTTCTTTGCATATTTCACTACTTTCAATGATAGTTACCAAAGGAATTGGTCTGGAATTGAGAAAAAATCATAGACCTTAGTTGAAACCATGTTCATTTTCAACAGTAGTGGAAATGTGCAGAAGACTGACTCCTTTTCTTGTTTTTTAAGTGAATGGTGTTTTGAGAGCAAAAGAAATATTAGGCAGGACAGGCAATGAAAATTTTATATGATTTAAGAGCACAGCACCTTCTCCACAGAATTATTATGGTTTGCAGCAAATTCTACATCAACTATGAAATATAAAAGTGAGAGCTCTGTTATTATGTACTGTTATACCTATATTGCTTCCAAATAGAATATATATTAATTCAGACATCTGACATTTCTTGACATCAACACAGCATGACCAAGCTTCTGGACTCTGTTTCTTTAACCAAAATACAAATACATTTGCTTTATTTTCTAAGATGCTAGTAAAAGTTGACACAAAAAAGCATGAGCCTACATCTAAGTGCTTCATTACCTTACAAAAGAAAGGAATAATAGACCAGCTACCAGTTTGCAGTACCTTAATTATAATTTTTAAAGCTAAAACATAATTTTGGACTGGGGAGATGTCTTAGCAGTTAGGGCACTTGCCTACAAAGCCAAAGGACCTAAGTTCAACTCCCCAGAACCCATGAAAGCCAGATGCTCAAGGTGGTGAATGTGTCTGAAATTCATTTGCAGTGGCTAGAGGCCCTGGTGTGCCATTTATTTTTTTCTCTCTCTCTCTCAAATAAATAAAAACAAAATGTATCTTCTCTACTCAGCTTTGTTTCTATATGATCTAGAGGCTTCTATATTCAAATATATATATATAATATATTCAAAGAGATTATCTTTAAATTTTATGTAATTCCAGAAAGTAAAAAATAACTCTTCATTTAATACAAAGACAAGAATCTACCAAAATCATTATTCTACTTGCTTTATCTGGAAATTCTCTTGATGCAGATAAAAATATATGTCCATGCCTATGTACACTTTAAGTATCTCATAAAAATTCATGATTTGAAAATACATTCCAAGAATCCAAGGTGCTTGAAAGATGCTTAACATATCTTTTATCACATATTAGATGCTCAATTTTGAGTGAAATCAGGGCTTAGATTTATGAACACATTTAAGAGAATTAAAAGTCATTGACACATAAAACCTTACTTCTTGTCATAATTATATCTATGTGCAAATCGTGAACCAAGTTTAAAGGAATGCACTGGTAGGCCTTTCTCTTTTCAGACAGAGCTGTGGATTGCATGCAGGCTAAATTTTTCTACCCACTGAATAGCACCCCTAGCCTGCCACTTACTACAGTTTCCAAAGTTCAAATGCAAACCATGTCTAAGAGGAAAAGATATTCAGCACAGGATGTACATCTGTGGGGATTTTTTTGTTTGTTTGTTTGTTTGCTTGTTTTGTTTTTGTTTTGTTTTTCTTTTTGGCCTAAAGGTTATGGCAGTTACTTTCCTATTTGTGGGACAAAACAGCCAACCTGAAGCAGCTTAGAGGAAGGAAAGCGTTTATTTCAGCTTACAGTTCCTAATGCAGGTAAAGTCCACAGCAGAGCAAGCCTCACATTGTCGACATTAGTACGGAGGAATAGAGAACCTAGAGAATAACAAGCAGAGTCAAGTTTGAACACCTCAAGCCCCACCCTCCACAGTGACGCACTTCCCTCTACATGGCTGAGCCTCCAACAGCTTCCAGAATAGCTCCCCCAGGTGGGAATTCAGTATTCAAACAGATAAGCTTAAGGACATATTCCACAGTTCAACCACCACAATGTCCATATGAAACATAGGAAACTACTAACAGTATTTTTCACTAAAACGTAAATATGTAATTTGTGATCATGTTGGGGGAGGGGGTCTTACGTAGGTTTTGTTTTGTTTTGTTTTTTGGCAATCGCTACATGTCTCCTGGAATCAATCTTTAGTGGAAGTGACTGACTTGGCTCAGAGCTTGATGTTCACAGGACTGAGACAATCAGTGTATTGGGCATTTGCAATTGTAATCCAGTTCAGTCTTTGTGGATCAGATTGGAAATCTTGAGAAGAGACTGACATTTGATTAGTGATCTGTTGACAGGACAAAAATTGCTTCTTTCAGTATGGCTGTTTGCTTCTAGAATATGCTGAGGCAAACCTGTGACTTGGAGTTCTAATCATCAAGAATCATGTCTATGGACTAGTTTTCTAGTAGCCGAGAAGACACATCTCTGAAATGCTCTGCTGCAAAGCCTATTGTTATTCACAGATGCAAAACTTCTCACCTCATGTGCCAGCAAAAATCTTTTCCGTTTTTTAGAATTCCTTAAGTATTTTGTGTTAAAGCATTAGATTTCTATTATGAAATAAAGTGCCATGAAGAGTGGGAAATAATACTGCATCACAATGATTAAACTGCAATCTTTGTATAGATTGTAATGAAATCGCAGCTTAATTTTAGAATCAGGTCAGATTACCTTCCTAATTCAGGTTGGAAAATATTAGCATAACGGATAGCCAACAGAGGCAACACAACCCGTGACTTCTATTGCTCTATAGTTTTAATGCACTTTTGAATGTGTGAGAGAATGCTGTCTTCAACATACAATGCAAACCATCAAGAGCTGTCATTGCAGTAAGTGAGGTTCTGTGGAACATGTGTCAACAAATCAACAAATGGCTTCTTTGGGTTAATCGATCATACTGATTTTTAAATTATTCTCATGTGCATATACATATGGGTGTGTATGATGGCTATGGCAGGGAAGTGGTAGCACATCATAGCATGCATGGAGGTATGAGGACAACTAGGGTTATTTGCTGACTCTTTCCATCTTGCATTTACTTTACTTACTTACTTATATTTGCAAGCAGAGAGAAAGACATAGAGAGAGAAAGAAAGAGAGAATAGAAGCTCCAGGGTCTCGAGCCACTCACTACAAACGTCAGGTGCATGTGCCACTATGTGCCTCTGACTTTACATGGGTACTGGGGAATCAAACCTGGGTCATCAGGCTTTGCAGGCAAGGTCCTGAATTGCTGAGCCATCTCTCCAGCACCCCCATCTTCTTCTTTTTTTTTTTTTTTTTTTGAGATAGGATTCCCAGTGTTGTTTTTGCTCCTTCTTGTGACCCAGTCTAGCTGGCCTGTAAGTACCCCAGTTCTCCCTCTGCCTCTCATTACCTTAGAAGCATTGGGATCATAGACACATGAACCACTCTGTGCCTGGTTTTATGTGGATAATGGAGCATTGAGCTCAAGCCAACAGGATGCACCCTTATTGAGCCCTACTCCCAGCCCTGATCGTAGTATTCTCAATGACTGCCCTTACTAAAGATTTCCTAAGTGTTGGTGAGATTTCATATCCTGAATTTCATAAATAAATAGCATGGAATAGGAAAAGAGTGAGGATGATGCTAAGAACTGATTTTTTAAATATTTATTTAAGTGAGAGAGAGAGAGGTGAATGTGCATGCCAGGGCATACCAGCACTTTGTACATCTGGTTTTATGTGAGTACTGGGGAATTGAACCTGGATTGCAAGGCCTTGTAAGCAAGCAACTTTGACTGGTGAGTCATCTATGGAGCCCCCAAAAGAATGGATATTTTTTTTCTTTTTATTATTATTGCTAAACATATTTCATATGGATACATCACGTGTTGGTACCCTCTTTTCCCTCATCCCTGCCCTGTTCCATTGGGGACCCTCATCAGTGGGGTAGCAGGTATTCCCTGTGGGGTTGTGGTTTAAAAATTGTTTTGAATAGTATTATTGCTTCAGCCAGGAGTAAAATGAAATTCAAAGTCTCAAACACTCAGCCCTAATGTCCAGTTTGCTCTGATTAGAAGCTGTATCAGGCCTTCTTTACCTCTACTATCCTATGGATACTTCAATTGGCATATTGTGTAGACCACAGAAAACATATGGGACTAGTTGTTTACTGTATTTTTGTATTATCTTAAATTTAGACCTTTTCTTAAATTAGAGGAGACCATTTCAAGAGGAGAAACAAAGTTATGTTTTTTATGACACTTACATTCTTTAATGAAATATTCAGTATTTGTTACTGTAAATTTTACAAACTAACTGGGTGTGGTGGTGTATGCCTTTAATCCCAGCATTTAGGAGGCAGAGGTAGGAGGATCGCCGTGAGTTCAAGGCCACCCTGAGAATACAGAGTGAATTCCAGGTCATCCTAGGCTACAGTGAGACCCTACCTTATAAAACCAAAAAAATAATTAATTAATTAATTAATTAAAAACTCAAAATGCTTTCTGACATTTGAAATTTAGTGAGTCAATATAATATTGTTAGAGTTCTACTAATATGCCCAGGTAACTCTTGACAGGATCACTTGAAATCAATAAGCAATGAACTAATATAGTAAGAGTTGGACATAATTTTATATTTGGATGAAGAACGTATAGCTTGTAAGTTTCCTAATTTTTCACAGTTAGCAACATAGTGGTTCCCCTCAATCTGTGTTATGTGGATTGACTAAAAATATAATGCAAAGTATAAGGGAATGCTAGGTTGTCAGTTTTAAAGGAGCATGTTCTAGACATCATAACCATTAGAAAATAATGAAGATTCAAAACCTAGAGAAGAGAAAGCCAACAAGGGAAAGATAAATTTGGATAATAGCCATACATCTGGTTGACTACTGTGGTAGTTTGAAAAGATCACCCCCAATGTCTTCAGTGTTTTATTAGTTTGTAGTTTGGGTCTGCAGCCACCTAGCTGGATTGGGCAGATCTTAAGGTATGGTGGTGAGTGTGAAATTCCAATATAAAGATATGCAAAGAGCCTGAGATCCTCCTGGAGTTCCGAAAGTGTGCTTTGTGGTGTGGTTTTTGGCTTGTGGCTTCTCTCTTTCTCTCTCTCTCTCTCTCTCCCTCTCCCTCTCTCTGCCTCTCTCTCTTTCCCTCTCTCTCTCTCTCTCCCTCTGCTTGGCCCTTTACAAGGGGGACAACTTCTTCTGACATTATGGAACTTCCTCTGGATCTGTAAGCTTCAGTAAATATCAGTGTGCCTGGCTTGGAAGTACATCTCTGAACCTGAAGCTGTCTGCTACAACTACTGAGGCACACATTTTGTAATATCCAACTCACATCTATCCTGAAACCACAGGCTTAAAGCCCAAACTTGCAATTTAGTTTATCACACTTCCGTGCTTGTTTTAAAAATATATGTATACCATTTGCAAAAAAAAGAAAAAGAAAAAGAAAAAAAAAACTAATCTAATACAAATGTGTCCACAACATGGAATTCAAGATAAAATAAATCTGAAATCCCATCATATTCATAGAACAAGCAAATAAGATCCATTCATTAGTGCTTGCAACGAGTGCACCTTGAGTGTATATATGCCTGTTTCATTGCTTTTTCTCATCTTCTTCTCTTTCTTTATTCAGTCTCTGGGGTTTTGTCAATGAAATGCTCCCCCACAGCTTCATGTGTTTTGAATAACTTGTCCCCAGTTGGTGGCAGTTTGGGAGATGAAGCCTTCCTAGTGGATGTATGTTGCTAGGGTCAGACCTTGAGTCCGAGGAGCCAAGCTTGCCAGTGCTGGTGAGCTCACTGAGACAGCTTCCACCAAGACATGCACTCATCCCTCCTCGTGCTGCTTATTGCCAGCTGCTGCGGTCTGATCTGATCACTCCATGCTTTTCCTTGTCACGATGAAGCTTCCTCTCCAAAGCACAAGCCTGAAGCTAACCCCTTTCTCCTATCAAATGCTTGGCGCTCGCAGTGTGAAGCTAGTTACAACTTGAATAATCTTGATACCCTTTGGAATTTTCACCTTCTTTTTCTCCCATACACTCAACACATGAAAGGAAACTCGCAACAAAGCGAAAACAAAATGAGGGAATGAACACAAACCAGCTGTACGAGCCAAATATGGAATTAGAGAGAAAACAATTTTAAACAGCTTTAATAGCTCAAGAAGATGAACTCAGTTTGAGAGAGAGAGGGAGAGGTGGACATACATAAAATAGACAAGTGAGATGTTAATTGCATTCAACAATCAAGATGATGCTCATTTCAAGTCTCTTTTATACTATCTGTACAGTTGACATTTCACAAAGAAAAGAATTGATGCTTCATAAGAATAAAACTTGCCATGATTCAGAAGAAAAATGTCTTGCATGTATGTCACTAAAGTATATTAAGCATATTTTGTAGCATATAAATCTTTCTGCTCAATTGACATAGTCAATTTGTTCAGGATGTATAAATATGATGAGTATGTTTATGCTTATTTGTGAATATTTGACTATTACCAGGGAAAATCAGAACTTTACACAAGAGCCAAAGTGTACAGTCACTGACGATTAAGAAGAAAAATGCTTCACACAGATGTCGTTGTTTTCCCAGGTGGCACTGTTCAAGAGATTTTTCTCTTGAGCTTACATTTCCTCATCTCATAGAATGCAGCTAATTTTCCATACCTCTTAAGATTATTATAATATCAAGTGACAAAGCACAGTATTAAATTGGAAACACATATTCAACAATATCAGCGCATCATAAGCTAAAAAGGAGCTATGTGGTCTATTCAAGGGCTCTCTAACTCAATAGCCATTTACATTCTTTCTTATTGTTTCCTATAATGAGTTAGGAGTAATAGTAAAATTTAATTGTTATGAAAACAAAATGAGATAAATTGTATGCATGTACCTCCAAAGTGAAAAAGTGTTGAAACTGTGATTAATTCAATAACTATCACGAATTTTCTAGCCATTGCCTTGTTTAAGAGTTATATACACATATATAACTATGTATATACATACTTTTGAGTGATGGATTTTAAATGCTGAAAATTCTGTCTAATAAGGCAAATATATTTTTATAAATATTTGATTTGCTTATTTATTTATTTGCTTGAGAGAGAAAGAGACAGAGACAGAGAGAGAATAGGCACACCAGAGCCTCTAGCCACTGGAAATTAAACTCGAGATACATTTGTTACCTTGTTCTTCTGGATTTACAAGGGTACTGGGGAATTGAACCCAGGTCGTTAGGCTTTGCAAGAAAGCACCTTAACTGCTCAGTCATCTCTCCAGCCTAGCAAATAGATTTTATAATGGATTATCACATTTATATAAGTTCATTTTCTCTTCAAATAAGCTTTTAATAATATTAAATTATCTGTGCTATATCCAATTAGATACATATGTTGTATGTATACTTGACTATTCTTAACCTAAAAGAAAGCATGTGTGCTGGCTACATGGGTGTCATACTATTTTTACATTTAAAATTATTCCCTGCTGATAGGAGTACAAACATGTACAGCCACTACGGTGATCAGTATGAAAATTATTATAGAGCTACCATTTGACCCAGCTATACCACTTGAGCTTTTCCACTAAAGACTCTACTCTTTACTGTGCAGGTATTTGCTGGGCCATGTTTGTTGCTGCTCTATTCACAACAGCTAGGAAATGGAATCAGGAATGGATGCCCATTCACTGAAGAATGGATAAGGAAGATGCTAACTCATAAATACATAAATAAATAAGTGAATAAATGTAATGGAATTTTTCTCAGTGGTAAGGAATAGTTAACTAATGAAATTTGCTGGAAAACAGATGGTCGGTCTGGGGAAAAAAATCATACTAAATAGGTTTACAAAGGCTCAGAAGGACAAACGTTGCATGTTCTTTCTCATATGCTGATCCATCAGAAATAGTTTGATTTGCTTATAGTTGTGGTGAACATCAGTATTAAAGTCACTAGAAGTAATCTTAGAGGAGCAGCAATGAGGGATGAGAAGAAGGGTTACTTGAAAGGCTATTGGGGGACAGAATACAGGAGATGCAGGGTCCTGAGAAGGACTGAGATGAGGAAGGAAAAGGATATGAAAAATAAACAAAACTAATGACATGAATCAGTATCATAGAATCCTTCTTATTGATTATGTTCATACAATAAAGTTGTCAATAAGATATCTACAATAGTTGAATATTTTATTACTAATTATCCTGATTATACTATATAATTTTAATATCATTGCACATTTTACAGGAAAAAGCAATTTGTCTCTCAGACCACATTTTCCCACACATACCAAGCAATAACCCCAAGTGTCTACTAATAGCCATTGGCTTGCCTACAATTTAACTCACTTTTTTCACTATAAGAAGTAAGGTTGGTATCACACCGGCACACATCAGAGGCCCATAAGATTATCCCTTCTCATTCCAAACGCCAATCTCACTCCCACTAGTACAAAAGAAAAAAAAGGAAAGAAAGAAAGAAAAAAGAAACAGAAGTTTCCATGACTCCATCAGTGGTTCAGTCACTTGCTACAATGGCTCGCAGGCTGGAAAAGGAACATCATTAGCTATTACTATTCACTAGTACTATTACATTACCATTACTCATAATAATATAAAAAGACACAACCTGAGCAGTCCCAGATGAAAATTTCCTGAACAGTCTAGATGCTGCTGTCCCTGTTGAATGACTGGAGAGCTTTCTGAAGGTACAGTTTGGGTTTCTCTGGAAGCCTCGCTTCATAGGCAATGTTTAAATTCCTTAGTGATTCTCATCCTCCAGTCCTTCTCTCCTTCCTGAAGGTCAGGGCTGAAGCTGAGAGTTCTCACCCTCTAATCCCCTGACAACCAACCACCATGCAGAGGATCTCCAGAAACCACGCCTATCAGTCATCGCACTAATGCACAGAGGAATGGCATGCACTTTAGAGAATCCAAGGGTTTTGATATCTGTGTTTTAGGATGCAGGGGCCAAATACAAATATTGAGTCATGTCTCCAGCACTCTTACAGCAGCTAATTGCAACGAGTTTAGAAGGTTGTTTGATCTAAGAACTAGGCTATCTGCTGCTTGTTCAGGTGAGATGATGTTGACTTGTCTCACCAGCCAGGTTTCATTGGAGTCCAGAACTGATATCAAGAAATAGAGGAAGAGCTATTCTTTCAAAGAAGCAGGACTATACATTGAGAAACAAAACTTTGAGCTACCAAATCCTAGATGATCCTTAATATTTCAAAATATAGTTAAAACCCTAGAAATAGAAGAAAAAAAGAAACATTTCTTGAAGGTGGGGTTTGAACATTTCACCTATTTTTCAAAGTTCTCTATTGAGTTTATGATCTTCCAAGTATGGGACCTACCCAGAGCAACCAAGTAGAAATTTGATTGTTGTAAATGGAGATTTCAAAAGTAATTTATTGCTGGACAGGTGGCTTAGCAGTTAAAGATATTTATGCTTGCAAAGCCTGAAGGCCCAGGGGTTTGATTCCCCAGTATCCACATAAAGTCAGATGCACAAAGTGGCATAAGTATCTGCAGTTCATTTGCAGTGGCAGGAGGTCCTGGTTCACTCATATTCAATCCCCTTTCTCTCTCTCTAAAAGAAATATTCAAAAAATAAATGTAATTTTATTAAAACTGTAATTAATAATGCAAATTATTGAGCAGTCTCTAAATTTCCAGCATTTTCTCTCATTATTTTTAAATGGGATTTTTTTAAGGAGATTCTCATAAGACGAAGTAACATCTCTGAGGGAAGTAAGACGGAAAATACAGAAAATGATAAAATTAACATGGACGATTCTTCAGTTCCATCCTAAGCCATGAAGGTAGCCAGAACGTAAACTCATTGTTTGAAAAATAGATCATTGGAGGTTTCTAACCTTCCCTTTACTAAATTCATCTAGGTGTAGTATAGCCACTAATTTCTAAGTTAGTTCTATATGCAGATCATAATGTCTAAGGATAAAGCAAAAGATACATTCTAGACCTAATGAGTATCTGTAGAGACAGACAATGGTGTCTTTCCTGTTGGGTTTATGATTCAGTTACTTTAAGAATCCCACAGATTATGGGGCTGGAGAGATGGCTTAGTGGTTAAGTTGCTTGCCTGTGAAGGTTTGATTCCTCAGTACCCATGTAAGCCAGATGAACAAAGTGGCACGTGCATGTGGAGTTTGTTTGCAGTGGCTAGAGGCCCGTTGCACACATTCTCTCTCTATCTGGTTCCCCCCTTCTCATAAATATATAAATAAAATATTTTTAATTCCATAGATTGAATGAGGGGTGGAGGTGGTGAGTAGGAAAATAATGTACCTCTAACTATGCATTAATATCAAACTTGTTGGTAATGTCATCTTAAATTTAACTCCTTTGACATTGTGTTTCTGTGGAACACTCTGAGGTATTTCTGCTAGAAATGGTATTATACATTGGCTAAAAGTTAAGCAACTGCCACAGTGGCTAAAACTTTTTTAAATGATGTATCTGTTTTGTTATTTTTGTCTTCAAAGTGTTGATTGAAAGTTATGTTACATGAATTATGTGGTTATTTCATAATTATAAATTGTGTATGTGTGTGTGTCTGTGCTTGTAGTTTTATACCGAGAAACAAAAGAAAAAAAAAAAAACTATACTAATGGCTTCTCAATGCTCAACATTTTAACAAAATGCATCTACTATATCTTCCCACACAGGAGCACTGGAGCTTTGTTATAATCCTACACCCACCATTGAGGGTCATTCGAAGGATCCTTGGTTGTGGTTATGAAAAAGTGTTAACTTTATTGTTCAAATACTTTTGGTCAATTTTCTTCTTTTTTTTTTTATTAGTCAGTTCTGTATTCAGCAAATACAGTCAGTTTGGTACCATTATTAGGCTCATCCGTGACCTACCCTCTCCCCTTGGCCCCTCCTTGTTGAGGTATACAGGTCTTGCATTGTGGAGTTAGCCCACAGTTATGGGTAAGCTAAATGTCTCTGCATATCATGACCCAACATGTGGCTCTGACATTCTTTCTGCCCCCTCTTCCGCAAAATTTCCCTGAGCCATGTTGGGTTCATTTTTGGTCTGCTTCAGTGATGAGGTGTTGGGGGCCTCTGAGGCTCTGGCTCTCTGATTTGGTGGGAGTTGATTTTTCACTGTGCTGATCTCCTTCCCCCTTGTGCTGGTGTCCGGTTCATCAGGAAAACAGCCCCCTTGCTTGTTTCTCCAATTTTTCTTAGTTTCAGCCGGGGCCCTTTTGAAGTATGATGGGGTGGCTCTCTCCTTAGGATTACATCTATCTGAAAAAGAGAAGCAGATTCTCCAACAGAGAGTAAGTTAGCACCAGGACAAATGAGATAACCCTTACTTTTTTTTTTTTTATAGAGAATTTAATAGGTTTTGGTCAATTTTCGTAGGAACAACATGATCTAATTTTTAGATCCCATCAGAGGGGGAATGTTCTATATGTTTGGTATTACATCCTTTTATGTCTAACACCTGGATTTCTGTGTGGTGCTGTAACAAAATACAGCCTTGATGTTGCACTTTTCCAGAGAGGAGAAATAACACACCCTCGTATGATAGAATCAGAATGACCAGACCTCAAGTGCTAATGAAGACACTCTTAGAAGAGCCTTAATTTTAACTTGTGAGAGCTGATCCCATTCATGATTGCCCGTGCCCATATCTCTTCTTAAACACCCCACCTTTTAATATTATCACATTGGCAATGCCTGTATTTTGTAGGGGATGTATTAGAATGATAGAACTAAGTAATATTTTTCTTCTTTTTTTCACTTTTAACTTTATATCAGAAACAAAAAGAATGTAATACTCACGTTCTCCATTGATAACCAGATATAAATATTCATTTGTTCTCCCAAAGACACTTTTGTTTGTAAAGCTAAGAAAGTTCACTTTGCTACAACTGTCTTACATCTTCATATTTCTTATATACACATACAAACATATATTATGTATTATATATTATATATTATATATTATACATATATTCCTATTTTTTCTACCATCGCCTTCTAACACACACACACACACACACACACACATATATACTTACACAATATATATATATATATATATATATATATATATATATATATATATCATTCTATACCTGATGCTCAAAATACTTTTATTCTGTTAATATTAAAAGTTAAACAAATAGATTATTTTAGGCTCCTTTGTTGTGATTTTTTTGCCACTCATTCATTTCTTCACTAATTCATGTATTTTACAACCTTTAAATTATTTTTAGCTCATGATGCCATACAAACTAGTTCACAGCCATATCTGATATATGGTTTAAATCTTATAACCCCATTATCTCCTACCACAATATAGAAAAATATTATATCCAGTATTTAAATCTTCACATACTGTCAATAGATGAATCTCTCTTTGCATAGGATTTAAATTAATAAATGCATTTCTTAGTTTTCTGTACTTATAAATCCTGTGTTTCCCCTCCACTATTCAAAGGGAATATTTTTATTCCTTGTCAAACCTTTCTAAGCAATAAGATGCCCTCAATTCTTCCCCATAGCTAACACAATGTCCTCTGAGTGTTAATTTGGGTGCCCACTCTCTTTATTGTTACATGAAATTCTTAAAATCAGCATCATCATCCTCTACATTTTGATTCCCGAGGCCAGGATGCCATGAACTCTCCCTTGAGATAACTGGAATTATAACCACAATTACCTCCACTCTACCTCTCTCCCTAGTGGATTTGAAGTTACAACAATAGTATAAGGAAATTTTAAAAATGTAAAGAAAGAAAACACTTTCAAACAGGAAAATATCACTGTTAAATATATGTTTATGTAATTATTGGGGTGAGTGTCAAATGTGGATCCTTTATTTTGGTTGAGAGATTGAAGAATCACCGTCTGCTACATAATTTTGTTCGCAGAGCTGCCCTGCTGATCCTTAGAAGCATCTGCTCTCTCACTATGGAATTCCAAGCCAATCTCCGGATGTGGGATTCCTATGGGAATTCACATCGGATGTGGCGAATAGTGTTATCTACACTTTCACAGCTCATGATGCACTGAGTTGCAGGTAATAACTGAAGGATCTAAGGAGGGCGAAAACCATCATAGAGAATCGGGTGCCTTGAGTAATTTTTCTGTTTTGTAATGATTTTCTTGCTAATAACACTTAAAGACAATTCAACAGAAACAGATTTTAACCACTGGATATTAGCTTGCTTTGGAGAAGAACATGTGAATAAAAGAAAGGAACTGCAGGTGGCTTTGAATGACAAAAGAATGGGAGACTATGTAAGACGGGTGCTTTTTAACATCATTCTCAAAAATGCAGAACTTGTCACAAAACAGTATGCAGACTCTTTCCAGGTGATGAAGCTGAAAATTAATTTACCCAGAGACATGAGAAAACAAAGGTAGACAGAACTGAATAAAACCATTACCTCAAAAAACCATTGCTTCAATGCTCAATGCTATTGAAATGTTTCCTTTTCTTTAAGAATAAATGAGGACAAGATAATACATGTCCATCAGCTATTGTGGCTTTAAGGAATATTACAACAGATTACAAGAACTGGGCATGGTAGTGCACACCTTTAATCCCAGCACTTGGGAGGCAGAAGTAGGAGGATCGCTGTGAGATCAAGCCCACCCTGAGACTACATAGAGAATTCCAGGTCAGCCTAGCCTGAGTTAGAGGGAGACCCTACTTCAAAAAGCAAAAAAGTAAAAAAATAAATAAATAAATAAAAAATGAATAAAAATAAGATTACAGTGCAACTTATAAGGAAATGAATTATGTATGAAGCCAAATCACGTGTGCATTGCATAGAGTCCTCCAGTTATCAAACTGATCCTGGAAAACCTTGGAGTGGTATGTTGTCTCAACATATCTCTCTCTCATGGTGAGTAGCTATAAACTGAGTAGGGGCCAATTTCAGCGGCGTTTTAATTGAGGCAGTAGAACCTGACGTTCTGTGATAAGTCTACATTCCTTATTTAGTAATTCAATGCAGAATCGTGAGATGAACGAGGTAGGGTGACAATCTCCTCACGTCTGTCTCTTTAGCCGTCTGACGCTTTACGCCAGGCTCTCTGCTCCGCTCCTGCATGGGTTCCACCTGTTTCTAATCAATGTTGGTACTGAGGTGGCTGCCACGGCTGTCATCACTGCTCCCAGGCATTTTTGAGCTTTGAAATTATGCTTGTCTGTGTGCCAGTGGCATTTCTCAACTCTCTGGCTTGTAAATAAAGTAGTTAAATGTTCAAACTATAAAAGACATTTCTCTCTCTCTCTCCCTCTCCCTCTCTCTCTCTCTCTCTCTCCCTCTCCCTCTCTCTCTCTCTCTCTCTCTCTCTGTTAGCCAACTCCCCAAACACACATTTCCTTGTATTTTATTGTCAGTGGATCTATTGTACATACAGAAACCCACTTCTAATTAAGCTCAAATATCTCTTGGGGTGACTTTTTAAGTATAGATATTTCCCTGGGGCTTAAAAATTCCTATAAGATAGATTTCGTAGAGTTGAAATGTAAATGTGGATAATTCCATATAACATTTGTGACACTGAATTTTTCAATGTCTTAATGTTTTATTTTTCTGAATTTCTCTCAATATGTCCCCGTGTGAAGTTTTTGCTTCAGAGGGCTTAGATTGCTACTTAGTGCATCTAATGTGGATATGGAAACTAGCCTTCCTTAGACCTTTTCTCTCCTGCTCTGCCTCCTGTGCCTTATATCCTTGGCTGCCTGTGGAATTTGTGTTGGTGGTTTAAAACCTTGTCTTTCCAGCACTCTATCCATGACGTTTTCCTGACTGGAACCGTTCCTTTTAATGGCCTCTACTTGCTGTGACATGGCAAGAGCAGAGGACATACAGCATGAACTATGAAAACCAGCAAATTTTCTTCCTATGATATTTAGCTTTGGTTAATAATACTTACTCAAATGAATTGCCTGCTCTACTGTGATTTTCAAATGACGTACTTTTATTTTTGTTAGAGACAGAGCCTAAGTAGCCTAAGGTAATCTTAAACATGGTGATTCTCCTGCCTTAGCCTTCTGAGCGCTGATGTTAAGACATGATCTTTGATTTTATAACATTAAAATAAAATTTTAAATGTCATAGAAACAAGATAGTGTTTTATAATGTCATATATATTTATACATTCATTGTAGTGATTCCATGTTCTTTTTCACATAAATGCTTTGACAGTTGTAGCAACTGGTTCAAAGCATTATAAGAAATAATACATGCTAAGTGGTGGACATAGAATCTGACACATAAGAGGAGCAGCCTCATGTCTAACACAAGAGTCTTCAACTACCTGTGAGACTTTGTACTGTCCTACAATACACTAGTATCCAGTTTTATTGTTTTTATCACTAATGTTTTATTTTGAGTAGCTGCTGGTGCCGTGTCTTCCAAAAGTCATTATCACTTTCTGCTCTTTCTAATCTGATGTAGTTCAACCTCTATAGCATTAAATCCAGACGTCATATTTGTGCATCTCTAGAAATTCCACTCTCCTCTTTCTTTATCTCTGTCCTCGCCTTATTCATGAGTTCACTTTCTAGAACACACAGAATGTACATTTGATGCCTGTGAGGGTGGGGTTATGTGCTAATTCCATCATGAGATGCATTTCTGCACCTGTTTCTTTGTGCTTTTTAAAGATCCTAAATGTGAATTTCATTTTGCTGCTCTTTCTGATATTTGGTCCATGTCCATATGATTAGTTGTTTTACCAGGTGTTACAAATGTTACAAATTGCCATACACTTAGTTTGGAATTCCTTTAGATAGTGTTAGCTTTTCCTATGCACTCCAGTTAGAGGACTTGGGACAATGTAGTTCTTTTCTAGGCTTGATTTTAGGCTTTATCGGAGCATTCTTTGGCGTATTTTGGCCCTGTGTGAAGGCAACATACTTCTGATATTTCTGTATTCTTCAGGCCCCTGGGATCAGCGAGTGCTCACACACTCTCTCGGACATACTACTCTGACATACTAAAGCGTGAACATTCTTACATTCTACAGTGTGAGTATTCTCACATGACAAAGTGAGCGTATCCTTACCTGCTAAAGTCTAAGTGTAACAGCACCTAGAGGTGCCTCAGCCCTTCTTCCTGGAGGTTCTTCATTCGACTTTCATCTGAAGCGCTGTCTACAGGCACAGTTCACTCCGCATTCCCACCGGTCCCTTCCACAGATCTCTGGAGACCTGGCTCACTTTCAGCAACTCCTCGTGTTTGTTACTCTGAGTGGCAAATGTATATCCTCCTGTCAGTGAGCCCCGCCTCCCCGCGCTGCCCACTGGAAACCACTTGGCTGTAGGAGTTGCGAGTCATCGCAAGATTTCCTTGTGTGTGTCACTTGGTGACACAGTCCTGAGCTGCCTCCTGCCCAGATTCCCTGGCGCGCTCACAAGTGGAAGGGTAGTGACTAGATCTTCACTTCTCATCATAACCTAAAGTAGAAATTTCTCCCACAATATCTTTTTGTTGTTGTTGTTTTTGAGGTAGGGTTTTACTCTGGCCCAGACTGACGTGCAATTCACTATGTAGTCTCTGGGTGGCCTCAAACTCACGGCGATCCTCCTACCTCTGCCTCCCGAGTGCTGGCATTAAAGGTGTGCGCCACCACTCCCGGCTCCCACAATATCTTTTAAATATTTTTATTTATGTATTTGCGAGCAGACAGAGACAGAGAGAACTGAGAGAAACAGAGAGAATGGGTTTGCCAGAGCCTTAGCCCCTGCAAACAAACTCCAGAGGCATATTCCATTTTGTGCATCTGGTTTAAGTGGGTACTGGGGAATCGAACTTGGGTCATTAGGCTTTGCAGGCAAGTGCCATAACCACCGAGCCATTTCTCCAGTCCCTTCTCCGACAATATTTGACACCAAAAACTACTGTCAAATATTTGATATATCACTATTTTACTGAAATAATTGGTGACAAGATTGATTGTGTGAATTATTGCCTTGGCATTGCCTATCCTTTCTGGCCCCCTGCTCTAGTTTAAATTTCTTTGAGACTATAATATAAGTTGGTTGGAAGTAAACATAAGGAGAAAGAAGGTAGGGAGACTCATAAGAAGTAAGAACAGCTTTCAGATAGATGCTACAATTGACAAGTTCACAAAATATCCTTCTTTTATACTTATTCTTTCATTGGTGTTTTCACAGGGAAAAAAAAATGAACTGAAAGGAAAAGGCTAGTGAATAAATGCTTCGAATAAGTTTTAGTTTGTCACTGACTGTTAGGACAGATGAGGTGTTCAAATGTGTGTATTCGGAGATTGTGAGGGTTTAAAATCTTTACACACACCATTTTGAGTCTGTAAACAAAGTAAATCCAGCAAAGTTATTGACCATACTCTTTGCTTCTAGTTTATAATTGATGAGTCTCTCTCCTTCTCTAGATGACAGCTTTCCAACTTGTCAAATCTGAACCACAACTCTGTTTCTCTTTCAAAGAACTCAGACATCACAGACAGAAACAAAGCTTAGTAAATAAAGAACCATTTAGAAATTCGCTTGCAGTACCACAAACTGCCATACTGAATTTCTACAAAGAAATCAGTAACTGTGCTGCATATAGTTCAAAGAAAGAACACAATTGTAGGAGCTGCTATAAAATCCAAAATGTTTTAATATCTAATAATTTTGGCATACTGTGACTCTCAGTATAAAATATGTAATAAGATATAGGCTGACATACATAAAATTATTTAAAATATATGGAAGCCAACAAAAGTCTCTTTATTTATACTCTTGCCTGACATATTTAACATACTGCCTCACTTTAATTCCAAGTAAGAGTAGTAAACTTTTTATACTAAACTCGTAAATCAGTAGCATATTCGGCCTCCATGTGGTTTCACATATCCCACTGAACTGATTCCCTTTGATCATTTGATATTCCTTCATTAACAAAACAGTCTTGTATGAAGCAGAGAAGGAAGTCAACAGCATGACACATAACGACTTTTGGCCAGGGGGCTTAAGTTAGGATGACTAGTTGTGTGAACCAGTCACAAACTGAATTTAAAGTAATTCTTTCCAAAACGGACTCTTTTCATAGCACTTTGTATTGATTTTCAAGCAAGTGCATAAGTGCTCATGCATATGATAGATAATGATATAAATGATTTAAAGCAGTTATTAATTTAACATACACACACACACACACACACACACACACACCCTTGGAATCCCTTTTAAGTCAGTACTGGAATAAAATATTATGTACATTGTTTTTCCATGAAATATACTCACTTCAGTTCAAATCTAACTTAAATTAAGACTTACTAGCTGGCTTAGTAAGTTCTAACCAATAGGGTTTCTCAATATAAAGTACAGATTAAAAAATCAAACAAAAGACTTTTTTTCATGAGAAGAACATCCTCTCGACAGTAAGATTCCTGATCTTTCAAACATCCAAGCTCTTCTTCAATGTATTATTATTTGAGAGGAGAAAGTAATATTGAGTTTTAGTACCAATGAAAATTGGTTAGTGCTTACATGCTAAAATGTAATCACATTCTTGACTTTCTTGTCTAGTTTGAATATTGTTCCTGACCTAAGCAGCATAAATAGGTAAGCAATTTCCATCAATGTTTTGGTACACTAATGTTACATTTAGTTCAAATTGTAAAGAAACTAAATAAATATCAAAAAATACCCTATTGACTAAGTTAGACAACCAGGACAGCTCTTTAAAAAATTTAATAAGTAAATTTCTTTTGAGTTTACCTTATTTTTTTTTTTTTCAGTATTTGGAGACATGCTCTCATTCTGCAGTTCAGCCCGGCCTTGAACTTGCAGGAATAATCCTGCCTCAGTATCCCCAGTGTTGTCATTATAAGAGAATGCTACGATATTCTGTTTTAAATTTACTACTTGTAAAACAAAAGTAAAAAGCCATGTAAATGTCATTTTAAACAACAGCAGTGGGGAAGAAACCAGCAGGTGTAACTCTGGATATGGACTGAGTGAGATCACTAAATAATGCCATGAGGAGAACCACACGTCTCCCAGGCACAAAATTAACGATGATCAGATCTTAATTCGCTCAAGAATCCATATAGTATTTCCAAATGAAGTTACAATCAGTTGCCTAAAGTTATAAAATATTACATATATGATAGATAATGACATATTTAAACAAAAGACGTGCACAGCTAGAAAATAGTCTTTTTCTGCTAAGTCTGTGGTAATTTCCGTTTGCACTAACTTCTACTATCATCAAACCCATCCTTTAGTAAATATTTCTTTATCAAAGTGCCCCTATTCCCCCATTATTCCAGGAATTCTGAGGAATTCAATATAAAGAGTAATTTCACTGTATGATATTTTGTTCTGAAAGGGAAATTTGTATTAGGTATTGAAAATTTATTAATTTATTAAGTGCACATACTTACCTTCTATTGCTGGGTCAAAGCACCAGACCAAAAGCAGCTGATGGGAGGGAAGTCTTCACTTGGGATTACAGTCTCAAGGGGAAGCTTCATGATGCAGGAGAAAACCATGGCGTGAGCAGAGACTGGGCATCACCTCTGCCACTGGCAAGCTAGGGGCTCCTAAACATCAAGGTTCACCCCCAGCAACACACTTGCTCCAGAAAGGGTCCACCTCCCAGATTGCTATCAGCTGGAGACCATGCTTTCAGAGCACATGCATTTATGGGAGGTATCTGGTCAAACCACCACATTCCATCCCTGGTTCTGGGAAACTCACAGCCATCCATGATGTAAACTGGAATGCATCTGATTCAAACCTTCATGGTATGTGTGTGGTTTTGATGTAAATAGCTACATAATTGTGTCTGGATGTTCATGTGACTGAAAACCAGAGGTTGATGCCAGGTGTCATCCTTAGCTTTTTCACCTTAACTCTTTTAGAGACAGAGTCACTCACTGGGCCTGGAGCTCAAAAGTTCAGAAAAACAAGTGAGCAAGGAAGCCCAGCAGATCTTCCTGTCTCCATCATTCCAGCCCTGGGATTATAGCATGCACAACTGAACTGAACTTTTTAAAATAGTATTTATTTGTTTGTTTGTTTATTTATTTGGTAGGGAGAAAGAGGCAGAGAGAGAGAGAGAGAAGAGAGAAAAGAGGGAGAGAATAGGCATTCCAGGTCCTCCAGCCACTGCAAATAAACTCCAGATGCATGTGCCCGCTTGGGCATCTGGCTTATGTGGGTCCTGGAGAATCGAACTGGGATCCTTTGGCTTTGCAGACAAATGCTTTAACCGTTAATCCATCTCTCCAGCCTGTGAACCTGACATTTAAGTGGAAGCTAGAGATCCAAACTCAGTTCCTCTGTCTTATATGGAAAACACTTAACTGACTGAGACATATCCATGGTTCCTAGGTTATTATTTTTTAAATAGAGTTTCATACTCTGGTTTGTCTTCTGATTATATAAACCTTTCACGTTTTATAAAATTAGGGTTTCAGGGTAGAGAGATGGTTCACTGGTTAAAGTACTTTTCAGCAAAGTCTAATGACCTGGGTTCAATTCTCCAATACCCACATAAACCAGATACACAAAGTGGCACATGTATCTGGAGTTTTGTTGCAGTGGCTAGAGGCCCTGGTGCACCCATTCTCTTCCTCTCTCTCTCTCTCCGCTCTGTCTCCTTGCAAATAAATAAATAAAATATTTTTTAAATTAGGGTTTCAATGTCCACTATATCATTGTTGCCCATGCCAAGTAATGATGGCATGAACACCCCATCCTGAAATTGTTTTTAGTGTAATGCCTACAGGATGATATGACATATGTAGGGCACTGGGTATGCTGGTTGACATTAAATCTTTAACAAAATTTGGTGTCCAGCTATTTGGGTCTATAATGTCCAGAAAATAACAGTCCACAATACATCTTTCGGTCACACTACGTGGAGTCCAACCCCACACACCAGACTATAAGATACTTGAAGAAACAAAATCTACTTTTCATGATTTCACCTTACTGCCAAATAAAATAACTAGTTGAATGGGTTTGTGCTGAGGAAAATATTTCAAGAGAAAACTGTGTAGTAATTTGTAACAACCACAAACATGTTCGGAATCCTTGTAGTATGCTCCCAACTAACATCACCAGGAGTTGTACCTGAGATAGTGTTCTCTGATCCGTATTTCATAAGTCCTCAGCAGTCCGTCCAGGAGCAGTGGTCAGGATATAGAGCTGTTGGGGAAGACATGGTGATTAACTGCTACGATCCTCAAAGTCCAGAAGCCACAGAATACCCAAGCTGGCTAATTTCAGGGCAAGCCAATCTTAACAGCTGGACACAAGTAAACATTCTTTATTGTTTCTGGTTATAATCTTCCCAGTATCACCACTTTTTGCATAATTCAGTCACCATTTCCACAGGGGATGTTCTGTCAGAAACATAGTCATCTCATAAAACAATGTAATTCTTCATCACCAAAGACTAATTTCCCTTGGTAATTTCACGATATACATCTAAGAGTAATGAGTGTTGTGGGATCAGAACAAATTAACATGAATCTCTTTTTTCCCTACACATCAGTTTATTAAAAAAAAAAGTCTTGCTTTTTTTTTTTTAATTTCATTGACATTCCCTTAAACAGAAAGTGCTCCACACAATAAGGACATATAAAACAGAAAATAAAAAGGGCTTCTTGCTGCAAGAGAACAAATTCAAAATTCACTGCAATATTGGCAAAACTGCAGGGAAATGGGTCACATTTGTGTAGCAGTTCAGTGGTGACTCTTAAAAACTTGAAATATATTTGTAGATTTCAGAACAGTAAATCTACTCTTTGCAGATGCATGTGTTTGTGATGTGCATGTATGTAGACATGTTCTAACATGTGTGTGTGTGTGCCAGAGCATGATATTTGGTGTCTTCCTCAATCTCTTTCTAATTTATTTTCTGACATAGAGTAGCTCACTTGAACACAAAACTCACTAATTTAGAAAGTTTAGCCAGATTACCCAAAGATTCTTCTGTCTCCACCTCCTGAGCTCTGGGATTATAAACAGCCGCCACACCCACCTAGCTTTTACATGACACAAGCTCTTCCTTCACTGAGCAATCTCCCTAACTGTAAATATACTTTCATTAATTTATTCTAAATTACAAAATCAAATTCTAAAAATTTTTGCCTACTGCTTTTAATGACATATTATTTATTAGCACACAAGCATTTAGTTGTATTTCAAAATAAGCTTTGTTTGTTTTCCTTCTCCCTACTTAATATATATATATATTAAATATTATGATCCACATATGAAAAAGAGCATGTATATGTATATTTTTTGGTCTTTCTTGATCCTGATTACCACACTTAGTATACATTTTTTCAATTCTATCCAGTTTTCCTGTAAATTTCATAACTTCATTTTTCTTTACAGCTGAGTGAAACTCCATTCTGTAAATAACTGCCAAATTTTCATTATCTAGTCATATGTTGATGGATGTCAAGGTTCATTTTATCTCCTAGCCATTGTGAATAGAGGAGCAATGAACATGAATATGCAAGTATTTCTGTGGTAAGATATCAAGTCCTTTGGGTATATAAGCAGGAGTGGAATAGCTGGGATACATGGTAGTTCAAATTTTAGCTTTTTGAGAAACCTCCAAACTTCTTTTTATTTTTCTACCATTTGTACATCATCTTTTGAAAATTGCCTATTGCATTAGGCCATGCAATGACTTCCAGAGGTATGGTTTTGTGTTCAGTTTTTGAAGTCTTTATATATTCTAGATATCCACCCCCTGCGAGGGGAAAAGCTGGCAAAGATTTTTGCCCTTTCTTTAGGCCTTGTGTTTGGTCTGCTGATCGTTTCCTTTGCTGTGAAGAAATTCTTAATTTCATCTAATCCCATTTGTTGATTATTGGCAGAGTTTCCTCTGCTAATTTTGTCCTGTCAGGTTGTTATTACTTATACATATAATTACCAGTGTATTACCAATGTTGTCCTCTAGAAATTCTAGCATTTCTAGCTTTTCATAAAGGCCTTTGAATTGATGTTAGTAAGAGATGTGGCTCTAATTTCATGCTTCCGCAACAGGGTATCCATTTTTGTCAGCACCGTAGGCTGTTTTGTTTCCCAGTGTATGTTTTTGAACCATTGTTTGAAAATCAGGTGATCTGTTGCAGTATGATGCTTTACGTGGGTCCTCTGTCCAATCCCACTGGTCTGTATGTCTGGTTATTGTTCATGTCAGTATCACACAGTCTTTATTACGGTGGCTCTCTGATATCATTTCAGGTCAAGAAAGGTAACATATGCAGCCATACTCTTTCTGCTTCTGTTCACCTTGGCTAGGTGTGGCATTTTGTGTTTCCATGTGAATTCTTATATTGCTTCCCCCCCCCCTTTGGTTCTGATAAGAACATCACTGAAAGTTTGGAAGGAATTGCACTAAATCTGAGAGTTACTCTTGGTAATTTTCAGAATGTAAATTCTACCAGTCCAGGAACATTGAAGGTCTCTCCAAGACACAACATATACTTTTGTTTGTTTGCTTGTTTCTGGAAAGCATGCTGTACTGTGGGCAGCAGGGGGCACTGTAGATCAATATCTATCAAACACTAGTTCCAGTCCTCCCAAAAATTCCATTCTAATGCCAAAGCGAAGGCGGCCGGTGGGGGTGGCATCTCCTGGTTCTCTTTGGGCCCCAATTTTGAACTGAAGCTTCCTAAAAGAAGGCAGCTTCCTCTTATTTCTCCTTCAGTGTGAAAGCTCAGAACCCCTACCGTAAGGGAGCCCTTAACAGTGCTCCTGGCCCAGATCCTCCTTACCAAGACCTTGTGTAGAAACAGGCACGGTGCCTACTGAACCTGGATCAGGAGCCTCCTCTCCACGTGACGTGCTCTCGGCCATCTTTGTTTGAAGTAGTGAAAAGTGGCACAGGAATAAGTCCTGCGCCTCCTTGCCAGGGGTGAGGGGAGACTCGTGCACAAGAGCTACCTGCGACGCGGAGAGCAGGCAACTTGTTTTTAACGGTGGCAAATTAAAAACGATCTAATTGCGGGCTGGGGAGAAGGCTCAGCCGGTTAAGACACTAGTGTGCAGAGCTTAATCTCCCAGGTTTCACTCCCCAATACCCGCATAAATCCACATGCACAAAGTGGCACATGCATCTGGAGTTTGTTTGCAAATAAATAAATCAAATAATAAAAATGTCTAATTATTGGACAATAAAGTTATGATTAGGTTGACTGCGTTGTACGCACATTGACACATCATATTATACTAATAAAATATTAACCATATGTCTTTATAAAATACTTTAGTAGTTGTACAAGATGGAGGTAGAGTAAGATAACTTAAAAGTGTAGCTCCACACTGGTTCTGCAACAGGATCTAAATCCCAGTTAACACTAAGTTATCAAGTTGAACTTGATGCTGTGCCTTAGGTTTCCAACTTATAAAATGGGGTAGATAATAAGGTTGACCTCGCTGAAGTATACCATCATATGAATAGCGGTTAGAAATAAAAATATCAAATACGTTAATTATCTTTTGATGATACTTTTTAGTTTTTTTTTTTTATTATTTTTAAGCAGAGATAGAAGAGAGACATACAGAGAGAAGGGGCATGCCAGGGCCTCCAGCAGCTGTAAACATATTCCAGATGCATATGTCACCTTGTACATCTGGCGTTACGTGGGCACTGAGGAATCAAACTTGGGTCACTAGGCTTTGCATGCTATTGCCTTAACCACAACGACATCTCTTCAGCCTAGCATGGTTTTAAATTATCTTTTCAAGTGACTTTTGCTAGATTTTCTAAATGTATTCCTTTTTTTCTGATAAAAGTGAATTTTAATGATAATTTATGGTTAAGAAAAAATTAATGGTACAAGAAATTTTGTGTATGACCCCAACTTCAAAATCAGCAGCATTGTACCACCAGGAAAATGTCAAGTGTATTACTCAATCACAAATTAGAACTAGAGGTCATAGGCATCATAATTTGTAATGTGCTCACATACTTCTGAACAAAATGACAGAAATGAAATTTAATATTATCCAATTTTCTGTGTCCCCTTTTAGTCTCTTTGTCTCTCCTCATCTGAAACAAATACAAACTTAGTCATATAAATTCCCTCTTTCCATCATTCCAAGATCAAGTTTAAAAGTTAATCAGCCTAATATAAATAAAAATTCAAGTATAAAATTACCATTCACGTTGAATACTTTATAATATCATGACATGCCCTTTGTTATTCTATTTGTCAATGAATATTTTTCTTTCTTGACCTTTTAAATTCTATGTTTCAAATGTTATTCTTGAGAATCTTGACCTCAAATAACTCTATGATTCTCTGTTTAATTGGTCCAACCCAAAATCGGTCACTACAATTGCCATACTCTGTTAATAACCACTATTCAATGATAAATTTGTCACAAGCAAAACACTTTATAATAAGTTTAACTATCAAAATCCTAAGTGATAGAGAAACGATTTATTTACAACAAACCAGTAGCATATATAATATGTGATAGTGTTTTCTTATTATTTTAATCCTTGTGCAGGCCATATAGAATTAGTATGATTCAATTAATGTCATGACTCTTACTTCTTTCCCTACACACACAAGAATAAAATAGAACACAAAGAATACTTAACAATCAATAACTGAATAAGGTGGATTAAAAACTGGGCAAGTAATTTGGAACCTGGGGCAAAGAAAGGAGTGAATAACTAAAGAAGTTTCTCAACATTATCAGTCACTAGGTAAATATAAATTAAACCATTATGAGATGCCATGATTTATTTAGTAGAATGTCAAAATTCAAAATGCATGACTGATCACAAAAAAGTGTTTGTCATAACACAGAAATTTAAATATTGTACATTGTTATCAATTGAATGAGAAATAGATGCTGGACATGGTAGGGCACACCTGCAGGTCTGAGCACTGAAAGATGGAAGCAGGGTGACCAGAGGTCCAAGGTTGTCCTTTGCTATGTTGGCTACATAGAAAGATGGAGGTCAGTCTGGGCTATGTAACACACTGTCTGAAAAACATAGAATAAAAAATAGTATAATCACTATGAATATAGTTTGGTAGTTTTTTTTAAAAAAATCTAAATGTACATGCAACATATGATCTAACATATCCAGATTATATACCCTATAAAGTTACTAAGAGAAACGAAAGCCTATATGGGTAGAATGGCATGAGCAGAGACTCAAATAGACCTCAACAGGTGAATAAATAAATTCATTGTCATATCTGTAGAACAGATTACTATTCAGTAATAAAAAAAAAGAATGTGTCATACAAACATACAAACAAACAAACAAATTCGGGCTGGAGAGAGATGACTCAGTGGTTAAGGTGCTTGCCTGCAAAGCCAAAAGACCCCCGTTAGGTTTCCCAGTGCCCATGTAAAGCCAGACGCACAAGGTGGTACATGCATCTGGAGTTCATTTGCAGTGGCTAGAGGCTCTGGCATACTCATTCATTCTCTTTCTCTCTCTCTCTCTCCCTCTCTCTCTCTCTCTCTCTCTCTCTCTCTCTCTGTGTGTGTGTGTGTGTGTGAATATGTGTGTGTCTTCCTCTGTCTGTCTCTGCTTGCCAATAAATAAAAATAACTTCACATATCTTGTGCCGGCACACATACGCCAAGAGCTATATACAAAAGCATTGATTAGCGGCACAGTAATAGTAAAACCACAACCAATGTAAGTGTCTATCATACGTGATGGTCATTCGACATATTTAAGTAATGGAGTGTAATAAAGCAGATACAATGACCTAATTACAAAACCATGCATCGGCATAAGTGAATATCTAAAGTCTAATAATGAGTTTAGAAGGTAATGACAGAGGAATTCATGCAGAATTGCACCAGGGATGTAAACTCTGAAAATTTTCTGCTACATTCATCTCATTATGAACGCAGCAAAACAGTTGTGAAAAACGAAACATAACAACTGAAAACTCTGGTGTTGTGATTACCCGTGAAGTAGAATGGACCAGGATGTGAGACAAAGCACCAACCTCAGTAGTGCTCTGGGTCTGTTATCACCTGTGGTACTGGACTATCAGTGCTGCGTGGCCAGTTTGTCTCATATATCCCATTAAAATCAAATATTTTGAAGGACAACAAAGAACTCGGTAAAGTGCATGTTTTCTGTATGAGCAGTAGCCCTGTAGTAGTGGTAGTGCAGACAGGAAGGTGATTCTCTCTCTCTCTCTCTCTCTCTCTCTCTCTCTCTCTGTGTGTGTGTGTGTGTGTGTGTGTATGTGTGTGTGTGTCCACTGTGAACGGCTAAACCAAGGAGATTCTAATTGTTCTGCCATCACTCACATTACCTTCTCTCTTCCTCCCAAGATACCTTTCCTGTGTTTAGGAGAACATCCTTGTGTGCCTGTGTGTATGTTTATCCTCAGGGTAATTAGCCAACTACTTCACTCAGCCGGCTGGGGTTATGTGAGAGGAATAAAAAGCAGGCTGTTCTCCACACATATCCTTAATTAATCCCCTTGTCGTCTCCCACTGCAAAAGGAATGAGAGGGAAAACTCCCTCGGCCAATGTGAGTGTGTGTCTGGTTCCCTCTCTTCTAGCCTGTGGCTCCCTCTCTCTTCTGCCTTCCCTCCATTAAAACACCTTTGTATAATCCTATTTTGACATTCTCCTTCCTCTGATATCTCTGCATCCCTTTCTTACATGATATTCTTTCTAACACACAATATGTCCTGTATATCTAAGATGCTCATCCGGTGGGAGAGTCAATAAATACATGGTCACTGTTAATTTGACCATCCTGACCTCCACTAGATAACTATCTCCCAAATCTCATTGAGAAATTGGATATTTTGAATTGTTCCTTTTTATTCTTTGTTACTTTTATGTTTTGTTAACATACTACCCATATAAAGTAGCTATTTTTTTCTCCATAAAACATACATTGAATTTGTTCTGGTTCCTTAAATCACTAATTCAGATCTTTTATTTCTTGGTTTTATTTCAAGAGCATGTTTCCGAAGACATCATGTGATTACAACTTGACCTTCATCAAATGAGTGAGAGTAAGAAAATATCCAAGCCAAGTTTACCCGAGACTCACAATGTTTAAATAACCAGAGCAGGTTCATGCTGACAAGGAAATGACTTTCTCCATTAACTCTCAGTGAAAGAACTCCATTTCAGCAGAGGTGCTTTGCATCTGAGCCCTCGGTACATCTCAAATATACAGCACCAAAGTGACATGTGGATGTACTGAGAAAAGTACAAATATTTGATGTGGAAAGGATAGTGAAACGAAATGTGGTTATCTTTATCTGCCTAGTCAACTTGACACATTCCTATAAGGCTTATTCTCATAGGAACTGAGCCTTTTCATGCATAGGTTGTTCAAATATAATGGTAATTTCCCTTATAATAATCAAATTAATAATTTGGGTAATTTAGTTTTCTGGTTGTGAATTCAAATCAAAATAAATGAATAGGGCTGGAGAGCTGGCTTGGTGATGAAGACACTTGACTGTGAAGCCTAAGGACCCAGGTTTGATATCCCAGTATCCATATACAGCCAGATGCACAAGGTGGCACATGCAGCTGGAGTTTGTTTGCAGTGGCTAGAGGCTCTGGCATGTCTATTCTCTCTCTCACACTATCAAATAAATAAAGAAAATATTTTAAAAGAATATTAGCTATAAAATAAATAATGTTATATGTAGTACTGTTCTCTCATCTCATAGATGCCTTAAGACCAGAGAAACATTACATAATTACTATGATGCATTGTTTGATAAGTTTTCTCACTTTAATGGACAATCTCAGATTGTTTTTATGGTACCAAGGTGTTTCATAATGCAGTAGCTAGTAACTTTAAGATATGCAATATTTCTCATATGTAGACTTTCATAACTGCTAAATATGTCTTAAATTTCTATTACTTACAAATTAACTGGAAAAAGATATTTGAGATGGGTTTACTTCAGTCAGACAGAAAATCATTATAAAAAGTACATAAATATATACTGCATGATATGCTATAGAAACTTCTGTGGTATTTATAGAAACTTCTGCTGTATTGGTTATACATAACACAACCATTAAGGTCAATTTCAAATCTAAATAACGACCAGTAAAAGCCAGAACATTTGGGAGTATGGCTTCTGATTCCCTGCATTCCTCTCCTAGCCTCGTGTCCTTTCTATATCCCAGATGTCTCCCTATGACACAGATATACAACCAATCCATGGTCTGTAGTTCAGAAAGATACAAGGTTCATGAGGGCTGTCTCTAAGGTTATAAAAGCAATAAGCAAGGACAGTATTCTTGAAGTAGACTTCATATTGCAGGGAACTCCAAGGACCGCATGCTGAGGGTGGGCTTTTCAAAGATGCAGCTACCTTTGAGTCACTCTGGCTGCAGTAGGCGACCCTCTTTCCTGTTCCTGTAAGTAATCCCAATAAGCTCTTTTGTTCAACAAGCCAGGCTTCTTTGGAATTGTTTCTTTGCTCTGTCATTGGTGCCTTATCTCTAGTTAATATAAATTAATACATAGCACACCAAAAAGAGTCGGACAATCAAGAAAACTAGAAGAATTTGTATCTTTACTACTTTAGCTAACTGGAGAGAGCAAGATTCACTTCCCATAGTCCTAATACAAAAATACGAGAAAATCAATTCGATTCTCCCACGTTGGTAAAATTGTCCAAACTTCAACCAAGTGCTATAACCAGGAGGCAGGACCTCAGAGTTAAAATGCATTGTCCATACAGAATCAAGTGTGTGTGGCAACGTCATGATAGGCAGGGACGGAGAATATCCAAGGAGAATGGAGAATGGCATCTGAATATATCTACTACAATTTGAATGTGGAAACTTCCCCTGGAGAGCAGCACTTATATTATCATCCATCTCCACAATGTGGATGTGGTGCTTATATTATATCTCATGACTTCAAGAGAAGCTTCAAAGAACAGGCACATATAGGTGAATGGCCACTGGGAGAAGTAAAAGGGAAGAATGAAAGCAGGACATGGTAATGAACATCTTAGAGAATAGTGATTTTAAAAGGAGATGAGAAGTAGAAAAATAAAAGACAGAAGGAAAAAGGGAGAAAGGTGAAAAGTGCAAAAAAAAGATGAAAAAGTCGGACTGGAGAGATGGCTTAGCAGTTAAGGCACTTGCCTGCGGAGCCGAAGGACCCATGTTACACTCTCCAGATGGCACCTAAGTCAGAAAGGTGAGGCAAGTGCAAGGTCGCACGTGCCCACTAGGTGGCACAAGTGTCTGGAGTTGGATTTCAGTGGCTGAGGCTCTGGTGTGCCAATTCTCTCTCTCTAAAACAATAATAATAATAATAATAATATAATAATTTTTAAAAGGTAAAAAGTGGGTTTGTGAAATAGAGCTTTGATGAGTGATGACACTTAAAACATCTGGTTTCAGTTCAGTATAAAATGATAGGCAGGTGTATTATTAAACATTTCTTTTGGGCTGGGGAAGGTTTATTCTTTTTTTTTTTTTTTTTCAAGGAAAGGTCTCATTGTAGCCCAGGCCGACCTGGAATTAACTCATCAGCCCCAGGTAAGTCTTGGACTCACCGTGATCCTCACACCTTTGTCTCCCAAGTGCTGGGATTTAAGGCAATCGCCACCATACCTGGCAATTTATTGGACATTTCTTGAGCAGGGGACTGATATTCAAAGGATGGTCACAATAACCACCATCCCTCTAAGCATAAACTGCTGATTGAAAATTGACAACATGATTTTAATTGTGGAAGGATAAATGGAAGAAATGTATTCTTTCCCTGGGTCAGCTAGGTACTTGGTTTCTAGGACAAGATTCCCAAGCAGAACAAGGGAGGGAGGATTTATCCAGACCCATTGTTTCAGAGTTGCTATCTATGGTTGAATGAACCAATGCAACTGGACAGAATATTAACAGTTTAAGTCTGGTCAGAGAAATTTTCTCTCATGAAGGACAGACAGCAAAGAGAAAGAATATAGGAAGGGACCATGCAAGGATAACTTCAAGTTCGAAACCACTTGCCTGTTACCTGTGACCTTTTACCTTCAAATAGATCTCACCTTCTGAAGTTTCTAGAACTTCCCCAAATATCACCACCAACAGGAGACCAAGTCTTTAAAATATAGGCCCCTTAGGGGGAAACACCTCCTATTCAAACTATAATATCCATTTTGCTCCATGATAACTTAAAATACTCAAGAAATATAGACTGTGTTGGTTGAAAACACTGAGTAATTGATTTTTGATTCTTTCTTTGTTTTCCTTGGTCATAAAGCATTAGATCACTTAGTATAGAGCATCAAAATCCACACATAGTATGAAAACATACTGATAAATACCAAATAATATGCATAAGATTGAAGCCCTTTTTGTGTAAAAAAATATAAAGAGAAAAAATTATTTCTATCTCAAGAAGTTGAGATCCCAGGATGAAGCTCTTCTTTAGCAATGAGATAATTGGTTCCACAGAAAGTTAAAGGGATATCCTTTTAAGAATTGTACAGTTTCCAAGTGGGCTGAAGAGATGGCTTAGCAGTTAAGTGCCTGCCAGTGAAGCCTAAGGACCCCGGTTCGAGGCTCAATTCCACAGTCCTCACATAAACCAGATGCACAAGGTGGTACATGCATCTGGAGTTTGTTTGCAGTGGCTGGAAGCCCTGGTGATCCCATTCTCTCTCTCTCTCTCTCTCTCTCTCTCTCTCTCTCTCTCTATTGCTCTCAAATAAATAAATAAATAAAAATAAATATTTTTAAAAAAAAGAATGGTACAGTTTTCAAGATGGCCGACCTATTCTGACTTAAATTTCCTGGATGCCCAGAACTGTAAGGGAAGAGTGTTTTGACAAAGATGAGTGAACACGTTACTGTGTCATTCAAAATTTTCCAAACATTGAATTTACTCTATTTTGTACTTGGTGCTACAAACTTTTAACCAACATTTCCCTGTCTGCTGGTATAGCTTTTTGCAACAAACCAGGTTAATTTCTACACTTTGAAAACATCTTTACAATGCCTGGTGCTTTTTATCCTTTTTGTTGTTTTTGTTTTATTTATCACTTACGCTGTGCTTATGATTATTTCTCATTAAATCTTTCCAGCTCTTCAGTTCTAGAAGAGCCCCCCCACACACACACAAGGAGTGCAGGTTTTATCACCGCTGAGTTGCTGAAGCATTTATATCCATCGCTCATTTGACAAAAGTATATTACCTTTCCTTCTGTGCAGACATAGAAAACAATCTTTTCAGCTTTTTTATACTCAGTGCAACATTGCACTTGACAGTAAAATTGTATTGGCTTATATACTGAACACAGTCATTATAACTTAATTGAAATTTGAAATTACAGCTATATTGAATTTGATCATATGCTTCAAATTAAATCGAATTGCAATAGGAAGTTGGTGTTTCCCTATGATTTCTTTGAAATTTTATAGAACAGAAGAAACAGTTTACATGGTAATTATGAAAAAGACACACTAAGGTAATGATACTCAATTATTTGTTTAATTTGGGAAACATGAATATATCATTCATTCTGAACTTTATTAATATAAAAAATACAATGCAAATTTAAAATAATCATCTAAGCAATAATATGTACTTTGTGAGATAGAGTTTTCAAATTTCTTAAATATCTAGCTTTACCAAACATCAGGAGAATAATACAATTGAAATATTTTTCATTTTTTTAAAAAAGGCATTCTGTGCACCAAACACAGGGGCACCAAAGTTCATAAAACAAAACATACTTGACAATAAAACAGAAGCAACCACCAACACCATCATAGTTGGGGACTTCAATACAGCATTATCAGTAATAGATAGATCATCCAAACAGAAACTCAACAAGGAAGTAAGAGAGCTCAACAAAACCATAGCTCACTTAGACCTAATGGACATGTACAGAACATTCCATGCCAAATCCACAGACTATACATTCTTCTCAGCAGCCCATGAAACATTCTCTAAACTAGATCATATACGGGGTCACAAAGCCTGCCTCCATATATTCAGGAAAATTGACATAATTCCCTGCATGATATCAGATCACAATGCTATATTGCCAGAAATTAACAACAAAAACCCAACTAGAATCCCACCAGCTCCTGGAAACTGAGCAGCACACTTTTTTTTTTTTAATTTTTTGAGGCAGGGTCTCACTGTAGTCCAGGATGACCTGAAATTCACTATGTAGTCTCAGGATGGCCTTGAACTCATGGCAATCCTCCTACCTCTGCCTCCAGAGTGCTGGGATTAAAGGCGTGCGCCACCACGCCTGGCTAAATAGCACCCTTTTAAACAATAAATGGGTAGTGGATGAAATAAAAATGAAATTGCAAAATTTCTAGAAATGAATGACGACGAGAACACATCATACCAAAACTTATGGGACACAATGAAAGCAATCCTTAGGGGAAAATTCATAGCACTAAATGCTTTCATAACAAAGACAGAGAGATCCCAAATCAATAACCTAACCATCCACCTAAAGGCACTGGAAAAGCAAGAAGAATCCAACCCAAAAAAACTCCAGATGGAAATAAATAATTAATATCAGAGCAGAGATTAATGAATTGGAAACTAACAAGAAAATTGACAAAACAAAAAGCTGGTTCTTGGAAAAAATAAACAAGTTGACAAGCCCCTGGCCAATTTGATCAAGAAAAAAAAAAAGAGAGAGATGCTTCAAATTAACAAAAATTGAAATGAAAAAAGAGAGATCATAACAGACATAAGTGAAATTGGGAGAATCATCAGGACTTATTTCAAAAACCTCTACTCCACAAAACTGGATGATATGGAGGAAATGGATAAATTCCTGGACACATACCATCTACTAAAGCTAAACTCAGAGCAGATTAATCTCCTAAACAAACCTATCACACTCATTGAACTTGAAAAGGTAATAAAATTCTCCCCAAAGTAAGAGTCCAGAACCAGATGGCTTCTCAGCTGAATTCTATCAAGCCTTCATGGATGAACTCAAACCAATCTTTTTCAAGCTGTGCCACACAATTAGAGAACAGGAAAAGCTCCCCAACTCCTTCTATGAAGCTAGTATCCCAATTCCAAAACCAGGCCGAGATGTTACAAGAAAAGAAAACTACCGGCCTACTTCCCTGACGAACTTAGACACAAAGATCCTGAACAAAATCCTCATAATCCAAATCCAACAACACATCAAAAGCATTATCCACCTTAATCATGTGAGATTCATCCCAGGAATGCAGAGGTGGTTCAACATATGGAAATCTGTCAATGTAATACACCATATAAACAAGGTTAAACACAAAAACCACATGAGCATTTCAATAGATGCAGAAAAGGCCTTTGACAAAATACAACATCACTCCATGATCAAAACTTTGAGAGAATTGGCATGGTTGGTTCATATCTTAACATAATGAAGGCTGTATACAAAGCTCCTAAAGCCCAAATAATACAAATGGAGAGAGACTGAAGGAATTCTCTTTGAGATCAGGAACAAGACAGGGGTGTCCACTGTCATCTCTGCTCTTCAATATAGTACTGGAAATCTGAGCTCAAGCAATCAGATAGGAGAAAGAAATAAAGGTATACAATTTGGAAAGGAAGAAGTTAAGTTAGCTCTATTCGCAGATGACATGATTCTATATTAACAGACCCAAGAGACTCCATCCCAAAACTCTTGAAGGTGATTAACTCCTTTTAGCAAAGTAGCAGGATACAAAATCAATGCACAAAAATCAGTAGCCTTTCTTTATGCAAATTACAAAGATACAGAGATAGAAATAAGGGACATGGTCCCATTTCTAATAGCAACAACAACAACAACAAAATACCTTGGAAAAATGCTGACCAAGGAAGTGAAAAATCTATACAATGAAAACACTCAAAAAAGAAATTGAGGGGCTGGAGAGATGGCTTAGTGGTTAAGCACTTGCCCATGAAGCCTAAGGACCCCAGTTCAAGACTTAATTCCCCAAGACCCATGTTAGCCATATGCATAAGGGGACACACACATCTGGAGTTTGTCTACAGTGGCTGGAGGCCCTGGCATGCCCATTCTTTCTCTCTATCTGCCTCATTCGCTCTGTCTGTTACTCTCAAATAAATAAATAAATAAATAAAAATAAACAGAAATAATTTTTTAAAAAAAGAAATTAAGGAGGACTCGAGAAAATGGAAAGACCTCCCATGCTCCTGGATAGGCAGAATTAATATTGTGCAAATGGCAATCCTACCAAAGGCAATATACAGATTTAATGTAATTCCAATTAAAATCCCAACATTGTTCTTCACAGAGATAGAAAAAATGATCTCCAAATTCATATGTGAGTTTGTTTGCAATGTCTATGGGCCCTGGCACACTCATACTCTCTTGCTCCCTGTATCTGACTCTTTCTCTCTCTTTAAATAAATAAAATATTTTAAAAGGTATTTTTTATTCAACTTTATTGAAATCATATTTATATTTTCTGTCATATATGCAAATAGTAATATTTATCAATGGCACTATTATTTACACATATTTTTCTCATAACTGTAATGATGTCTGAATTATCAATAGTATGGTTAGTGAAAAAACACACATTCTATTTTCTCCCCATCCCAAATCTCTTTGTCTTTTAAGTATGTCTCTGTCATTAAAAAATAAAATTAAAAAAAATAAACATTTCATATACCCCTTCAGTGATAAGAAAGCCACTTTTTTTTAATACTGGTGAGTCATCATATAATGTGAAAGGTTGATGCAACCAGTGAAATTGAAAATCCACAATTTGCTTAAAGGTCAGCAAGTATAACAAAATAAAAGGAATATAAATGGTACATGATTTTATACTGCAGTGAACATGGGTTAGATATAGGAGTTACATTTGTATTCCTGCAACACTCTATGGTTATGTCTCAAAAACTAACCTGATGAAGTCACTAAATAGTTCAGTGTGTTAAATTTGAGGCAGGAATAGTACCAAAAATGAGAAGTGTCTCTAGTCATAGTGGTGTAATAATGATTATTCTATAAGCAAAATGAAATTCTAAAAGTTTTATTTTTCATAAATTGTTACTGAAAACTTCTGTAAATGTTTTTTTTTTACCAGTAATGATAACTAGTTATAAAAATCCTAGCTAATTTAGAATCAAAGAAAAACTAAACTACCTATTTGATTGAACTTATAAAAAGAAATACTGATACAGACTCACTAGCACCTATTTGATAATTTTATCAAAATGTTGACACGTTTAGATGTATACAATTAGACACTTAACACTTTTGTATTCAGATTTATTATCCTTTACCTATAGAATCTATGCATACTTTTAGAATACAAGGTGACAATAGGCTAATTTTTTTAAGAGGAGTTAGATTTTTGTATTTATCTCCTCGTGAAATTAATTCAAAGAAAGAGAGACAATTAATAAAAGTTCATTTTATCCTCTTTCCACCTCCTCTTCTGCATTGTTCCATGAGCCTTGGAGGATTTGGTATAGCTTTCTCATTTGGCATTGAGTACTCCAGAGTCCCTTGTTCTCAGCACTTGTATAAGTTTTAGTCACCGCCTCTGCAAAGAGAAGCTCCCCACGCTAAAGGCAGAAATGGCACTATCTATGTGCGTTGACACACACTTAAAGCCCAATTAGATGGGCACAACATTCCCACTTAGCCATATAACACCTTTTAAATCTTATGACCTCCTTAACTGAAAGAAAAAAAAAATCCCAAAAGCCACTTGGAAGCACAAAATCTTCATATAGCCAAAGCAACAACAAATAAGGCTGCAGGTATCACTATATCTGATTTTAAGGTATATTACAGAGCCATAATGACCAAACAGCATGATACTGGCCCCAAAATAGACAAATTCAATGGAACAGAATTGAGGACTGAAATATAAACTTGGGCAATGACAACTGTCTGATTTTTACAAAAATGCCAAATATTCACTGGAGAAGAAAACAAAGATGGCCTCTTTATCAAATGCTGTTGGGGTAATTGGATATTTATATGTAGAAGAAAGAGATTAGTTCATTACCTCTCCATGCACAAGAATCAGTTGGAAAGGGACTTCAAACTCTGAAACACCAACAGGAAAAAGTAGAGGAAACTTATCAACATGTAAGTATAGGCAAGGACTTTTGGAATAGAACACCAGTTGTTCCAGTAGAGGACACTGGATATCAAGCTGTAACTGACCAGATGCTTGCTGTTTGCTGGTTAGTGTCCATAGAGCTATAAAATATAAAGGCTATAAGGGGACAAAGGCCATCAACAATCTGACCCAACAGTGAACCCTGCAAGCTATCCAATGGATGACTCAGGCAAAACATTCTCATTGGTACAATAGCAGCACAACTGTTGTTGGCGTAAGCAACTCCTCTGTGTTCAGACATGAGGCCTATACTCCATGGGAAGCAATTTGTTACTGGCACTGAAAACCTAGCCTAGTGCCTGCGACTTGGGAGGTCATTAACCCTGACTAGAAAGCTCTTACTATAGTGTGGCTACCTAGATATGTTGTGTTCCTATCCTGCCTAAGTAGAAATGTCTGTACCTATAGACGAATACTACTCCTAGCTTTGGCTTGAGAAATTTCTCTCTGCAGATGGAATTAAATACCAAGAAGACTCACAATTCATCAAAGTGCTAAGAATAAGTGACTACTGAGTTCTCAATGCTGAGGCATGTATATCAACCCCTCCAAGGATCATGAAACATTTCAGGACAGGATTTGAGATTGAAGTAAGAGCCAGAGGATGGGGAACAGTGTGTGCTGCTATCCAGGCAATAAAATGATGGTTGCATTCATGACTTCACAGTGATTGCTGGAACCTGAACAAGATCTACAGAGTACTGAGCCCATCAACACTCTGTCTTAGACGATGGAGGAGAATACAACACCCCTATCCCTTCCTGAGGCAAGAGTCACTAAGTGGAGGCAGGGACAGAGGGAAGTGTTTTGTTTTTCTTTTTGTTTTTTGCCTTGTAGTGGTATAGCCACTGGTAGGATCCACTTGCTCTTATAATTCTCCACCCATGCCCATGCAGGAAACCCTAACTAAAAACCTGTCACACTGCACAAAGAAAGAAAAGAGGCAGACATCAAAATAGAAGAGGGGCTAGTTGGGAGCAAGAAGGAATTTGTGTGGAAGAAGGACTGTAAAGAGGGGTCAAGAGTAAATAATGGGAAGATTATGGTTAAAATACATTAAATCCACATATAAAAGTTGTCAAAAATTAAATAAAAACACTTTATTATTTCTGAAAATTTTAATTATATTCTCTGGTAGTGCTCTATTAAAAATGTTCCTTTCTTTACTTATTTAAGGGAAAATATTTATTGTTTAAATAGTCCCTTTGGGCTAAAGAGATGACTGAGTGGTTAAGGTGCATGCCTGCAAAGCTGAGGACCCAGGTTCAATTCTCCTGGTCCAACATAAGTCAGGTGCACAAGGTGGAGCATGCATCTGGAGTTTGTTTGCAGTGGCTAAAGGCCCTAGTATGTCTATTCTCACTCTCTCACTCTCTTTCTCTCTCTCTCTCTCTCTCTCTTTCTCTTCCCCTTTCTGTCTCTAATAAATAAATAAATAAAACAAATATTTAAATATTCTCTTGAATACATTGTTAATTCAGTGTTTTTATTTAGTCACAGTCCTTATCTAACTAAATTCATTGTAGGTGCTTTAAATTTTACTGGTGACAATGTATAAAGCTTCCAGATCATTACGCTATAACCTTATTAATTTTTGAAAAAAATATTCTTATTACAGGCGATATTCTTGGCTGAAATTTTCTATTCTTTGCCAGTGTCTAGAACCAATGGTAGTTCCAAGTAATCTAAATTGCGCAAAGTGGGTGTCTACTAGTTTCTTACTTTCCAAAAGCAATTGATATCTTAGAAAAAAAAATGAGAGACTAGTATTTCATTGTTCTGTCAGGTTTTCATGAGGACAGCTGAGGAGATTCTGTCCTAATCTGTCAGTACTTTCTGACAGAATCCTTATAGAGGTATTAAATTATGACCCCACTGAGAAATCCCATTTAGAGTGAGCATACACCAGAGAGTTGAAAATGATTATTTGCAAGGCCATCAAGGGCCGGAAGTACTTTAATATGAAAAGTAGACAAAGCAGGTAGCTTAAGACACAGAGACTTTCAGAGGAAGCCTGAGTACCAAATGAATGAAAGAGCTAAACACCATGAAGCTCTAGAATCTGAAGATAATACTTTCCTAAAACAGAAAGGTTTTTTTAGTTTTTAGGATTTTTGGCCACTGTTAAAGTAAGAACCATTCATGATTTTCAGGAAACAAGTAATGATTAAGACTTACAAAGAATTTGAAGTCTCCTAAAACAAAAAAAAAGCACACATTGATACATAAATAAATCAAGTAACTCACTGAAAAAAAAATGATATACCATCCTTTATCTGAATTCTATAACATTCAGACACTTGAGATTACATTCAAAAAGTCCCACATCTCATTAAAAACTATAATCAACAAGAGGAGCAGGAAAAAGTGAATAAAGCTTGAGGAAAATTATCTTACATAAACAGACTACAAATGGTCAAAAAAATGCAATAATCAGTCAGGAATGTTAAGAGACATATTTTAATGTGGTGAAGAACTTGAAAGAAGAGTATAATCAATGAGGAGAGACATACAGGCATAAAATAGAGGGCATCCACATCCAGAAACATATTATTAGATGTGGTTTCCGAGCGAGCTTGCGAGTGAATTTAAAACTTGAGAGGGTATCCATGATGTTAAATGTGGAGAAATAAAACTACTTAAACATAAATCACAGAAAATCAGACTGGCAAAACTAAATACAGTTCATTCTGCTGGAGCGTTCTGTGGAATAATATTAAGAAATAATATCAAGAAATCTGACTTATGTGTTATTAGAGGGAACAGAAAGAGAGGAAAGAGAGAGGATGGAGGAAGACAGATAAGAAATGATAATATTTCTCCTATGAATTCAATTTGGAAAATATTGTAACAATAGGTTTAAAGTACTGAATGAAAAAGAAAATAATTTCAATCTAGCAAATATATCCAGAAAAGCGTCTATAAAGGTAGAGATAAAACATCCACTTTCAAATATGCAGAAGCAAAGAAAAATTTGAGACTGCAAATCAGCTCGGTGTGAAATGCCAAGGGAATTTGCCCAGGCTGAATAAAATTCAACAAAATGATAACATGGGGCTGAAGAACCCTTTGTTTTAAATTGTTTTCCACGATCACAGACATGATAAAGCAACATTAGGAAACAAACTTGTTCAGCTCTCTTCAAGTTACTTCCGTCATGTTGTGATATTTCATATACTAAGATAACCATGAACTGACGAAGGAAATATTTTGTACATTTTCTACAAATAATCTGTGTACGTTTGAATTAGTAAGCCTTCTGAACTTTTATAATTTACCTTTGCCATAAATTACATTATGAATTATGTACTGGAAAATGCCCTTACATTACTGAAATAAACCATGTTGCTCAAGAGATACTGTGCTTTGTGTATACTGTTTTATTTCATAATGAGCTAGAAGTTTTATCCTCTAGCTTATTGGCAGAAAAAGTTTATGTAGTATTTTTTTTATGTCAGTACTTTTTACAATATATTGGAGAGATTATGTGAATCTGAAATTTACTTTTTATATTAGTATTGTAAAGATAATATTTATTTGAGAGATAGAAATAATGGGTACAAAAGCACCTCATGCTGCTGCAAATGAACTCCAGGCAAACTTTGTACATCTGATTTTACGTGGGTACTGGGGAATCAAGCCCAGGCCAGCAGATTGTGCATCAAGTAAAGTGCTGAGATAACTCCCCAGCCAAACTTCTATTTATTAATAGGTAAGTGTCTAATTAGAACTTTTTTTTCTTGTATCACTTTTGGAAAACTTGATTTAGATGAACATTTTCATGTCATTTAAATTGTAAGATTAATTTATATAAGATTCTTTAGATTTTCTTTTCTTGTTACAGCCTTTCTTGTAAGAAAACACACACACTTATGTGTTTTACAGTTTTACAGAACAGAATTTGGGTTTGGACATCCATAAGCCATGCTATTGTTTTTGGCTATTTCTATTTTACTCACTATTTCTCTGTTTGTCAGGAATTTAATAGTTTCTAGGGATAGAAATTAAATTTATTGGTTTTTAGGCTTTTCCATGATACATTCATTTCATTTCTGAAAATAGTATATCTATCACCCTAACCCCGGCATATATCTTCATTACCATTAAGTTTAAAATATTTTCCAATCTTTATTGTTGTACCATTTTTGACCCATGGGTTATTTGGAAGAATATTGCTCACTCAACTTCCAAGAAGTGGGGAACACAGCTATTGATTTCTAGCTCATTTCACTAAGGTCAGAGTATGACCTTTGAACTCCAGGGTCATCCTTTATGATGCAGAATAGAATCAATCGAAGTAAAGTTACACATGGACTTGAAAATAGTATAGCTTTCATTATTGTTGGATTCAATTTCTGACTCCATCACCCAGTTCATTTTGTAAAAAGTGCTTTTCAGATTTTTTAGGACACTAGGTTTTATTTTATTCTCTTTACAAGTGATAAAGCTTCCATTTTGTTTATTGTTTTATCTACTTATGCTTTTTTTTCTCCTGTCTGTTATTGTTTTATATAGTTAAAGCTATCTTACTGGATAATATTGGGTTAAATTGACTTATCTTGCTGATGAATAGACTTTTTAATACTTTTTTTTAAAGTCCTATGAATTTGTACTTTTTCTTGAATTTCTCTAGGTATTATGCATAGTATCGCTCCATGAACTGATGTGTGGTTAGAGACCTTAACAATTTTATCTTTTTCTTTCTGGCTTCTCTTTGAATTATAGAAGTAAATTGACCAGGATATGCTTGTATGATAAAAGGTGTTAATTTATGGACATTTGATGTCTATCTGTAGTGTTAAAAAATATATTTCTTCTTTGAAAATAATTTACTTCCTAGGGCTGGTTTTAAGATTCTTGTCTTTGTCACTGGTTTTAATATAAGCCTTCTAGTGGTTGACATCATCATTCAGATATAAATTTTACACATTAAATTAGCCATATTTGTTTTCTTTCTTGTATGTTAGTACCCCATACATTAGAAACTCAAATGCATGTTTACTTGACAATAAGAACAAATGAGCTTATCAAGTGTTACTATTAATTTTACTTTTAATATCCCATGGTATATATTTTTTCTGTTGGATTTCCTTTATCTTTACTAACAAGAGTTTAGTCTGCTGTGAAGCCTATGAGATCATATTTTTAAAAATTTGTTCATTCACTTGTTTACTTGTTCGATATGAGTCTTACTGTGCAGTTCAGGCTGGCCTACATCATAGGGTGATCCTTCTGCCTCAGCCTCTCAACTGTTGGAATTACTGGTGTCAGCCACCAATACCAGTTTGATATCTTGATTTGAGGGATTGCATTTTTTTTAATTTATTTGAGTGAGAGACAGAGAGAAAGAGGCAAAGAGAGAGAGACAGGGTAGGGGCATGAAAGGGCCTCTACTCACTCTAAGCAAATTCCAGACACATGCGCCATCTTGTACATCTGGCTTATGTTGGTACTGGGGAATCGAACCTGGGTCCTTAGGCTTCGTAGGCAAACGCTTTAATTGCTAAGCCATCTCTCTAGCCTGAGGCATTGCATTTTTTGACATTTTAGAATATCCATTTGACTTCTATAGATTCTGATTGTTGCAGTTCAATACGTTCTAACTGACTGGGGTCATCTTTTTGTCTATTTCATCTTGGCACAATCATGAAATTAATTTGAAAGTCGCATACGTATTTCTTATAATAGCTTAATCATATGCAACTCTTTTCTTTATCCATTTTTCCCACTCTGGGATGTTCAGTAACTTTTTATTGAATGTTGGGAATAAGGTATACAAGCTCTAGATGTTTCTGTAAAATAATCTTCCAACTGAGGCTTTTTACCTGTCTTCTGCTAAGCAGATAAAGTGATGAGCTGCCTGGCCCTCAGGCTACAGACCAAGTTGAGGGGGATCTGGCCTGCAACGTTCCTAGAATAAAAGCAGCCTTGGTTTCCCTCACGTTGTCAGTTGACCTCACGCTAATAATTTCAGCAGGTTGTGGAATTCGAGTATATCTTTGCGTCTTGAGTCCCGTTAGACCTCACAAACTGTAATCTTTGGTCCTTGAGGCTTGTGCTTAATCTGATTATTTTACCCTCAAGCCTAACATCATATATGTGAGATAAGAAATCTGCAGTTTGAGGACTCTGCTCAAATTTATTACGTTATTCCAAATCCTTGTGACCACTGTAAGCTCCGCTGATTTCTCTCTCTGGCAGTGCATACCCCAACACAGTTCTTAGTTCCCACAATGAGCAAATATCCCCAAGGAGAAAGAGTTGTACATTACCTATTGTCTTTAAATTTAGCTCTCAGATACATACAAACACTTAAGTTTTATATTTTGCACCTTTCTAAATTTTGTTAGTGAGGAGTGTCTGCCGCATATAATTCCTTACTACATTAATGTTTTTTATTAATAAGTAAGCAAAATCTCTCAAGCTCCACTGTACCTAAGACTTATAATAGTCTTTCCAATAATTCTACAAATCACTATGTATGAGTTCAAGTCGTATGTAGTTGATGACTGTCCTTGGTTTCTCCTTGTATCTGCCTTTAATTTCTTCCTCTCTTTGTTTAATTTCTATCTTTTATTCTTTTTAAAAAAATTTTATTTATTTATTTATTTGACAGAGAAAGAGGTAGAGAGAGAATGTGCACACCAGGGCTTCCAGCCACTGCAAACGAACTCCAGAAGCGAGCTCCCCCTTGTGCATCTGGCTAATGTGGGTCCTGGGGGATCGAGCCTCAAACCGGGGTCCTTAGGCTTCACAGGCAAGTGCTTAACCGCTAAGCCATCTCTCCAGCCCCTTATATTTTATTCTTAAATTGACTACTCATCTTCAACCTTGCTGTTTCCTCTGGTCAACTTTTATGTGAAAAAAAATAAAAAGGAGAATCTACAAGACTTTAGTTTTCACTAGCAATATCTCAGTAACAAAATGGTATACAATATAAATAATTTTATTAATATTTCAGGTATTATATAGTGGAACTATAATATTTAACCCTTCTTAAATCTGTGCATATTGAAAGTGTTTCATATGCACTGAGTTTGATATTATGTCTCATGCTAAATTGAGTCATTTTATTTTCACCCCATATCATTCTTCCCTATGCTGATAATCTCATAGGCCTTGTCTTTTTGGCATGCTTATAAAATCCCTTTCACTTTTTTTTTTGGGGGGGGGGGCGGGCATCTTTTCCCCTTAACTTTGCTCATCTCTGTTCCTACATCTATTTAATGCACTCCTTGTAAGCCATAAGGTGTGATGCAATCAGCTTCATGCAGCTGGGATGAACTCCCAAACCAAGCACAGTTTATGGGAGGAACAGAATTTATTGAAGCTTACTGATCCAGAGGAAGTTCCATAATGGCGGAAAAAAGCTGGCTCCCTTTCACAGGCCACACATAGAGAAATACCACAGGCAGCACCATACGCAAGCATACTCCTGGGACCCCGGGCAGAGCTCAAGGACTCTGCATACCTTTAGGCTGGAATTCCAGATCTGCCCCCAGGAACACCTCCTCCAGCCAGGATGAACTTTAATAAAAAGTCCCGAATCTATCTGGGGACATCCATTCAAACTAACTGAAGGTACAATCTAAAAATTTCTCTATTATTTTTATTCATAGGGGTATTATTCTCAATGGCTCATATCAATTATACTACTTAATTTAAGTGTACAATAATATATAAAAGGAAAGAAAATTTTTTTTCCTTAATAATTGTTCAAGTGATTATCAATGTTTAAGACAACAGTTTTTGTGACATTTGTAAAGTAATATAGAGATATAACTAATGCATGACTGTGTAACTGTACCTGTGTCTTACCTGGAGCCGGTGACATGTGTAGGTCACACACCAGGCATTTTTTAAATAATAATTTTATTTCTCAAATATAAAAAATTGCCATTGTTATTTTTCAGTAGTCAATTATCTTTAGTAAAAAAAAAAAACTGAGTAATGAAAATTTTGCAGATGTCTATTTTTTTCTTATTTTATTTATTTATTTATTTTTTCTAGGTACGGTCTCTTTAGCCCAGGCTGACCTGGAACTCACCATGTGGTCTCAGGCTGGCCTTGAACTCACGGCACTCCTCTCATACTTCAGTCTCTCAAGTACTGGGATAAAAGGCGTGCACCCTGACACCCAGCACATGTCTATTTTATGTAGACATATGTTAAAAGACATTATTTGAGTGATGACTTTATTTAAATATAGATAGCATATGTGGTGTTCTGATTCTGCTTCTCAGTGGTTATTTTGTCTCAGGCTAGAAGAAAGAAAAGTATGCTCTTATATCTCTATTTCTTCAAATACAGTATGGTGAAGAAATCTATCTACTTTAAACTTGTTATGAGGTATAAATGCAATGTCATTCAATAATTCGCCTTTCACTCAGTGGCTGCTCTTAGTAGTAGAAAGAGATGGAAAGACAGAGTGACAAGAACTCAGTATCTAGTGTGGAAAAGTGTGGTGCACAGGCTGGTTAAGCAAGAGTACATGACGTTTTAGAAGAGTTACAAGTAAATCAATATAACTAGATTATTTTCAACTACAGTTAGGAGAGTTGAGTCCACATGTTCAAAATCTTTATGCGTTGTGCTTAAGGGACTTGTACTTTTGTCATCAAGTCAATAGGGATCCACTAAAGGATTTTTGGGGAGGGCCAAATTTGCATTTTGAAAGGATCTCCACATTCTTATTAAATACTCAGCATGGTTATGTAAGTGATAATCTCTTTGCTGAACCTCAATTTGGGGATTTGCAAAAGATTAGAGTTAATTAGAGAAAGGACCATGGCATAGTCTCATTAGCCTAAAAATTTATCAGTCACATTTCTGTCTGGTCTGACTAAATGCTGAAGAACTGGACGTTAAACTCTATGAACCATTAAAAGTCAATGAAATTCCATGTCATCCCCATGGCAGGATATATAACCCAGACCACCAAAGCTCAGCACACTTTATCATCTTCCACTAATCCCACAATTTTAAAATGTGCATTTCTCCAGAAAGCATCTTTACTAAGAGGCTCTTATAGATAGGAAAATGATTTAAATGCTGATTGGATAAGAATAGGTAAATAAAAAGTAGGTTTCCATGGATCCATGGTTTCATTTTCCTGCAATGTGTCTAATCCTATCACATTGTGTTTAAAGCTCAAATTAAAATCATTAAGAAATCATGGACTAACACATTCTATGTTATTGACATGCAGAAATATATTTCTGGATGAAATAAAACCTTGGACAAATAAAAAAAAAGAAATCATGGCTATGTTACTTTTTTAGTAAATCAAACATATAAAGATAAAACTATACTGGTTTTACAATGTTGCTTTAAGCACCATAGCATTGCCTGTTATTTTGTATCTGTAGTCACCATAGCTTTGTTAATGTTGATGGTTTGTTTGGGCTTGTAATTTCCAGGCATTCAGTATAAATGACAATTCTGTAATTTCAAAAATTATTTTAAAAAATCATATGCATGAAGAAAACAAAAACATGAACCAGATTTTTATTTTACCTACTTTGCAGTTAAAAAAATAAAAGTATTAGAGGGATTGTCAACTGATGCTTAAAGGTACTAGCAAAGAAATTTAAAGAAATGTATTCTGTTCCCTCTGCTAGTAGGAATTTAGGCTCATCCATCCACTATGTAAATCAGTGTGGATGTTACTCAAAAAATAAATAAATAAATAAAAATAAAGACAGATGCACCATATGACCCAGCTATACGACTCCTGGATATTTACATGAAGGATGACTGTAACTCAGCTTACCACAGAAGTACTTGCACATCAGCATTTACTGAAGCATTTACTTTCATGTCATATCCATATGAGAGGAAAGCAGAAACACTGCTGTCTAAGTAATGAAGGGACCAACCAGACAGCGAGAAGGGGAAAGCAGAGGAAGGTGTCAGGGGTATATGCTCAAAGCGCACTGTATACTTGTACAAAAATGTAATTATGAATCCCAGCACAAATGAACAAAATATATATAAAGGTGTCTAAAAACCTGACATGGGTGATTTCAAGTTACTATGCAAGATAGCATTAGAATTCTTTTGGAGGGGAAATTTCTCTATTACGGATAAATGTCTAGATTTTTTTAAAAATCACATGAAAATTTGTTTCAAAGATTATGACAACAATACACAAAGAACCGTTTTAAACCAACATTAAAGGTATTAGACAGTATTGGGAAATGATAGGCATCACCATGAAAAAGCACATTTCATTTTCTACACTTTTACATCAGAAAATAGTTGAAACACAGAGATTCCCACCCTCTCCCTATTTTATTTATTTGTACTCAAAACCTTTGTTCTAGGCTATACTTCATTAAGAGGCCTTTTTCCCTCTCAAATCAATGAACACATTATAAACCCTAAGTGTTGAACCTGATTTACAAATACGAAAGTAGCAGGCAGATACAGGAAAAGAAAATACCTCTTCTAACTACTCAACAGAAATAATGTTCTTAGTATCAACAGAATGCATCTGAGGACCCCAACATTCATTCATTCTCTCTCTCTCTCTCTCTCTCTCTCTCTCTGTCTCTGTCTCTCTCTCTCTCTCTCTCTCTCCCTTCCTCCCTCCCTCCATCTTTATTCCTTTCTTTTTTGAGGTGGGGAAAAGATTTGTTAGATCATGTTCAGGTCAACAACCTGAGGGCAGAAGCTAGATTCAGTGTTCTCATCCACCTGGAGCAAAGGTGCATTGAAAACCCACCAGTCTGCCTTGTCTCCTGATCAGAACAGCTCTGCGTTAATAGGAATTCCCACCTCCTCATACTACTGGTTTCTTCTCCCTTGTGTGTTGTTGTAGTTAGTAATGGTCACTCTGATGAGTGCGAAGTGGCATTTCATCAGGGTTTTTGTTTTGTTTTGTTTTGTTTTTGCATTTTTGAGGTAGAGTCTTGCTCTAATCCAAACTAACCTGGAATTCACAATGTAGTCCCGGGCTGGTCTTGAACTCACTGCAATCCTACCTCTGCCTCTCGAGTGCTGGGATTAAAGGAGTGTGCTGCCGTGCGCTGCACATTTCATCAGTTTTGAGTTTTGTTTCGTAATGATGATATCGAGTATCTTTCCATTTGTTTGTTGGCACTTTATGTATCTTCTAAGAGGAAATCTTCATCTGATCATAGTGAAACCTCCTTTAATGTGCTAGCAAACTGGCAGGTTGAGGCTGGCCTGTGATGAGCTGGATGCCAGCCTGGACAACAGAGTAAGACTCCGTTTAAACAGGAAGGAAGGAAGGAAGGAAGGAAGGAAGGAAGGAAGGAAGGAAGGAAGGAAGGAAGGAAGGGAGGAAGGAAGAAGGGAGGGAGGGAGGGAAGAAAACAGAGTGATGGGGCTAGGAAAGTCTTTGAACCTCAAACCCTAGGTTTGTGTCTAAATTTAAACAAAGAATTAAATGAGATTGAGGATAATTATTAAATTATTATATTTATTTAGGGAAGTACGAAACTAAGGAAAGGCACCCACGTGTCTTGAGCACCCATGTGGTATGCGTGGGAAAACCATGGAAAACAGGAAAGAGAGTTCAAAGAGTACCTGCAATGTGGAGGAAGGGGTCATGTGGAAATTAAGGGCTAGGGGACTCTCCCCTCAGCTCATCCAGGCTGGGCCTGGGCCCTGTGGGGAAACTCACCAGCACGTGGAGATTCCCAAATTGTCAGGCAGCTCAGAGACCTTGCTCGCCCCTCATAAAGGTATTTACAACCTTACGGTGGTGGTGGGTCCTACCTTCTGGTCAGGTGAATCAGAGTGAGGGGTGCTTGGTCTGAGCTAGGGGCTGTCTCAGGAAGAGGCTGGCAATGACACCAAGTTCTGGGCTCTAAGCTTGACCAACCACTTAAATCTTGGGAAAGACCTCCATCCATGGAAGGGCCAAGGTTGTTTGTGGAAAAATCAAGTCTAGGGAACTAGGCAAGAAATAAGAAGTCAGATCTCTAGCAAGTATAAACTACAAGGATAGGCCCAAAGAAATTCCTGTTTCTTGCTCTCAGGGGCCCAGACACCCTAACTGCCTGACTCCCCTTCAGAAGGAAGGAAAGAAGGGGAAAGAAAAAGAAAAAAGAAACAGCAGAGCAGGAAAAAAATAAAATTAACTTGGTACAATTCTGTTCTTGAATTATAGTTCTTAAAAATAATCTCGTCCCAGATATAAACTTTATGCATATTAACTTTTCTTCTTCATTTGTAGTCGCTGTCCACACTCATTGTACACAGTACTGGGGCTTATAAAAATAATTTCTTTCCAACATATTCCATCCAGCTGGTTGGAATCCTCATTCACTTAAATCCTGAACATTAGTTCTTTGGGGATTTCTAATGTTCTGTTATGACTGGGAATTGGTTTTTGGATTGTTCTGTTTCATTGATTCAGTATGTGGCTAGACATTTTTTTTTTAGCTGAGATTTTTAGGCCTTGTGCCTAGAAATACATGTCTGGGAATATATGTTCTATAATACATGCCACGTATTTCAAAAAAAGTATTAAAAATCAGTTCATGGGAAGAAATGATTTAGCCATTGATATTCTTGTCTGCAAAACTTAACAACTCAAGTTTGATTTCCCACTTACCCACATAAGCCATGTAAGCCAGATGGATAAGGTGGCACATGTGTCTGGAATTTGTTGGCAGTGGCTAGGGGCCCTGATATACCCATTCTTTTGCTCTTTACCTCTTTCGTTCTATCTGCCTAATTATCTGTCTCTATCTCAAATAAAATAAAGAAAGTGTTTTTTTTAATCAGTTCATGGTTGTAAACTAGTAAGCATTTATATCAAGCTGTATAATTTATAAAGGAAATAGTCAATGATGTTGTCAAATGCTAGGACAGATCTCTCAGCAACTGACTAGGTTTTCTGGGCATCATATTGTTTTGAGTTCTCTGCTTACAAGTCTGGGTAGATATAAATTAATGTTTAGAAAATGGGTAGCTCTGCAAATAATTGCTGTCCATAAAAATGCAGTCTATCTGCTGAAACATTAATTGATTTCATTTCCCCAATGAAAGAATCCAGTCCTGCATCTATTAAATGAATTCATCTCTTCATTTCTAATGTCACAAGAATGTGTCTACTTTGTGGGTTTTCTGATTATAGCACTTTTCTGGCTTCCTTGCTAATTAGTTAAATAAAATCTTTGACAAATATTCATTTTGCATTTCTATGGCAGATTTGGTTTTGAGTATTTTAACAAATAATTTAATACCTTATACCACATTAAATATTTAAGTTGAAGAAATCATCAGAGTAATTTTATCAAAAGATATAAATATATATTTTTAAAGAATTAATTTAGTATTTTCTCCATAGTATTTTAAAATCTGTGTTGATACCCTACATGTCTTTTAAAGGCTAAATAAAGCATTTATTTATAGCATTGTTTGAAATGTATTTCTCTGAATTTAGATACCCTATTGTTTCTCAATAATTGATCATGTATATTACTAATGATATCAAAAATTTATTATGTTTGTATTATTTCTTTTTTATTAAATACAGACATATTTTGTATGTAAGAAACACATGTTGGTAACATTCTTTCCCTCCTCCCTCCCCCTTTTCTGAAGAGGCCTTCCTCCTTGGGGATGCAGGTCAATCCAATGGGGATTGTGGGTCATGCATTATGGGGGGGAGAGGGAATGTCTCTGAGCAAAATGTCACAACTTGTGGCTCTAACAATCTTTCCGCCCCCTCTTCCACAAAATTCCCTGAGATATGCTGGGAGCATTTTAAGTCTACTCAGGAGTCTCTGGATCTCTGGTTTGGTAGTGTCCTCAGTGTTTATCTCCTTGGCTCTTGAGCCGATATCAGATTCACTGAGAAAACATCTCTCTAGCTAATTTCCCCAATTCCTCTGTGGTTTCAGCTGGGGCAGGGGTGGAGTATACTGGGTCATTTATCTCCTCATGTCCAGCTCCTGTCTCAAAGGAGCAGCACATTCTCCAATGGAGAATGAAGTCAGTACCTGTTAAATGGGATATCCATTATTAATTTAGAGAATTAAAAGTGTGTAGACCCTCTTATAGTCTAAGGTTAGTGGGAGCTTGACAATGGAAAGCAGAATCATTATCTGGATGTGATTCTGACTTGTTATGCAATTCTAGATATGGTTTCCTTTCCACTGAGCAGATCTGTTAGCCAATCCAAGAGCAGTTGGTTACCCACAATGGCTGTGTGCCACTTTTGCACTTGTGTGACCATCATGTCAGGTTGTTTGCTTCTGAATCGCTTAGACTTTGAGTTGCTTAGACAGATCTTGGCCACTTTCCCCTGGTGGTTCATGTACAACTTTCCAGCACTATATGAGATAATTGTTTGGGGACTGGCTCTCTTCTGGATTCCAGGTAGGTCAATCTATGGTTCGTGCCAACAGCATTTGGTGCCTTCAGCTGTCTGGTCTTACCATTAACCTCTGGTGGGTAATCAAGTGCTCTGACAGAAGTCTGTTTTGTTTGTTTTGGGACATCTAGTAGGTCTCTCTGATCATCAGCTCATTGTGGATGTAGACCACCTCCTGGTACAGTGAATTACAGGCCAGCACTAAGGGAAAAGAAAAAAGAAAAAGACAGAGAAGAAAGAGAAACAGGAAAAAATTTGAGGTTAGGTTTCATCTCACCCTCTCCAGGAACCTTCGATTCAGGTGCTCCTCCTAAGGTCCTCTTGAAGGATCCACCTTTTAGTTTAACTTCCAGGATATAAGATTATATGGTACTAATTCAATTTGGGCTCACTTTTGTGTCACCCCTCACCCTTTTCCTTCCATCAAGCCCTGCCCTCCCTATTGTCTAAGCCTCAAGTTGCTATTCAGTTATGTCAGCAACTTAGGCTGATCCAGGTTAGGAATCACAGATGAGTGAGATCAAGCGACGGTTACCTTTCTGTGTTTGTGTGAGTTCACTTAGAACTATCTGTTCCAAGTTTGACCATTTTTCTACAAATTTCAGTGTGTCATTTTTTTTTCTTACTGCTGAATTCCATCCTGTAGATATACCATATCTTGGTTATGAATTTATCCAAAGATGGGGACCTGGGTTGATTCCAGTTTTTAGCTATTATGAATTGAGCAGCTATAAATGTCTCTGAACTGAGATGTGGAGCTTTTAGGGTAAATGCTCAGTAATGGAATAACAGGGTCTGTTGACAACTCTATATTCATCCTTTTCAGGATTTTCCATATTGATTTCAACAGTGGTTGTACCAGCTTACATTCCCACCAAGAGTGAATGAGTGTTCCTATTTCTGCATCACCTAGCAGACATGTTTTTTTTCATTTGATTTTTTTAATGTTAGCCATCCTTACTGGGATAAGGTGGAATCTCATAGTTGTTTTAATTTGCATTTATCTAATAGTTAGGAATGTTGAACATTTTCTTAAGTGTGTGTTAGTCATTTATAATTCTTCCTGTAAGAATTCCCTATTTAGTTCTGTGCCCCATCTTTGGAGTGTATTGTTTGATTTTTTATTGTTTGCTTTTTGAGTTCTTTGCAGATTCTAGATATTAGGTTTCTGTCAGTGTTATGGCTGCCAAAGATTTTCTCCCACTCAGTGGGTAATCTATTGGCTCTGCTTATAGTATGCTTGTCTTTGCAAAAGCATTTTAGCTTCATGATGCCCCATTGGTTGTGTGTTGTTTGATTTCCTTGACTATTGGGGTTTTGTTCAGGATGTTCTTTTCCCAGTCCTATCTCCTGGATAGGGCCTACTACTTTTAATTCCCACACTTGAAGAGTTTCAGGTCTTATATTGAGGTCATTAATCCATTTTACTGGATTTTTATGTATGGTGAAATGAGTGGGTCTAATTTCATTTTTCTACATATGGTCATCCAATTTGACCAGCACCATTTGTTTAAGATGCTATCTTTTCTCCAGTCTACATTATTGGAAACTTTGTTAAAGATCAAGCAGCTGTAGTTGCTTGCCCTAAGGTCTGGGACTTCAATTCTGTTCCACTGCTCTACGTTTCTGTTTTTATTCTATACCATGCTGTTTTTGTAATGATGGCTTTGTAATATAGCTTTAGATCAGGTATAGTGATATGGCCAGAAATATTTCTTTTGCTGAGTATATGTTTGGATATCTGAAGCCTTCTGCCATTCCATATGAATTTTGAGATCATTTTTTCAATCTCTGTGAAGAATAATGCTGGTATTTTTAATGGTATTGCATTAAATCTCTATATTGCTTTGTTGAATTGCCATTTTCACAATATCAATTCTACCTATCCAGGAGCATGGGAGGTCTTTCCATCTTCTCAACTCCTCCTCTCTTTCTTTCCTGAGTGTTTTTATGTTTTAATTATATAGGTCTTTCACATCCTTGGTTAGTGTTGTTCCAAGGTATTTAATTTTTTGTGGCTATTGAAAATGGGACAGCCTCACTGATTTTTTTCTCTGTATCTTTGTCCTTTGCATATATAAAATCTACTGATTTTGTATCCTGCCACTTTGATAAAGGAATTTATCACCTTTAAAAGTTTTGAGATGGACACTTTCAAGTCACTTATGTACAGGATCATGTCATCTGCAAATAGAGCTAACTTCACTTCTTCCTTTCCAATTTGAATCCCTTTTATTTCTTTCTCCTTATTGCTTGGGCAAGTATTTCTAGTACTATGTTCAAGAGGAGTGGTGAGAGTGGGCAGCCCTGTCTTGTTCCCAATCTCAGTGGGAACTCCATGAGTTTTTCCCTATTAAGAATTTTTTGGGCTTTAGGAGATTTATATATAGCCTTATTGTGTTGAGATATAAACCCTCCATGCCTATTTTCTCCAGTGTTTTGATAATGAAGTGGTGTTGTATTTTGTCAAAGGCCTTCTCTACAACAATTGAGATGACCATGTGGTTCTTATTGTTCAGATTATTTATCTGGTGTATTACATTGACTCAGTTCCATATGTTAAACCATCGCTTTATCCCTGTGATGCAGCCTACCTGATCAAGGTGGATAATGCTTTTGACGTGTTGTCTTTTGATCTATCCTGTTAACCTGTGTCTTTTGATGGACAAGCTAAGACCATGAATATTTAAGATTATTACTGTGGGGTTTGAATTAACCCCTGCCATGATGAAGTGCTTTATGGGGTTTGGTGCTTTCTTGTGTTGTGTATTGTTTTGAACCTGGCTTATTTTGGTTGTTGTGATCTTCTTATTGGCTGTTGAGATTGGTTGTTTGACTGTTCTGTATGGATTATCCCTTCCAGTATTCTCTGTAGGTTTGGCTTTGAGTTCATATAATCACAGCGTTGAGTTTTTTTTTTTTTTTCATGAAAAGTTTTTCTTTCACCATCTATTATGAGGGATACTTATCTTTGGTAAAGTGTCTTGGATTGGAAGCCATAGTTTTTCAGACATTGAAGTGTTATGTTCCAGGTCCTCCTGGCTTTCAGAGTTTCCACCGAGAAATCTGATGTAATTCTGATGGGATTGCCTTTGTATATTGTGAATTGCTGCTTTCTTGCTGCTTTAACACTCTCTATTTGTTTTTTGTTGTTGTTAACAGTTTTATCTATGATGTGTCTTGGAGAGTTTGTTCTTTGGTCCTGTGTGCTTGGTGTTCTATAGACTTCTTGTATCTGGATGGGCCTCTCTTATGGGATTAGGAAATGTTTCTTCAATAATTTTGTTGAGTATGTTCTCTACCCCTCTGGTCTGGATTTCCTTTCCTTCTGGTATACCCATGATCCGCATGTTTGGTCCTTTTAAGGTGTCCCACATTTCTCTCATAGTTTGTTCACTTGATTTTTTGAACTTAGCAAAGTTTTTGGCCTCCCAATCTATTTATTCTGTCTTATCTTCCAGGTCAGAGGTTCTGTCTTCCACGTAAGTAACTCTGTTGGTGAGGGGTTCTAGCAAGGATTTTATAATTTCTGTTTAATTTGTGTTATCTGTTGTGTTGTTTTGCATCATGTCCATCTCTTTCTTGAGGCACAATTTCAATTCAAGTTCTCTTTTTCTTGATGCTTCCTGTAGTTCATTCTTGCATTTGATCAAGTCTTCATCAAGGTTAATCAACCAGTTGTTGAGGTCTTCTATTTCTTGACTTATCTTCAATTTATTCATAACTCTTTGGATGGTTCTTATATTTTCTTCAATCAGGTTAAGCCCATTGTCAATAGCTGAACATTCTAGGAATGATTCTGTTCAATTTCATTGATATGATTGTTGGTTCTTTGATAGTTTGCTTCAAGTTCAGTGTTTTTTGTTATTGTTGTTGTTTTTGTTTTTTTAATCAGGGTGTCATTTGTTGTTGTGTTTTCATTTCAGGAAACAATTTCTGTTGATTTCTCTGATTTCATTGGAAGGCATCATTGGAGGAGATCTGTCATTTTTCTGGCTTTTGTTGGCTTTTTTGCATTGTTGACTACCCATTTTAGGAAGACTCTTCATTTTGTTGAGGAGGAAGCAATTTTTTTGTCCTTTGGCCCATTCACCCTCTGACTCAGGTGAACAGAAATGTTCGTACCTAGTGGCCCCTCAGGATACCAGAGAAAAGGCCTAATTCCACAGCTGTCACAGGTACCCAGGCCTCCCCAAGCAGGGAACAATGGGACCTACCAGGTTCAGGGGACTGGGAGGAGCAAAGGAACAGGGATCTGACTTACTTTGAGCTGATCCCACCAGTACACTGATCAGGGAAGGTAACTCAGACCTGGAAGTTGGGAGGAGCCCAGAAATTGGTCTGGCCTAATCACTCCAGACCATGGTGCCTGCCCACAAACTATCCAAGCAAGCATCTCAGACCCAGTAGTTGGGAGTAGCCAGAAAATGAGTCTGTGCTATTCACTTCAGATGGTGGCACCCATCCACACACTGTCTTTACAAAGCACTCCTAAGTATATCAGTTTTGTATGCTGTTTTTTTTTTTATCTTTTAAAAAATATTTATTTATTTATTTATTTAGAGATAGAGAAAGGCAGGTAGAAAGAATAAATGGGCATGGCCTCCAGCCACTGCAAGCGAACTCCAGATGCATGTTCCACCTTATGAATCTGGCTTTAATGGGCCCTGAGAAATCAAACCTAGGTCCTTTGGCTTTGCAGGCAAGCACCTTAACCACTAAACCATCTTTCCAGCCCTAAATATTAATACATACTTTCTTATCATTTGTCTAAAGTTCTTGAATGTTGTTGTGCTCTCTGCATGTCATCCACACATGTAGCTCTGGTTGGACTGCTCTTTGCTAAGTAGCTCAAGTTTCCTTTCAAACTTATGGGACTCTTCCTCATTCAGCTCCTCAACAAGTGGTATTGTTACAAGACTGTGCCTTTATGCCTAGTAAAATAATATCTGAATTTTAAGGTGGTGGAACAGAGGAATGATCCTAGAGCCTCATGGGTGGTAGGCTAGCACTCTACTACATAAACTACATGGCCATGTCCCCAGCCCTGTAATTTTGATTTTAATTAATCTATGATTTGAGATTAAACACATTTCTGTACATTGTTATTTTTCATTATTTTATCAGAGCATAGAGTAAAATGTAAGGTTTCAGCCTCCCCTTATAAAAAGAAAGCTGCAGTAGATTTTAAATCATGTAAATGAAAGTACAACCAGAAGGTAGGATACTTTGTACTATGTAAATTGACTGTTACACCTCATGGACTACAGAATTTTCTCTGGATATATGTAATCTACATTTTCCCCATAGTCAAATATTACGGTTTGAATTAATATGTAAATATCATTGACTGAATGTTCTTCTATGCACTTAAATTCAACCTCATTAAAACCAACAAACATTTTGCCTGCTTTATCAAAAGAAAAACAAAACATTATGACAGATTTAATATTTGTTGTTCCTGATATATCACATTGTTTCTGAGATTGAGATCTTAGTCATTCTTCAATTATAAAGGCATTCAGGTACAAAATTCTGTCGATTCATTATTAAAAAGAGCATAGGAAGAAATAAACTCACAGGTTAAGAATGATAATAGAAATGTGATCACCTATCACAGGCCTGGAGCTAATCATAATCCCAGCTCATCTTATCACAGTGTCTATAATGGCACTGTCAGAAGCTGGTCATAAAGATACCTTTGGCAACTGTTCTTAGGAATGTGGTGTTAGGGCTCTTACTCTGAAAGCTGGACCTTGAATCCCCAGTGTGTGCTTCCCAAGTTACTGTAAAATTGTCAAAAAACTCTGATAAATTCCTCTTCCTTTGAGTGGCCTTTCCTGTAGATATAAGATGCTCTAAATGTAGTGTGACCATAGAAGGCCTTTCCCAAGTTTTGAGCCCATATTTCATCACTGCTGTCTTAGTGTAATAGCAGAACAACCTTACTTCTTATCTGCAGTTGAATCTGTCCTTTGGTTCTGCCTGTCATGACCAGTGAGAGACCAGGTCTAGATGACCCACTAGAAGAACAAATCCTTAATAATATTTGTATATGATCATAGATATGAACTTATTTAATTACTAAAATTTGTTTCATTCCTTTACCTCTGTTAAGTTAAATTAAATAATGTTCAGTTCAAAGTCCACTCCTTAGGTAAATGAATGATTGATAGGAGAAAATGGTGAACTTTTAAATAAGTATGCAAAATACTATCTTTGTTATACAACTTTACATGGTGGCTCCCATATACACTGAGAGATCATGCCAGCCTTTTAAATATGGAATGGTTTTAGCTACTTCCTCCATCAAACCCTCTAGCAGATGTCAGTCTTAACATTTGATAGTAAAGTTCTGAAGACTTTGTGGTTTCTGCCTATGTCTTTTAAATTACTAACTGCTGTCATATTCCCTTAGAGCATACCTGCTCTGCTATAAGCAACCCAAGCTATAGAAACAAACAATATGGAGGGTATTCTGTTCATGGTTCTCTCTGAGATCCTTGCTAAGGACCAGCATGGCTGAAGCTAATGAGTGAATGATCTTACATATCCACTGTGTAAATTAAGACCATGAGAAATTAAGCAGTCTTTTTTAAATTAAGCAGTCATTTATAGGAGAGGGTTAAAGGTAGTAGGGTGTGGGTGAATTGGTGTTGTGTAGTTCACAGCTTTGTTTCTCAGAATCATGTCATGTTTAGTGAAGCTTTGGTTTTGTATTGCTGGACTTGATTGGTCTCTACAAATGGCTGAGTCTTTGGTAAGGCAAGTATGCTGTAAGTGTGTGCAGATCATCTGTTTTCATTTGTAACGTAATTAATGTACATTGCTTAGTTTAGATCCCTAAATATTCTCATCCTTTCCTGTTATACTTTTCTGGCAAGTTTTCATTGAGTATGTCTTGCTATTAACTCCTTATTACAAATGCTATCCCAATGCTACAAAATACAGAGAAATGGCCAGATGTGGTGCACACCATTATTCCCAGTATACAGGAGGCAGAGGTGGGAGGATCACTGTGAATTTGAGGCCAACCTGAACTATATAGTAAATTTCAGGTCAACCTGGGCTACAGCAAGACCCTACATCAAAAAATTAAAAAAAAAAAAAACAGGAAAAATACAGGGAAATGGAGCACTGAAGGAGAAATATTGTCCACCTAGAAGTCCTGTTCCAATTATTAATAGTGTGAATCATGAGCTCAGAATATTTTATTTCCAGAAATAAAATATTATTGTTGCTATGGCATTACCTACTGAGCCTGAGTTGACATTATTTATATGGTGTTTTCATATTACTCTTTGTATCTTTTATGGACATATTCCCATTCTCAAGCAAATATGCTCACTGCCTGGTAAGAGGTGTGCATGTACAAAAATAAAAACAGATGGCCAAAGATATGTGAGGAAGACAAACTTGCATAAATGCTTACAATACATATTGCATGTGGCATTGAATTTAGAAAATAGATAACAAGGAAGTACTAGCCTGCCATTCCATTATAACTTTGTAAATTCAGTTTAACTCTAGTCTTGTGAAAAATTTTAAAGTGAACGCAGAATAAAAACTCTCAACACTTAGGTAAGAATAACTGAAGATATGCTGAATTTTTACTGTGTTGGTAGATAGATAAAGATATGGTCATAAACAAATGTAAAAAGAGAAAAGGAGAGCTAGCTATAAACATGCTTTAGAAAGTCATCCCAAAGAGTATTAGATGAACTCTGTACTTTCATCTAAAGCCCCAAAAGAAAACTTGTTCTGTCTCTGCTAGAAAAAAAGAAAAAAAAAAAAAAAGAATTCTAAACATGCTTATGATCACTGTGGTCAGTTGTCATTAGACTAACAAATGCTAAGTAATTCCACCTTCTTTCTCTTTTTCTTCTGAAAACAATTTACTATGCAAATTATATCCCTTCAAAGGGAATCTTCAGGATTAATTTACATTATATATCTATAGCTTGTAGGGGGAAAAAAGAAGCCCAAGTATAACAAATGCAGACATATTTAGAGCCTTGGGATAAATACCAATATAATATTATGTAACCCCCTCAGGTTTAGAACTTTCTAAAATATTTAAATCCTAATTGTGATTACTCACCTCTTCATTGGAGAGTTTTCAGTGGGACATGGGAAAAGATTTTGTGCATAGTATGTCTAATATCTCTACCACTGTGTCTTTTTATAATGTGAAAGTAAATATAAGCAATGTTTGTAGCTCTGTTTTGCATGTCTTTATTCCAAGGAAACATCCCTTCTAGAAGAATCAATAGAAGTTAGCTACATGATGATAGGCATATGTATGAGAAGAGTCTTTCAGGGTGGGTAGCGAATCCCTCTTACCTTTTTGCTTTTATGTTAGTTTTGTACTCAGTGTACACAGTCAAGCTGGTACCATCGTTAGCCTCCTCCCTGTCCTTCCCCATCTGCAGGGACCCTCCTCATTGGGGAATATGGATCGTGCATTGTGGGGTTAGCCATCAGTTATGGGTAAGAGGCAATGTCTCTGCATATCATGACCCAACATGTGGCTCTGACATTTTTTTTGCCCCTCTTGTGCAAATTTCCCTGATCCATGTTGGGTTCATTTTAGGTCTGCTTCAGTGATGAGGTCCTGGGAGCCTCTGTGTCTCTGGATAGCTGGTTTCATAGCAGCTGAATGTTCTCTGTGTTTATCTCCTTCACCCTTGTGCTGGTACCAGGTTCACCAAGAAAGTAGCACTCTTGCTTATTTCCCTTTATCTTATTGAGAGGACGCTTATATTTTTTGTTTTCAAATAAATAAAGTTGTTCAAATATAGTTAAATCATGCAGGATTAATGAGCTAATACACCACCTAAACTTTCTTTGCTTTTCTGATCAGCTATTCTCTCTCTCTCTCTCTCTCTCTGTCTCTCTCTCCGTCTTTAATTTCTAATATATCTGAGCTTAGAAACAATTTCCTTATCACCTCATTGTCTAGTCATCACTGAATTATTTCTTGGACATGAACACAATTCAGATTGCCAGAGAGACTATATGCCCGAGTGTGGGTATGTGTACATGGGGGAGATATCTCAGTAGGAGGGGCGGAACTCATGGTGTATAGTGTTTACTACAGAGAAATATATACAGCCTCTTCACTTAGTCCCACATAGTAATTCAGATAAACAAAAGCCTTAAATATACATTGACTACCCCCAACGCATTATTATTATTTTAATAAAGTGCTAGCAAATCACACACACACACACACACACACACACACATCCACAAATGGCCATATACATCTAATAATATGATTTAAATGTGTGCCTTGGATAGAAAATACACATTAACTGTATTCCCAGCAAACTTTGTCTAAATCACTAAATGTGACATCAAATCCCCTCTCAATGACAGAAGAAGGTTTCAGCTCACTGTTTGTTTCATAATACTGTGAAGAGCTGACCCTGCTTCCTGCAACTCAAGTTGCCAGCAAATGTTAAATACAGCACCAGAGACAGCCCTCCTTTGGTTAACAAATTCCCATCAAAGTCCCCCCCCCACACACACACACCCCATCTCCTCTTAAGAGCTGTAATGATGTCATATCCGTTGTCCAGGTCTCCACACCTCTCTCAGCAGTTACTCATTTTGCTTTTCTTTTCTTTCTTTCTTTCTTTTTTTTTTTTTCCTCCTTGGGTCAAAACTTTTGAGGTGGGCTGGCTATCAAGCAGGAGTGAGGGAGAAGGGTGGACTGGGACAAGACACCGGGTGGAGGCGCTTCAGCACCTTGGCCAGCGCCCACTGCAGCCCAGCCCAGCTTTGCTGGATGGAGCGCCACGACTCCCAGCTCTGAGGATGCCTGCGGAATGATCGCCCCCCAGGGCGGCTGGCTCTGCTGCTGCCGCCGCCGCCGCCGCCGCCTCTGCCTCCACTCCTGACTGGCAGGCGGAAAGTGAAACTCAACAGAGGAAGGATTCTGCAGTGAGTGGACTGGCTGGCTACAGAAAAGAGAGTAAAGAGGGGGGAAAAAAAAATTTAAGAAAAAAAAAAAAATAACCCCAGATCAAAAAATGCAGGCGACGTCCAACCTTCTCAACCTCCTGCTGCTGTTTCTGCTAGCCGGATTAGATCCTTCTAAGGTAGGGGGCAACGTTTTGACTCTTGTTTGAGATAAATCTGTAATCTGTAACGAAACCGGTTCAGGATGCAAAATAAAGATGCCCCAAGGGGCAGAGGAGAGACGAGTCTTTCAGCTACCTGGTGGTGCCCGGTGCATATCCTGATCGCTTGGAAGATAACAAGGTGAAACTATGTATCTATCGGGAGGAATAGCTCCTGAAGGTAGCGTCCTGGAGTGAGGGGGGAGGGACCAGAGCGAATACGACGGGCATGGGCAGTGGGCAATGCAGCCCTTGTGGGGGCGGGGGGGGGGACTGGATTTAGCTGGTTCCGGGTCCAACCGCAGAGTTTGCACTTGACACAATGCAATTTATAAACGCGGATTAGGAGATGGTGAAGTGTTCCTTTGTTGAAAACAGGGAGCTTTCTCCAGCCGATGCTGATCAATAATATACTCCCATCGCAGACGGGCTGCGGGTTTGTGTCCAAAACATTCCGGATGCTGCTTGTTAACACCGGGCAGAGCAAAGAGCTACGCTGCATGGCCGGCTGGGAGGCGCTGGGGAGAAGGGCTTGTGCTTGCCTCTTTCTTTTTCATTAAAGGAAATTAGGGAACACGGGGTAACTTCTCATTATCAGTGCTAAGAAACAGGAAGTGAGAGACTGAATCAAACTAAGAGAGGCAGTAGGAAGGGTAAGTGTGATAGAGCAGCCTAACTCCGAAAATTAGCGAGTACTAAATTAAAACGATGCTAATCTCCTTTGATAAAAGGCAGGAAGATAGGGGAAAACATTTTCGGCAATATATAACAATCATCTTGATAAGGAATGGTAATTTCAGAGCCTCAAGCATTCTGAAAAAAAAAATCATACTTCTCTGAAGTAAGAGATTGAGGCATCTGATGATAAGAGTAAGAGATAGTAAGCCCTTATTTATTTATTTAGCTAGTCAACAGCAACGTGACACTATCGAAAACAGGGTGCCAAATCATAACGTGATTTAAAGCTGCATTTTGGAATATTGCAAAGTAATGGTTAAGCCTTACGTTATCTCTGTGCTGTAAGGAAATTAACTTTGCTTTCATAGGTGAATATAACTAAGATGCAACTAAGCATAATTTAACACTGTGGTTGTCATATTTCCGGGCCTACTGTAGTATATTGTGAAAACCGAGAATTGCATCGTATGTACTCATAATTATTCCTGTTCACTTTCCATGTGTAGAGAGAGCTGGTGAGAGTCAGACCATTTTACTTGCAGCTGTATTTCTACAGACACGGTCATTTTGAAGCTTCATCGTGTGTAAACCACCTTAGTGATCTTTATGGCACGTGTTGTGTACTAATGTGTTGCTTTAAAGCATTTCGCACCTGAATAGGAGTGCTTTGGTTTTATGTTTTAAATCTTGATTTCTATTTGCCTCCACCTGCAGTGACATACATTACACTGCAACTCTCATATGATGCTGGATGAAACTTTTGAATACATTCCTTCATATAACTCATTTGGGATACTCTTGATAAAATATTTTTTTCAAAGTAAAATTAATTACTGAGTTAATCCAGAGTGAGTCACTGGGCATAGAATGAGCTTTGTAATTTTTTAAGTGTTCTGAGATGTTGAGTCTTTTAACAATCATACGGATGCTTTGAATCATGTGATATCTTTAATGCACAAATGTTTTCATGTCTGTCAACTTATTCTCTCTCTCTCTCTCCATATATATATATACATACATATATATACCCAAATAAGCAACCCATTTGGGCAAATAGTATGTGTTCTAGCTTTGATGAGTTTGTTTCTGAATATTAGGTGGTACAAAACTTTCTCATTTGGCCACATTGAACTGTCATTAATATTTGGCACCACTAAGTTGAGACATCCAAGGGAGGAAGGAAATATATTAATTTTTCAAATCATTTTGTAATACTTCAAAACAACAATGAATAAACAAAACAGGATATGATACTCTGTTCTATATGACATTATATTGTTTATGCTAATTTAGGTAAAAAGATTCTGGATTTATAGACAGAATATTACTTTAGGAGAGACCATGCAGGCATGTTACTTTGATATGAGTTATCAAAATAGTTTTGATTATCAATTGTATCATCTCCACTCCCACTAAAAGCAAATTACACATAGCACCATCACACTCTCCAAGTGATTTTTCAGTTAGGTTATAAACTAAGCATTTGACTAACTTTTATTTATGACTTTTCTAGTTAAATATGTATGAATTGGAATTGGTTAAAAGTTATATGGTGGTGAAATTAAAGTGAAAATCTCAACAACATACTACCTCAGAAGACCAGAATTTTAAAACAGAATAAATCATTACATAATGAATGGTACTAAAAAGAGTCAATTTTTTATCAGCTACTTTTTTGCATAAGAATATGGTAAGATTCCATTTCATCATTATATTTCAAAAATATATTTATATATATTTTCTTTGTTATCCTACCTTGTGACACTGTTTTTTGTAAGCACACACACAGATTCACATAGATACAGACAAAATGGCAAAATTTGAGTAGACCTCTTTCATATGTTTCCACATGAATTAAATAGTTCATTCGAATTATTAGAGTTCTTCTTGAATTTAATTTACCTAAAAACAAAACAACAACAAAGTATGAACCTCATTCTATAGAAGACCATAGAATGCTTTGTTTTTATGTTCTGTGCTTAGAACTTCCCTATGTTATATGATTGTTATAAAGTGCATAGCTATCACCATCTGATAGTGCATTATTAGAATATAAGTTTTAAGCTTATATTAAAAATATGACTAAACCTCTACATTCATAGGACAATCTTTTAGTATGTTCTTACTTACTTCCCTCTCATTTAATATATAAGAAATTGGCAAGATTAACATTTCCTTCCCAAAGGAAGGCAGTTCACCAATCATTAATTACTTGTACTTTCATATAGACATATTGATTTTATTCTCAGCAAATTTATTTAAATTGTGTTTTCTTAATTAAAGTCTAATTAACAAGTTACCAGTTCCTTTTAGAAAAGCTCAAACTCATGAGGATATCACTTTGCCTATTTTAAAAGATGGTAATTAGTTGCACTTCTCATGGAGTATCTGAACTATCGGTTGTATGCCAAATCACCATTCCCTGAGCAATTTTTTTAAACACTGAAAACCTGTACAGTTTCATTTATTTCTCAGTTGCATAGAAAAATGAACAGCTCTGGACGGGAAATTCCTGATGGTGGCTGCTAGATGGCATCTCAGTGCTTTTAAATGGGAGGCTTTGAGTTCAGTAATGACCTTGATCATAGGAGAGTGGACTTCTTTTTTAACAAGATTTTTTTTTTAAACAGACCGTGTTTTGAACATTATAACAAAATAGTAACCCTCTGAATCAGAACCACAATAAACTGTGCTCTGCAATCTGAGCTATGAAGATAGGACGATAAAAACATGGCTTTGCAGGTTTCAAACAAAACATTTACACTGGAACCAGACACTTGGGGAATAGGTCAAAAGAGGCTACATGGGCATAACTGCACATATTAGTGACTGCTGGGCCTTAAGGAAGCCATGGTCATGTGATAAATACATAGCAAATGCCTGACTAAGGGAACCATGCTTCAACTGCTAAACCATTTCTCCATCTACAAATATGTGAAACATCGCCTTGATTCTAGCTCTCACATCACAGACATAGAACATAACAGTGACTCAGCAATCTCTAGTACTAAGCTGCCTTTTATTCTGAGTTAGAGAAACATAGAAAACTAGGAACCTTATTTTGAATTTTAAAATTCTACAAAGTAACATAAGCATGGTGAGAATGATGAGCCTTTCAATCATTCTGCTGCTGATGTCTCATAATGTTGATAGAATAGGATCAACCCAATCAGGACAGAGACTGTGGACCCACGGCCTTTGGCAAAGATGTGTAATGATGCACCGGACAGCCTGACGCGGTGAGGAGCACGTGGGGCAGTGCTTCTGCGCTTTGACAGAGCAGATGCCCCTTCGCACCTTGCCTCAATCTACCGCCGCCTAGTGAAACTCGTATTTTGGTGAAAGTAAACATTCATCTCGCTCTATTGATGGGCAAATTGGAAAGGTGAAAGCACAAATTACTTCTTCGTTTTGCTTTTGCAACTTTGCTTCCCTGTATTTCTGCTCCTGACTCTTGCAATGACCGCCGCGATCCTGACACAGGGGACAGCGCTCAAGACCCCTCACTTCTGGTCCGGTCTTTGCTGCTGAGGATCCTGAGGATCTATGCATTTACTCGATACTGGGGGTTCTGTGATCTCATGATCCTGCCTTATGAACACTAAGATTTGATTACAATCTATAATAAATCTTTTTATTAATAGTACATTGTTCATCAAAAATTAACATATCTTCTTTAGTGTGTATACTTAGGTAGATAATAAACTTTAAGTGTCCAGAGGTAGAGGGGGAATCTGAACACCATCATGAAGTTTCTAATCATGTGTTTGGTGCCCAGCATTTTCAGTTGTCTACTCGTGCTGCATTACCCCCTTCTCCCCTGTGTATACACACATGAGCTATGTGTTCAGCTTAAGTTGCCATCACCCATCAAAGCTTGTCTGTGACAAGATCACTTATCGGTCTAGTGGTACTGAAGGCCAAGGGTTCCTACTTCAAGCCCAGACCTATTTGTAATGAAACATTGCCTTTTGTAAACTGAAGTGTACACTTATTTCCCACATAAAAAGTTGTGCCTCGCACTGTATAGGCGAGGTGCATACAAAGTAAGTACACTCATAAGGATTTTTTTAAGACTGACAATTAAATTATTTTTTGACAAATTCATATGCATTTTGATTCATTCTTCACTTACCTTCTCTCTTAGCTCCCCTCTTACTTAACTTTTCCCATTAAATCTACTTCCTACTTCCATGACATTTTTTGGATCCACTAATGTAGATACATCAGGATCAACTGCGTAATATAGTCACGGGTAAAAGTAAGTTTATGGAGAATGGAGAGTCCTCCAGTAGCGATACCACTAAAAGACATGACATACTCTTTTCCTGCAATCGCTACTGTCCATTACTTACTCTTGGAAGTACAGGGTCTCATGGATCCTTCCATCACCAATGATGAGATATTAATAGGCTTAATCATGTATAGCAAAACCTCATCTGCTGAGAGTCCATGAGCACAGTAGATTTGTCATAACCAAAAGATGGCATGCTGCAGATCCTCTTCTGGGCTCTTGCTCTTACATTATTTTTCTGCCCCTGCTTCTACAACTTTATATTAGAAAAACATATATATATATATATATATATATATATATATATATATATATATATGCATACACACACACACACATATATATATATAAACATATATTAGAAAAAAGAAGTGAGTGGGGCTGCAGACTACAAGAAAGGCATCAAAGTTACTTACTTAAGCAAGATATTACCTAAAAAAAGCAAGCAAAACTTAAATGCTGGTAGTGAAAAACCCTGAGCCTGTGCATCTGGATATATGAAAAAAATTTTCACAGTGGCATTAAAGTGGGGAGGTAGTATCAAAGAATTCTTAAACATGTATTACCTGGCTTACATCTGAAATACGCTGTTGAGTCGTGGTCCCTGGACACTGCAGTACAATGCAAGCTTGATATCAGTCTGCCCAGCCCATGCTACCTTTCAGTGAAAAAGATCTGAAAGATTATTTCATTATCACCATGCTCTAACCAACTAAATTAAGCAACCAGATTGGAGTACGATTTATAAAGTTAATGCTATCATGACAAATAATTAACTAACTAGTTAATTTTGCAATACAAATGATTGAAGCCAGGTCCTTTATAAAGGCACGTTTTTACAATATAACCTTTGAGGTTATATTTCCATATTACTGTAAAATCAGAGGTAAAGCATGAAATCTTTATGTTCTCACAGTACAACTTGCTCATAGCTAAACACCCTGAATAAAACTCAGTTTTCATAATGATATACTAATATAATGGCAATGGAATTCCTATAGTTACTGCTAGTATTAATATATGAGAATATATTTAAGGCATAGCATTATATACAGATACTCTGCTTATTTTAATCAACCTACAATCAAATCCAGAGCTTTTGTGTACCATATATTAAGGACGCGTCATCATAATAAACACATCTCATACCCCTTCCCTCTGGCTGCTATCTCTTAGCTTTTAAGAAGAAAACTTGTAAACTTATGAGACTAGCTTCTTAGAGCCACACTATAGTTTTGGTGAAGGCTCCAATCCACTATAACAAAGTATATCATATTTAACTAATAAGGCATGTTAGAAGTATCACAGAAAAAAAATCAACACAGAAACAATGATTTCATAATATTCAAACCAGCTTTTAAACTAACCATGTGTATGAGACCTCAGGGAAAATGTAGATTCTTTTTAAAAAATATTATATTTTTACTTATTTAACAGAGAAAGAGAGAGAGAGAGGGAGGGAGAGAGAGAGAGAGAGAGAGAGAGAGAGAGAGAGAGAATGGGCACACCAGGGCCTCCAGCCACTGCAAACAAACTCCAGACACATGGACCCCCTTGTGCATATGGCTAACATGGTTCCTGGGGAATCGAACCTGGGTCCTTTTGCTTTGCAAGCAAACACCTTAACTTCTAAGCCATCCCTCCAGCCCTACATTCTTTTTCTTAAACAAGACATTTTTATTGATCATTTTTATGTATGGATATAATGTATTTTGATTCAAATCCCTTCTCATTATTCCCTCTTCTTACACTCCCCCCAAGCCATTGTACTGAACTCCTTTTTTTTCCTCCAAACAGTCCTTTAACTATATTTGTTTGCTTGTTTGAAGCAGGGTCATCGCTCTATCCTAGACTGAACTGGAACTCACTCTATAGTACAGGTTGGCCTTAACTCACGATGATCTTCCTACCTTCAGTCTCAAGCCTTCCAAGTGCTGGGATTGAAGGCATGAGCCAACATGTTCAGCTGGAAATGGATAGTCATAAACAGAAAATCTATCAGGAGATTAAAAACTGATTTTTAAATTCAGTTTGCAAATGATAGTATTTTGTGTATTTGCAAAGAATGCCAATGATAAAGTAATTTAATTTCTCACAAAGGTTAAAATGTGGTATTAAATGAGATAGGAAGGAATTTTTGCTGGGTGTAGTGGTGCATGCCTTAAATTCCAGCACTCACGAGGCAGAGATAGGAAGATCACAGTAAGTTCCAGGCCAGTGTAAGAGTACATAGTTAATTCCAGGTCAGTCTGGACTAGAGGGAGACCCCGAAAGAAAGAAAGAAAGAAAGAAAGAAAGAAAGAAAGAAAGAAAGAAAGAAAGAAAGAAAGAGAGAGAAGAAAGAAAGAAAGGGAGGAAGAAAGAACAAGATGAAGAAAGGAGAAGGAAGGAAGGAAGGAAGGAAGGAAGGAAGGAAGGAAGGAAGGAAGGAAGGAAGGGAGGGAGGGAGGGAGGGAGGGAGGGAGGGAGGGAGGGAGGAGGGAGGAAGGAAGGGAGGAAGGAAGGATTTTCTCATTTTAGCAAGTTACTGAGTCTAAAATGTTCAAGGCAAAGGATCATGGAGAAAGGATCACATCTAGAAAGATAGCTTCTTGGCTCTTCTTATTAGGACTTATCTTTTATGTCTCATCAATAGAGACTTCTAGAAAATTCTTAGCATGGCCTTCACCCTTGATCACTGTAGCATCACTTCTGCAGATGTTGCTCATCCAATAGCAAATTTACCTGTAAAAATGGTGAATTGATTCTTTTCCTTTTCGGTTCATCCCATGTACATTACAAGAAAAGCAATAAATTTATGAAAGCAACAAAGCAACAATAGTACCTCTGGTATACATTTTTCATGAATAACTAGTATTTTAAAAATTACTAGTTAAAAATTATTTGTACAATATTCCAGAATGAGATTTGAATGATCTCTAACTTGCTATAGAATGTCACATGATATTGGATGACTCCAAAATGAAGGAGCAACATATAATTAAATCTATGCATGGTGCATGTAATTTTAATGATACTAATCATAATATTCACAAAAAGTTGTAGAAATAATTTTATTTATTTATTTATTTGAGAGAGAGAGAGAAAGAAAGACAGACAGAGAGAGAGAATGGGTTTGCCAGGGTATCCAGCTACAGCAAACCAACTCCAGATACAGATGCCACCTTGTGCATCTGGCTTACATGGGTCCTGGAGAATTGAACCTGGGTCCTTTGGCTTTGCAGGCAAGTGCCTTAACTGCTAAGCCATCTCTCCAGCCCCAATAGTTTTTAAAGTAGCTCCCTAAGTAGGCATGGAGGTACACACTTTTAATCCCAGCATTTAGGAGAATGGCGTTGGAGGACCATGGCTTCATGGTTAGCCTGGGACTGCATTGCCAGGCCTTGTCTTAAGCATCCCTTCTCCAAGGGCAATAACAACAACAAAAATTCCATCACAACATTTATCTCTCCTCAGTTTAAAAACAGGGTGCTGCAATGCATGTATCACAGAGCTTTGCCTTCTCTTACTCTCATACCAAACTTTTGGGAGAATAAAAATAAGGTTAGTGGAAAAGCTGCAGATGCTGTTGTGTCGCTGTTTTCTCTCTCCCGGAAAGCTCTTTCCTTTTCGCCCATATGTCAAGATTTTTACCTATGCTTTAAGATGCAGCTCTAAATATCACTCTTCTCAAAGCTGTCCATGATACTTCTTGTGCTTCAAGAGTAGTTAATCCTGAGAAACTAAGACTATAAAAATCGTGTTTTCTTCATTTCTGTTTCCACAATAGCTTCTGCTGCTATCTCTCTCATGGAAGTGGTTTGATGAACTTGAGTGAAATTTGTTTTTCCTCTCCCAAGTTTGAAAGATACTTTCTTTTCTATAACTTTTAAAACATTTATTATTTAAGCTACATTTATTATTTATTTATTTGAGGGCAGGAGAGGAGAGAGGCAGATGAGAGAGAAGGACATACCACGGCCTACAGCTGCTGCCAACTAAATCCAGACACATGTGGCACCTTGAGCATATGGCTCATGTGGGTCTTGGGGAATTGAACCTGGATCCTTTAGCTTTGCAGTGCCTTAACTGCTAATCCATCTCTCCATCCTTTTTTATTACATTTTCCCCTTTAATGTTATTTTGTTCTATCTGCCTTATCAAATGGTAAGGTATTTATTTCTTTGCATCTCTCATAGTAAATTCTAGGAGTAAGCTTGCTGCCCTGTGCCTTAATCATTGTTGTTTTTATTGGCGGGGAGGATGGGTTCGAGGTAAGGTCTCACTCTGTATCCCAGGCTGACCTGGAATTCACTATGCAGTCTCAGGGTGGCCTGGAACTCTTCGCGATCCTCATACCTCTGTCTCCAAGTGCTGGGATTAAAGTTTTGTGCCACCACGCCCTGCTCTAAGTCACTGTTTTTGTCCTTTACTATTCAGCAACTACCATAGTTCTTTTTCTTCACTCAAGGTATTTTATATTTGTGGAATGAACAAGCAAATTTATTAATTAATTAAAGAACAGCTAAAGGGTTTTAAATCATGCTTAAGTAAATGTATGGCCATCGTCTCTGGTTTAGTCCATTCTTCCGTCGTACCAGATGTTAGGTGCAGGAAATGGGCACATTTAGGAATCTTGTTTTTAAAAGCTTAGAACATTTGTATCAGGTTACTTGACGAATGATGAAGAAATTTATCTTTTTTTTGTTTTGTTTTGTTTTTGTTTTTAAGGTAGGTCTCACTCTAGCCCAGGCTGACTTGGAATTCACTATGTAGTCTCAGGGTGGCCTCGAACTCACAGTGATCCTCCTACCTCTGCCGCCCAGGTGCTGGGGATTAAAGGCGTGTGACACCACACCCAGATAGAAATTAATCTCTTTAAAGCTTGTCATTATTTCATCCTTTATCCACCATTGTTAGTGGGTGGTCTCTGGGATAAAGCAGCCTGAACAGTGCTGGTAAGAGTCTGCTATGTTTCATGAGACCTAATGGATAAGCTACCATATGCTCCCCTCATTGACAATACGTCATCTTATTGAAAAATGTTCATGTTTTCTACATGAGCTTACAACTCTAATTATTGTGCATCTAAGCAAATACGTATGCATTACTCTGACTGCCTTTAATTTACCTACTGGCTTAGCTTCTTTTGGTACATCAGGACGTTGCCTCTGCTTTCTGTGTCTGATTCAGGCCTCAAGTTCTTCCTGTAAGAAAACATTCTGTTGAACTTATAGTCTATATATTTTTTTTTTAATTTTTTGTTATTTTTATTAATTTATTTGAAAGCGACAGACAGAGAGAAAGAGGCAGATAGAGAGAGGGAGAGAGAATGGGCGCGCCAGGGCCTCCAGCCACTGCAAACGAACTCCAGATGCGTGCGCCCCCTTGTGCATCTGGCTAACGTGGTTCCTGGGGAGTCGAGCCTCGAACCGTGGTCCTTAGGCTTCACAGGCAAGCGCTTAACCGCTAAGCCATCTCTCCAGCCCTATAGTCTATATTTTTATAATGCTATTATATAAATAAAGACAGCATTTCTAAGACAATATTGTTAGAATGTGGCAATATTAAAAGTGGTTTTAGGGCTAGACAGATGGCATAGCAGTTAAGGTGCTTGCCTGCGAAGTCTAAGGACCCAGGTTTGATTCCGTAGTACCCACATATGCTAGATGTACATAGTGGCACGTGTGTCTGGGGTTTGTTTGCAATGGCTAGAGGCCCTGGCATGGCCATTCTCTCTCAAATAAATAAATAAATAGATAAATAAATAAATAAATAAAAATAAATAAATAAATGTAAACTATTTTCAAAATCTCTTAAAATGATTTCAATGATGTAAACAGCAGGTATGACAGAATTTCACATGTGTAGATATGCATATATATGAATTATATGAATTATTACTTTCTAATCACATAGTTCAATACTTTCTAATTAACTCTGTAGGCTAAAATGCTGCAGAAAAAAAAAATGTCAGTAATAAAACTGTTTAAACAGCCCAAATAAACAGTTATGGAGATAACCCTAAGGGAAGAGGATAAATTGAATAGACAATCCTTTTAATTTTTCCAACGAAGTTGAAGATGATTAAGAAGCATTATCCTGTGATAATTTAAATAGCATTACTAGAGGGAGCAATTGCAGATGGCAGGATTGCTTAAAATAGAGAGTCGGTATTAGAAGCATTGATTCACTCGTACCAAATGTCACTGGAGAAATATTGCCTTGCAGAAGATGGGGCACTTCTGGGGGAATGACCCATTTCTATGACTGCATAGGGAATTGTTTATCTGGAAATAGAAGCAATGGCACTTTCATACCAAATGGGTTTTGTGGCCTGCTGGCTGCATCCCAGTGCATAACACTGTGGCTCAAACCTTAACAGAACTATTGTCTGGCTCACAATTTGCTAAGGATGTTTATTGTATTCATGATATACATGGTGTTGCAGTAAAATTCTACACCTTTCAAGTTCAGTGCTAGACAAAGAGAGAAGAAAATGACTGTAGCCCTTTGTCAGATATCTTAAAGCAGTTCAGGGATAATCAAAAAGAAATACACAGAAAGGTATAATGGTCACACCACATAGAAGACTGTATAATATAAAGAGTCAAAATTGGACAGAAGTTAGTTGAGGCTAAAGAATTAAGTGGATAAAAAGAATCAATAATTTAGCACCTCTCATTGGTGTCAAAGCATTATATCCCCCCTGTCATCCAAAGAAAGAAAAGGCTTTACGTCTGAAGATCTATCCCAAACTGAAAATAGAATTATATAAAACTTTAAGAAGCAGTGGGATTAGAATTGGTTTATGTACATCAGGGAGTTAAACACAAACAAGCATTTCTAAAAGAAAGATGGGCTGACACTTGTAATCCTACACTCGGGAAGGTGAGGCAGAAGGAATGATATGAATCCCATGCATAGTTGGGCTATAGGCTAATAAGGCAAGGGTGTATGTAAAGAAAAACAGGAGTAGTTTAGGAGGGTAGGTATTTGTTTCAACATTGACAATTGCTTGAAGCCCTTATATATCTCATATTGTGTGTATGTGTGTGTGTGTGTGTGTGGTTCATTCCTGGATATATATTTCAAAAATTTAGTGAAGTCCATGGCCCTCCGCCAGCATTGTGTGCCGGCTGCTGCTTACGTGCTGTCAGCATTCAACCTTGAATGAAGGTTCCTGCTGAAATTCAACTATTCTTCAATATTTCTTGGTAACCAGAAATAGAAGGCAGAATAAAAATAAGACAAAAAAATTAAGTTATTTTTCCTTTCGTTATTTGCATCTTAGTTTTCAGAGAGAAGCAATAGAAACTGAATTACACCTTGTCCGTTTGCACATAATCATATTGGTAAATCAAATATCTCAAGAGATCAAACCCAAATGGTATTAATTTAGCATGTAATATAAAAGATAATGGGAGAGAAGAACAATATCAAGCCAGAGAGCAGCGTAAGCTAAAAGGGGAATAGGAAAGCCTTTTGTGTTGGGAATGAGTACAGAATTAGCAGTGAGAAAAGCTCCTGGAGCCTCATTCCACCTTTGTAACTAGCTAATGTTCTGGATTTGTTGAGCAAACTGTAGCTTTTCTTTCATTTCCATTTCTTTAGGTGCAAAATGGGCATGTTGAACCACCAAACGCTCATTGAGGTGAGGGTGGAGTGTGTGTGAGCACACATTTGCAAGTGTATGCAGCAGCTGCATGTGCATGGAAACCGAGTGCATGCACACACACGTGTACCTGAGTGTAGAGGCCAGAAGACAAGCTAGAGGTCTTCCTCATGTGCACCTTCCTGATTCTTCTTTTCTTTTCTTTCCGTTTCTTTCTTTCTTTTCTCCTTCTTCTTCTCCTTCTTCTTCTTCTCCTTCTTCTTCTCCTCCTCCTCGTCCTCCTCCTCCTTCTTCTTCTTCATCTTCTTCTTCTTTTTTGAGACAGAGTCTCTCATTGGCTTGGAGTTAGCTAAGTAGACTAGACTATTTGGTCATCCAGTCCCAGGTCCCTGCCTCTCTGCATATCCTCAGTAGTGAGAATACAAATGTGTGCTATCATGCCCAGCTTGTTTTATATTGTTCTAGGGTTCAAACCCAGTCCCTCCTGCTTGCCTGCATGCATGGCAAGCTCTTTGTGGGCTGAACTATCTCAACAATCCCCAACGGCATTTTGTTTGTTGTAGATCATCCTACAATGCCATGTAATAATCATTAAACATGTGGCTCAGCATGTCTACATTCTGCTTCCTTTGGCTAATTCTATCAAGTTAATTCCATTAAAGATAAATATCTAGACTTCCATTTTGGTAGAAAAATCTGAACTAATGTATGATTAAATTATTATGATGTCACTGTGCATATATATGTATGTGTATACACTTATATGCATAGACACAAATATAGTTTTAATCCTAAGCTTTTCAGTGTGTTTAGCATTTACTCCCTATTCTCTTTCATTAGCTTTTGAAGATATTCAGGAATATAAATGAGGGTCATTGTATTTCTACTCACTTCCCCTTACATAAATTAAAACAGAAGAGACTTGGGGTGAGCAGGCATGAGAGAGGCAATCTATTTCAGTTTTGTATGAAAAATAAAACAAAGCCTAAAGCTCCTGTGATGCAGGCTTGCCTGGTCTCTCTCGACCTTTTCTCATATTAGAAAATGGGACAGTATTCCAGAGAACAAATTTACTTTTCGTCAGAAATAATAATTAGAACAATCCTTTTAAAAACTGAGGCATACTATTCAATGATATTTTCTATTATTTAATTATGATTTTGGTTAAATATAATAAATAAAACCATATATTGACTATGGTAGGCAAAAAATTTCCTCCCAAAGTGGGGCTGGAGAGATGGCTAAGCTGGTTAAAGGTGCTTGTTTTTAAACCCTGACAGATCAGATTTGATTCACTAGTATCCTTATAAAGTCAATGCACAAAGTAGCACATGCATCTGGACTCGGATTGCAGTGGTAGAAGCCCTGGCCTGTGCCTACTCACTCTCTCTGTGTTTATGTGTTTGTGTCTTTCTATATCTCCCTCTCTCTTTCAAATAAACAAAATATTTTATATCCTTTAAAAATATCCTTTAAAAAATTAACATTATAATTTCCCAAACCTGAGTATATGTTATCTTAAACACTTAAAGGAGACTTGTAGGTGGGACTAAATTAAGACTCTTAATATGATAATGCATTTTTGTAGGGAGCCAAATGTAATCAAAATGTTCTTGTAATCAAAATGTTCTTCATAAGACACAGGACTCAATCAGAAAATAAGATGGGGGATAGAATCAGACATAGAAGACCACTTTCAAAGTGACAAAATCAAAACAAGCCAATAAACACTGCCTTCCTTTGAGAGCTGGAAAGCCAAGACAATGGATGATTCCACAGAGCATTCATTAAGGAATGCAGCTCAGAAGGCAGTTCAGTTTGAAGCTCATAAGATTCTTTTAGACTTTAGATGCCACAGTGGTGAGACTAGTATTCATTGTACTGAACTAAGTTTGTGGTAACTTGGTACAGCAGCAATGAGATACTCACACCTGGATCTACATGAACTGGTGATGAATAGGAACCACATTAGTCATTCTGTTAATTAGCTTTTTGTTACTCTAAACATGCTAGGGTCAGTTGACTTATAAAGAGGAACTTTTCGCTTTGGGTCATAGTTTTAGAAGTGTCAGCCTGACTGGCCCCGCTGCTCTTGCACTTGTGTTGAGGCAGAATGTCCTGGCTAGATTTTGTATGAGAAAAGCTGCTAGCCTCATGGGTGTGGCATGAAAAAGAGAAAGTTGTCCCTTAATTCCTTCTCAGGGCACACTTGCAGAAGCCTAGCCTCTCCCAGCAGGTTTCTACTACCTCCTAATGATACTACACTATGGACCAACCTTTTTTTTTTTCAATTTATTTTTATTAGTTTTGGACATACTTAGTAAACAACACATATTGGTACCATCCTTTCCCTCTGTACATTAATGGGCCATTCTAGATCTAATGATAGTAATGATTCCAAAAATTCTAATAATTCTGTGGTCTATGTGAATGTTAAGATTAGAGAGTCTATAGAAACTGTAATAGTCTGGAACTTTTCTAAGTTTATTTATTTATGAGAGAGAGAGAGAGGAGAGAAAAGAAGAAAGAAGAAGAAAGAAAGAAAGAAAGAAAGAAAGAAAGAAAGAAGAAAGAGTCATGCCAGGGCCTCTAGCCACTGCAAACAAACTCTAGACACATGCACCACTATGTACACCTGGCTTATGTGGGTACTGGGGAATTGAAACTGGATCCTTAGGCTTCATAGGCAAGTGTCTTAACTGCAAAGCCATCTCTCTAGCCCTAGTCTAGAATTTTTAAGGATTCTAGTTAATATAGAAATGGGTTCTAAAATGCTTTCTAAAGAAGATCCTAATAAGAGAGCATATAAACCTATTTGGATTTCATGGTAAGTCTTTGCTTTCCTAGTTGACACATATAAGATACAGTGTAAGTCTTTTTGCTATTGTTAGGTAGAAAAAATGATCCATAGCCTTGAGTGGTTGTCACTTCATGCCTTTGCTACTGAAGGACTTTTGAAAGCATTCAATGACAGATTCTTTGTATTCACTTTGAAGTCAACAGTTTGCCGCGGACTGACTCTCGGGGAGATCAGGACCGAGGGAGAACAAGGGCGAAGGCTCAAGGAGAACTCGGGATTCGGCGAGGAAATGACAGACAGACACACTCTAAGTTGAATATGCTGCTGCAATTTACTGAAGGTTTTATGAAGGTTTTATACAGATTGAACAAGGAAACTTAGCATATTAACAAGTGATCTCAGACTTTATTATTTTAAAACAATCTTAATTACTTTCCATTCTAACTATACATTCAGAGCTATCAAGGAGGAAATACCCATTTCTCAAGCATGTCTCGCACCATTGACCACAATAAGTGTTTTTAGACATTTAGAGCTATCAAGGGTTATGAGGTAGGAAATATACTGTTAGTTCTAAGAATTACGTCTCACACCATGGTTTGTGGCGCACGCCACTGTTCACAGTGTTCCTAGGAACTTGACACAGCTGTATGCAATTCCATTTCTTAACTCTTTAGTTACTGAGTAAGAGATATTTCTTCACTAAGTAGTTTGTTTTTCTTCTTAGTTAGGGGCTTAATGATTTTTTCCCACTGAATAATTTGTTTATTAATTCCTCAAGAGGGCTGGAAATATTTCCAGCCATGATTCCACCAGTACTGTAAAGCAGGCCTGATTTCTTTAAAATACTGTTGTTTCTCCTCTCTGTTGTTTTACACTCACTATATCTGTTCCCTCTTAGCCTCTCTATTTTAACCTTCAAAGGACTAGTCTCATTTTCATAAATGAATAACTGCTTCCATTCTACTGCATCCAGGAATTGCCCTAAAGATAGATTTTTATCTCTACTTATATTGTGTACTTTTTCAACGGCCCGAATCAACGGTGGAGCTGTCCCAATAGTCAGATTGTTCTCAGTGTTCCCATCAGTCACAGAAATAGGCTTATGATTAGTTTGTGGGGTTTCTTGTGAAAGGGCTATAAGGAAGAAAAACAAGAATATAAGACAAACACATGTCCAAAGACGCAAGCAACTGGGCCTTCGAGGCTTATCTATGACAGGCGGAACCATCACAGTTGCCGACTGCCAAGGGGTCACCGGGGGCATCCCTCCGTGGAGTACTGGCCTTCTGTCCTCGGCACCCATCCTATGAAACATCATTTCTTCTGTTACACAGGCGAGTTTGCCGTGGCTATGACAACAGTTGGCATTGACAATAGAACACACAGGTGAATAGGATTCAGCACCAGGGTGATGCTGATCCCAGAATCAGTGACAGAATGACTATGACTTCTCCCTTGTTTTCTCCAGTCTGATTTGACAAAGGCACTGACAAACCTTCAAATCAATTTATTTAGATAAGAATATATGTTACATGAGGTAGGTAGCATACGATGGTTGTTCAATGATATTTCATACATTATAAGCTGCATCTTTCTTAATATAAAATTGAGAGAAATCATGCTATTGAGCTTCTTTATTTAAATTTAAACCATTAAGATTTGTTTTTTTTTTTTAAGGCAACCATGGTAGACTCTCACTTATAATTCCAGCACTCAAATTACTAAGGTAAGAAGATCACGTTGAGTTCAAGGGCTGCCTGCACTACAGAGCATGTACGAAGACAGGGCAGCCTGGGCTAGGGTGACAGAGGCCCTGAACCTGAACCGGCCCCAAAAGAATTAACTAGTGTTTAGCTTAAAAATATGTAAAGTGAGGGAGCTTGAAAGATGGCTTTGTGATTAAAGACTGTTCTTCTGCGCAAACCTGCCTGCCTGATCCTTAGTACCCAAGTAAAGACTGCCCAGTGCACAATGACACAGGCTTCTGTAATGCCAATGGCAAAAAGCAAGACAGACTTGCCTCAAGCAAGGTGCAACAAGAGGACCAATACACAGAGGTTGTCCTCTGACCTCCAAGCATGCAACGTGTAGATGTGTACACAGACACACACGCACGTGTGCGCATGCACACGCACACACACACACACACACACACACTTTTTTTTAATATGCAAGGAGGGGGTCTTAGAAGATTGCTCAGTGTTTAAAATGTTTGCCGACAGCATGAGAAATGAAGGCTGTGTTCCCCCGAACACATGTAAACCAGACAGAATATCAAGAGTCTGTATTCCGAGTGCACCTATGGCCAAGGTGGGAGGCAGCAACAGAAGAATTCCTAGAAGCTGACCTAGCACACGCAGAGGCAAAGAGCTAGAGAAACAAGGCAGGAAGTGAGGGATGACACCCAAAGCTGCCTCCGAGCCTCCACGCGTGCACCCATGAACACACATTCACATAGACCTATACATGCACAACGATAAATGAATTAATAAATGCATAAGTAAAACACATAAGGTGAGGAAAATCATGAGGTTTTAAACCACGATCGAGGATTTGAATTATCACATGGAATAGATAATTCTAATTCAGTATGAAATCTTTTTTTTTTTCCCCAACAAATGTGACCATCAGCTTTCTAGGAGTTAGAAGTAAAATTACTTTTAAAGAAGCATAGCTAGCTCTCCTCACTGAAGGATAACTAGAAGTTTGCTAGTCACTGTAGTTCTGTATGGTACAGCTTGTGGTGGAGACTTGTGTAGGAAACAAAGAGAAGACAGGAGATAGGTGCTTTCCGTAGACTGAGGTACAAGAAAAGAAAATCCTGTGGGAGGGATGCTTAAAGAAAGGTCAGTTATAAAGTGAAGAAAGGAAACAGCATATGTGGAGTCACAGACAAATGAAATAAAATAAAATAGTATGTGAGGTCCTGAAGAGCTGTTTTTACCTGAATTAACTTATTTCTGTAAGAAACAGAAGTTGATCCAGATGGGAAGAATGAGAACTTTTGGGGGCATTAAAGTAGTAGAGGAGTCATTAACAAGGAATCCAAGATAAGGCTTGCACCCAATGACAGTGGTTGTGGAATTTAATTATCTTTACCTTAAACAACAAAATGACAAAACAGGAAAAGCACGATGTAGTATAATTTAGTTATACTATTTAGGTTACCCCCTAATTAAAAAAAAAAAAGCCAACAAGCCCATTGTAGAAATTATGTGTATATACACACAGGAGAAGGAGAAACACAGAGGTAAGATACAAATGACAAAAGCAGAGACTTGTAAGAAATGGCTCACATGATTAAGGAGACTGACAAGGGCCACACCCTGCAGTTTGGCAGTATAGAGACTCAGGATAGCTAACAGTGTGTTACCAGTGCAGAATGCTGCAGGCTCCAGAATCACTGCCTGACTAGGTCTCCCAATCCAAAGATTACTCTCAAATAGGGTCACCCTTGCAGACACTTGCAGGATAAAGTGTCCCCACATATCTGTGCAGTCTGCTACTGCTCATTGAAGGTGATGCGTAAAACTATCAGTATTAACTAAGTGATCTATTCAGCTAGATAAACCTCTGTCTACTACATATCTAGCCAGCCAGCTTTGCAGCCATCCATGTGCTTTAACTGAAAATGTACATATCTTACCTGAAGATCTCTGTAATTCCATCAGGATCACCAGTCTCCTCCTTGTCCAAATCAAGCAGGTTGGCCTCAGGAGGATTGTCACTGAAGAGTCTTCAATTATGTTTGAAGTTTCCATGACTGTTCCTCAATTGTATTATATTAGTTATTTAAATTCTCATAAATTCCTTTACAACGAGTGTGCTATTAGACTGGCTTTTGCCAAATATTCTCTTACTGAACACTCACTGTACAAGATGATCCTGGCTTCGTTAGGTTGGCTTCAACTAGGCATCACCTGAAACTTTTAGTCAGTCTACTTGTTGATTTCAGATTTTATTGATCACTTTTTTCATGAGCCAAAAGTCATTCATTTGGGTTGGAGTGATGGCTTAGCAGTTAAGGCACTTGCCTGAGAAGCCTACGGACCCAGTTTTGATTCCCCAGGAGCCATGTAAAGCCAGGTGTATAAGGTGAAACATGCACCTGGAGTTCATTTGCAGTGGATAGAGGCCCTGGGATGCCCATTCTGACTCTCTCTCATAAATAAATAAGATATGAAAAATTAAATAAAAAGCATTCATCTTTTTAAAACTATTTTTATATTTGTTTATTTATTTGAGGGAGAGAGAGAGAAAGACAAGAGAGACAACTCCAGATGCATATGCCACCTTGTGCATGTGGCTTATGTGGGTCCTGGGGAATCCAATCTGGGTAGTTTGGCCTTGCAGACAAGTGCCTTAACTGCTAAGCTATCTATCCAGCCAAAAAAATAAAATAAATAAATAATAAGTATTCATCTTATGCTAAAAGAAATTTGCTTTGTCTTTCCCCCCTTTTCATTCTTTTTCTTCATTCATTTTCCTTTTCATTCATCTATTTGCTAAAAAAAAATGCAATAGGTTACATAATAATAACCAAAATTCATATTCAAAAGTTGAAGCCATCTAAAATAATCTGGCAAGTCATAGGAAAAAAAATAACAAAATGGAAGTGTAAATCATCCTTTGATTACATAACTGTACCACCAGAACAGAAAATCAAGCATTTCAGTGTAATTTTAGGCCTGGCGTATACCTGGTGTTCTGGAACATAAAGACAGAGCTGCGATCCACACGACACAAATGTTTGCCACTATGAAGATCGCAGTTTCAAACAAGACAAAAGACCAAAATCTATGTGAGATGAGAATGCCTCATCTGCAGGGAAACAAAATGAAAGAGGAAGAAATAAGAAGCAGGTTGTAAGATAGGAAGAAAGGCCCAGAAGACCTCTTAGAGTGCAGACCTGAAGAAAGGAGTAAACCAGGCATTTGGTTATGTGGGTGTGAAGAAATTTCCAACAGAAAAAAAAAGTGTAGATGTAATAAAGCAAGAACACTTGAAGTGCCTTTGAGGAAAGACAAGATTTCCACCAACCCTCAGTGGGAATGTGTAGGAAACTGGAAGGAATTGTGGTCCAGGAGTTAGTAGGCTAGCCAGGTGGATGAAGGTGATTTCAACACTGAATGGGATGAAATGGTACCAGCTTGGTGTAACCAATATCACAGGATATCATTCATATCTTAGGAGGACCATCTTGCTTGCTGTCTACAGAATTTAATTTACGTGATAAAGGAAGATATTGGGATACCAGGTGGTATAATGAGACTCATGTTGATCATAGATAAGAGAATTCGTTGATCAATTAGAAATTGACATTAAAAGACAACAGTTATGGAAGACCCCTAGTTTTATAAGTTTAACAAGAAATATGTATCTTCAGAAGGGAAATAACTGGTAGAAGATATAAGGAGTCTAACTTTGGAGATGCAAATTTGTAATGTGTTTTAGAGATTCAAATATATAGGTTAAAGAGATAATTTCTAGTTATCATTCAAGGGGAAGTCTGGACTATATATATGGTCATCTTGGAAGACAACAATATCTGGATAAGATTTAAGTCCACGAAATTGGAGGGACCCACCAAGAGCAGTAGCTTGAACACAAGATATGTAGAGCTAAAACTCTGAGGAGAAACCAGTCATAGAAACTAACGAGGAATCAATAATATAGGACAAAACCTAGAATACACTGTCTCTAATATAATAAGAACAAAATGTATGAAGGAGAAAGATGAAAATTGATCACTTTGTGTAGAAGAAATCCCTGGTGACATAGTTAGTACTTGTAAAAGACTGACGGTAGAAGAAACTTTATCTTTTTAATTTTTTTAATTTCTATTATTTTTAATTAGAGAGAGGGGGGGAGAGGGAGTTAAGGGGTGCACCAGGGCCCCTAACCACTACAAATGAAACCCAGATGCATGCACCAACTTGTGTATCTGGCTTACGTGGGTACTGAGGAATCAAACCTAGGTTCTTAGGCTTCATAGGCAAGCACCTTAATAGCTAAGCCATCTCTCCAGCTTGGAAGAAACTTTATCTTAATAATATTTCTTAGCAATAAAGTATTAGAGAGGAGCACTTAGACACAACAGATATAAACTATACTTGTGCTAAGTCTTACTGTGAAAAGAAAGGCAATGACATGTACCTAAATAACAAGCATTGGTCATGGTGTTTTTGTTGATACCTTAAGGAAGATATGTAATAACATGTTAAAATGTCAACTGCAAGGATGCATGTGCAATTAATTTTATTTATTTATTTATTTTTTGTCTTTTGTTTTTGTCAAAGTAGTGTTTCATACTGGCCCAGGCTGACCTGGAACTCACTACGCAGTCTCAGGGTGGCCTTGAACTCAAGACAATCCTCCTACCTCGGCCTCCTGAGTGCTGGTATTAAAGGTGTGTGCCACCACACCCAGCAAGCATGTGCAATTAATTTTATATGGAAACAGACTTCCTCTGTGGGAACAGTTGGAAAATGTCTAGAGCACAAACATTGTTGGAGTTTAGATAAAGACCTATGAGGGCACAAAAGATCTCCTGTATTTTTTTTCCATTTTCTCACTGGAGTAACCAGCATGTTCAGCTACTGGAAGTGAGGATGAGTTATAATTAGAAAGAAGAACTAGGGCTGGAAAGATGGTTTAGCAGTTAAGGCGCTTGCCTGCAAAACCTAAAGACCCATGTTCTACTCTCCAGATCCCACATAAGCCAGACACACAAAGGTGAGGCAAGTACAAGGTCGCACATGCCCACTAGGTGGCACAAGCATCTGGAGCTCGAGTGCAGTGGCTGAGGCCCTGGTACATCCATTTTTTTTTCTCTCTCTCTCTAAATAAAAATAAATTTGAAAAAGAAAGTAGAAACAAATAATGACCTGAAAACTTTAATTAGGAGCAATGAGAATGGACAGCCTTTCTGCTGCTTGGCTCAGAGACAAGGTGTGGCAAGAGAATCCTTTATAGGGAAAGGTGTTCTTGGGAAAAAGCCAAATTTCAACAAGAGTTGGAAGAAATGTCAAAGAAGTGGGTGGGCATGAGGAAATGCCCTTAATGATTGACTGTGCACAGTTGGCATTTAATCAATATCAAACCTTTCATACACTAGCAAGACAAGCCTCAGTGTTCCCCAGGAACTAGTCATTTTTATTCACTGACCCATTATAAAGGCGCAGGTAGCCCTGTTCTCTACTGACGTGGAAAACGTACAGAAAAAGTAATCCAACACAAATTTTACTAGAAAATGAGAAGCCTACACCACTCCTTTCCCTCCTTCATTCTGTGCCAGATTTACCCTAGATGGTCACATCTTACTCCAGGGGTGACCCATCCATGAAGCCATGGAGGGAGGAGGATATAAATATAGAAGAAAGGCACAGGTGACAACAGGCATACCCATGTATTTTCACCATAGTAAGTCAAAACACTACCCTGAATATTCCCTGGGAATATGTTTAGACAAATAGAAGAAAGCGCTGTTGACTAAGCTGGGAGCTGACAGCCTGAAATAGCAGCAATCCTATCAAAGACAACTTAATGTTCCAACTCCAGTCCCAAACACACACAAGAGCTCGCTTTAGTTCCTTCCATAAATCCTAAGACAAAAACCTAATTTTAACCTGCTTCATTAGTGGAGAGGATTGTGAAGTTCATCGTGTGTATGGTTTTATTTCCAAAAAAAGTATATCCCAAGCAAACGTGGCTCACACATGCTCTTAATCTATTAGATGGTATCTTTGTCATTATCCACCAAGCACTTTGAAGGATAATGTGAAGTTTATTTTTATGTGACTAAAGGAGGAAATAGAGTCACATGAGAGTCTTCTTATTTACCTTGCTATATGATAACATTATAATAAAGTAAAAGGAATGATGGGCTCGAGAGATGGTTTACTGGTTAGGGCACTTGCCTGTGAAACCTAAGGACTGAGGTGTGATTTCCCAGTAACCACATAAGCAAAATGCACAAGGGGGCACATGCATCTGGAGTTCATTTGCAGTGACTAGAGGGCCTGGTGTGCCCATTTTCTCCACTCTCTCTCTCTATATATAATGGGGTTGAATTTTTTTTCCTTGTCATGTTTATTCTCAAAATTTTATTTGATGTTTTGCCTAATATAAATTTTTAGGGAATTTTATCAATCATATGAAACAATTTTCCAGTTATATGACTAATTTAATAATCACCACCATCTCAGCATCTTTTTCTATTTTTAAAAAAATCTAATTAAATTATTGTTTGAAGCAGTGGGGTTAATGTGTATCCATGGATGAAGAGATAACATAGAAGTGACAAATATTTTTTTCACAGAAAAACATGTGAGAATGAATAAATACCATAAAAGTAACTAAAAGAACAAAGGTTGATAACCATTGTTTTTCCATGATTATTAACAAATTAGTAGTGGAAGGAGACAATTTTAAATGTTCTATCTTTACTCACCAATCAGCACTAACTTTGAACATAGCTTCTGACTTGCACAAAGTACGATAGACTCAGACCTCTGAAATGCCTCTGAATTGAAAAATGTAGTTTCCAATTAACAAAATCTTAGCAGGGCATATTTCAGGTCAGTACACATAGATAATGTAATTAATTTGTCTCAGTTATCCATGATCCTTTTGTACTTGCAGTTCTTGCTACTTACTTAGAATCAGAGTAAACATTCAAGGAAAACAGACTTACAGATAGATCTCTATATCAGTTGACTTTGGGTCCAGGTGTTATTCAAAGTAGAGTATCTCAAGGAAGTCAAAGATTCATAAAAATGGCCAGAATAGTGCAACAGTTAGTAAATGGATAATCATATATTTTTTTCCTAAGCATTATATTGAAAATATTGAAAAGGAAGAAAAGGTTAATTCAATATTCCAGATGGATATTATTTATTGATAAATCTTTTAGGCCCTTCTAGGTTAATAAAAAATTGTTAACCATTTACATGACTATCATCGAGTTTTCATGGGGTTAAATTTCAATTTTACTACAATAATTATTGAAATCATTGTTGACATTAACTTATTCAGAGAAGGTTTTGAACATACCAATGTATCCAAGCATACTATTCATGAGCTAGAGTAATCTAACTTGCAAAATACCTCCTTGCACACTGTGTAATTCTTACTAAATTAATCCTCACTATCATGCTAAGCAAGTCTACCTGTTGAAGGTACCAGGAATTATCAGATCATTCCAAAGAAGGGAAAGAATAGGGGAATCCTCCTTTCTGGCGAGTGTTTCCATTTTTTTTTTTAATTTAACTGAGAGAGTATTTAACACATGTATAGAATATAGTATGGTTTAAAAACTCATGATTAAAATTTATCCACTGTACATTTAGCTTTAGAATCCTGGGAAATTATTAACTTCTACAAACCGTGTCTTACTCATATACACAATCAGGAAGCGTGAAGCCTATCCCATAAGATTGCTGTGGGAAGTATATGAGATAGTATTTTCCAGAAATGGCTGAAACACAGCAAGAACAGAAACTCTTAAAAATGCCAGCAACAATGATAGCCTGATCACTACTTCTGTTACTGGTATTAGTGTTTGTGTCTGCGTGTAATTGTCTCCTTTTAGAATACTAATTATGTAAGTCCTGTCCATTTGGTGGGAAAGCGTGGGTGAAGCTAAATATCAGGGAAGTCTGTTTAGTCCCGGGCATGTGTCCAGTGACCAGATGGTCACCACAGTCCACCTGGTAACATGGCATATTCCTGCAGACGCCAGGTCAGAGTTCCTTCAGTTCAATTTCAACACAAAAGGGAATAATTTTTAAATGATGTAATTGTAAATGAGTTAAATGTATTTGAAAATACTAATGAAAAAGGCAAACAAACACGGATCACTAATTGCAAATTGAATACTGTTCTTAGAGTTTTGGGGACTTTCGTTTCTTAATGTTATGTCCCTTTTTTTTCCCTCCCTTTTAGTTTTTCAATGTAATTAAATTGTTTTGTTGGAATTTAATAATGACTACTTAATTCCAACTGTGCTGCTGTTAGCTTGTAGAAGATTTTAAAAACTTGTTTCTCTTCCTCTTGTACTTTATTCCTCCTTTGTTCTTTCTACTTGTTTGCTTTTCTGTTTTTGAATATTTTATTTATGAGAGAGAGGAAGAGGCAGATAGGGAGAATGGACGCACCAGGTCCTCTAGCCACTGCAAATGAACTCCAGATGCATGCTGTACCATGTGCATCTGGCTTACGTGGGTCCTGGGGAATGGAATCTGGGTCCTTAGGTTTCATAGGCAGGTGCCTTAATAGGTAAGCCCTTGTTTACTTTTAATCGGGTTATTTCTTCCATGCCCTTTCTACTCTTCTGTGTACGTATATTGTAGGTTCATCTCCCTGTGTCTATCATGCATTTACTGCAATTTGTATTCTCTGTTCTAAGAGTTCAAAAATGATATTTATATGGGAATAGCCACTTACGGTGCTACAGGCATTATTAGTAAGTGGCTCACATTTTCGATGGCATTGGTCACTTGCATTTCTAAGTGACATTTTGCTGGCTGAAATGAGACTATTTTTAGCCTAACAAAGCATTGATATTTTGACAATGAGACTGGATGTGAGTCAGAAAACCATAAAAAAACCTGTTCTTCTAAAAATATCAAAGCAAGCCATTCTATATATTGTGTTGATTCCTCTGCCAACAGCAAGAAAATAAACAGGAAATTCCAAGAACTGAAAATTTGGTTGATTGTTTTAATCTTATTTTTTTTTATAATGTCCACAGGATTTTGCCCTAACTTAAACAGTGATAAAAGCATAAGTGCTCACAAGTGAATAAAAATAAAATAACAAAGCATCTATGAGGTTTCTATCTATGGGACTATGTGGGTAGGCTGCCAATTTACCTTCAATATTCATCTAATATTATGTGACAAAGTCCACCTCACCATCCCTAAACAGAAACCGTGTGCCTAGGAAAACCTTGTATAAGGAGATCATTTCAGAAATAATGTTTCTGATGGAAGAGGGAGAATTCCAAGATTGACTGATGTCTGCAGAGCATGAGTTGATAACCACATCATGGCTTACGGTTGGGTGAGTCAGTCACAATCAACTAGGAAGATGAGGTTCCCGGTCTTGGAGATGCAGACTTTCCTGACATGGTCCACAGCCACAACAGTGGTGTTTATAACAAGAGCACAGAGTTTTACTGAGCCTTCTCGTTCATGGAAGATACAAGAAGTGTTACTGAAACCATAAGGAGTTTCACTCTGATTTTCCGTTTATCTTATCCCTGTCTTACAGAAAATGGCCCAAACACATAGCAGGGACAGTCTGATTTCATAAGGATTACAAATTGTTTCTAGTCTCAGAACCAAATAAAAAAGTAGATGGATAGAAGATAGGTCCATGATGATGATGATAGTGATGGTGATGAAGATAGATAGATAGATAGATAGATAGATAGATAGATGATAGAGAAGATAATGATAGGTAGATAATAGATGATAAAGCTAAAAAATGTGCAATATGTTCAAATTGTCAAGAGGCTTCTTCAGACTACATGCACAGCCCCACAACAGTTGGAATAAAGTAGAGTCTTTCACCAAACCTAAAAGAAGAATAGTAAATTATCAGGTTATTATAGACCTTTAAATCTAAACGAGGAGTTTATAACGTCACACAGTGATCAATCTTACATTAAAAGGGAGTCACTTTTGTAACATACAAAATAAGGAAAAGTGGGAGCATGTGGGCACAACTGAGGTATTTGAACCTGTGAGATACCACATTGGGAACTATCGCTTTATTACATTACGGAATATTTGCAGTCCAATTGTAATGTTCAAAACTAGAAGGCTGGGATGATTTCTCAGTAGTAAAAGGCACTTGTTTGCAATGTCCTCTGGCCTGGGTTCTGTTCCACAGCGCTCGCATGTAGACGTGTACAAAGGGGTGAGTGAGTCTGTGACTCCAACATGCCAAAGGCAAAGGGAAGTGGAACGAGGAGACTCCAAAGCTCCAGAGTCAATGAGGCCGACGTTCTCTTGCAGTCTGACTGCTTATTCACGGCAGCCAAAGTCCATGCCTGAAAGAAGGCAGAGCACAGACACCTCAAGGTTGGCCTCATAATTTCACAAAGTGCTATGGTAGTGCATGTGCACGTGCACGCACACACACACATAAATGAATAAAAATTAAAAATAAATAAAATAGCTACTTTCCTGGGAACAAACAAAGTCATAGTAATCTTACTCCTCACTAAGTTATGTGCCCATAAACTGTGCAGGAGTAAAATACTGATAATAATTAAATAAAAAAATAATAACTAAATGAACATAAACACAGACCATGCAGTGGGTTGAAATATATCAACTATCACAGTTAATTTTAGCAAATATTTTGGGGTCCTTATCATGTTCTAATCACTGAAGTATTTTTTAGTGAAATAGAACCTCTATCAAATATAACAAGAAGAGTTGAGAAATATATCATTTACACATCTGGAGGCCAGTGTTCAAGAATCATTAGACTGTAATGATCTTGTAAGGGTCAATGGTATAAACTATGTGACTTCCAATCCCCTTGGAAAACAGGTGGGAAAATCAAGTGTGTTTTTCATTTGTTCCTCTTTAATCATTTTTAAACATATTTATTTATTTGAGGGAGAGCGAGACAGAGACACAGAGAGAATGGGCACGCATGGATCTCTACCCACTGTAAATGAGCTCCAGATGCATGTGCCACCATGTGCATCTCACTTACATGGGCTCTGTGGAGTTAAACCTGGGACCTTAGTCTTCACAGACAAGTGTCCTAACTGCTGAGCCATCTCTCCATCCCTCTACTAGTTCCTCTTAATGTTCAATATTCAGAAAAATTCCTCAGTAAGCATGCATGCATTCTTCATGCCATGAGCTCAGCTCTCTGATCTACCTTCCATCACACTGCTGTTGTGGTGCTATCAAAGGATGTGCTCTTCACAAACATCACCTCTGGAGTCTCCATTCCTTCGCCACATGGTAATCATCTTGCCCAGATCAGTCTTTCATATTATACCACTTTCTCATTTCTATGACAAAATGCCTGACAAGAGGTGTCCTAAGAAAGGAAAGGGTTTACATCTGTTTATTTCAAGGGGATATATCACACACTGTGGTGGGGTAGTCATGGCCTCAGAATCAGAGGTCAGCTGGCTATGTTTTAGCCTGAGAAAGGAGGCAGAGCATGAACAGGATGTGAAGCCAGGCTATAAAACCTCAAGACCTTCCTTCATTGATCCAACTTTCTCCAACTAGAGTCCACCTCCCAAACATTCTACAACCTTCCCAAACACCATCATCAGCTGGAAACCTAATGTTAGAGCTCATGAGCCTGTGGGGATATATTCAAACCACCACACCATTCTCTAATTTATTTTTATGTGTACTGATTGTTTGTAGTCTCAGGATGGCCTCGAACTCTCAGTGATCCTCCTACCTCTGCCTCCCCAATGCTGGGATTAAAGGTGCGCGCCACCACACCCAGCCTAAAGCACTATTTACTATAGTTGCATTTTTTTTCCCTATTGAGCACACCCATCTTGGAAAGGTACCAGGTTGTGCTTCCAAGTGCTAAAGGTTCATCTCTGGTCGATATCCCTACCTAAGACAGTGATCTCTACTGAGCTCTCTAGACATCATGTGTTCCTCTAAGAAATGAAGGAATGGAACTCTGTCATTCTAAACTATTTTCCAGACTAGCATCATAATGTCTAATCTGAAGACTTAGCCAGTGGAAAATAACAGGTATTTCAACAAGAAGGAATAACCCAATAGGAATATACTTTTTTTTTTTTGCCATGTAGCTGAAGTGGTACATTTTCAGTGTCAAGATCAATACACTAATCTTCAGGTTTTGCTACTGAAATGCATACAGAATAGCAGAGTCAACAGCATTATCATAAAAACATCAAGAATTCACAAAAGCAGAGTTTTCAAGGCCAAGTAATATTTTTAATATCTTCCTGAAAAACATCACAATACTCCATTGGGTCTGAATGAACTTCCCAGAGAATGGAAGGTGCCCCATCATCATTACTTTCTCAACAGAATATGAATATAGTAAAATTAATTGTTACAGACTGAAACAAATGTAAGAATTACTATTTAAAATTACTAGTAATTGGGACAGAGAGATGGCTTAGTGGTTAAGGTGCTTGCCTTCAGAGCCTAAGGACCCATGTTTGACTCTCCAGATCCCACATAAGCCAGACACACAAAGGTGAGGTAAGTGCAAGGTTGCACATGCTCACTAGGTGGTGCAAGCGTCTGGAGTTTGATTGCAGTGGCTGAGACCCTAGTGCCAATTCTCTCTCGCCCTCTCTAAAATTTAAAAACTAAATTTACTAGTTATTTTACATATATATATAAATATATATATATATATATATATATATATAAACAAAGTTAAATCAACCTCAAAAATTAATGACAATAAGTCCAAAACTTGATGTTGAAAAGATCATCTTACAATCAAATACATATTCAATAGTTCTATATTTTGGATAAGGTACAATTCGTACACATTGTGTTCTTGTAATAGCTACAGCATGCATTGTCTTGTTTCTGTATTGGTGCATGTGTATGTGTGTATGCATGCTGGTGTGCTGTGGGAACACGTGTGTGGATGTGCACGCACATAGGTGTGCATGAACAGAGGAAGCAAGGTCTGTGTCACATCCACTCACTTTCCAGCTTCTTTTGGAGACAAGGATTCTCTGTGAACTCTAACATTATCCATTCAGCTAGACTAGCTGGCCAGAAGGCCCTGGGACTCCTCATAGTCACCCGCCAAGCTCTGGGATTACAGACGTGTGCCACTGTGCCATCTGATGTGGGTGCCATGGATCCAGCTCAGTCCTTGTGCTTATATAGTGAACAATTTACTGACAGAGCCATTTCTCCAGCCCTCAAAACATTTTAAACTACTTAACACTAAAGCAAATTTAAGCTTGCTGATATGTAAAGATTCTAAAATATGGGCTGGAGGGATGGCTTTGCAGTTAAGGTGCTTGCTTGCAAAGCCAAAGGATCCAGGTTAGATTCCCCTATACCCATATGAAGCTAGATGCACAAGGCGGCACAAGTGTCTGGAGCTCTTCTGCAGTGGCTAGCGGCCCCAAATGTGCCCATTCTTTCTCTCTCTCTTTCTCTCTGTCTTACTCTCTCTCTCTCTCATAAATTAATTAATTAATTAATTAATTAATGTTTAAAAAGATCTAGAAAGAAAGATAGCCCTGTACTTCTTCTTGAGATATTCTACCTACTCCTAACAATTTGATTGATGATCCTAATAAATAAAAATAATCCAAAATAATGTTTTTGTTTCTGCCAGCCACAGTTCCTGAACTATGATGTCAGTTTCTTGTCTTGTGAAATACTGGTCTGATTGAGCCTCCAAACTAGCTTTAGTATTGAAGAGGAAAAAAAAAAAAAGACATATAATTCCAATTTACCTACAAAATTACTCTGTTTTAACAAGGTTTTCTGAATGCCATTTTGCAATTTAGCACCCCTGAGAGCCATTAGAATGTTGTCTAGTCATCAAAGATAGGTGAGTGAATAGTGCCGCAGACACAAAGTGATTTTAACAGAACACTACAACTCGGAGATCTTGCATTTTGAAAATTTTACAAATATTCTTATCAATGATGGTTTTGCATTTGGCAGAAAAGGGCTGAAATGAAAAGTCCCTGGCCATCTTAAATCTTCATGCAAGAGTTATTCCAAGCCCCTCCCTTGCCCTGAAACCACAGCCAAGCAATCACCAGGCCCTGCCTCTGCACCATTAATGGGACTTAGATCTGCCTTTCCCCTGCAATCTTTTATTACTGCCCTGGCTCCAAGTCTCATCTTCCTGGCCCAGAACAATTGATATCTCTTTGTCTACTGTGCTGTATTTTCATACATACAGATCAGTTCTGACTGATACGGTTCATCTCAAGATGATTTGATTTTATGATGGCATGAAAATAATATTCAGGATAAGCCGTACTTTGAAGTTGGAATTTGTATCTTGTCCCAGGAAAAGCAAGGTGCAATATGATAATTTCTTGCAATAGTTGCTTTTAAAAACAAGCTATAGTTCCCAGTCAGTAATGTAACCACTGGCAAACGACCTTGGGGGCATGTGATGATGCTAAACTCTGATGTGGGCGGGTGTAAGCATATTAAATACATTAAATATTTTATTTATTTATTTGTGTGTGTGTGTGTGAGAGAGAGAGAGAGAGAGAGAGAGAGAGAGAGAGAGAGAGAGAGAGATAGTGCACCGGGGCCTCTTGCCACTGAAAAGGAACTCCAGACGCATAAGCCACTTTATGTTTGTAGCTTTACATGAGTACTGGGTAATCAAACCCTGGGCAAGAAGGATTTGTAAGGAAGAAACCTTAACCACTCAACCATCACCTCAGCCCTTAAATGCATCTTTTTGTTGTTGTTGTTGTTGTTGTTTTTTGAGGTAGGGTTTTACTCTAGCCCAGGCTGACCTGGAATTCACTATGTACTCTCAGGGTGGCCTCAAGCTCAGTGATCCTCTTACCTCTGCCTCCCCAGTACTGGGATTAAAGGCGTGCACCACCACAACTGGCAAACCCATTTATGACACAGGATATTTCCAATTTACAAGAGGTTCAACAGGGGTGTAAGTGTCTTTATTTGAAGTCAAGCAGCCTCTGCTCCTTGTGACGACTACTTTCAGGAGAATCTTCCCAACAATTACTGAGCATGCAATCATTTCAGACTCAAAGTTTTCGAAATATTGTTTTTTATTATCTCAGAATAGAGTTCCATATATGACTCATAAAAATCTTCATATACTGTTTATACATTTCTAACCTCCCATCATACCACTGAACCCTCCCCCATGCCTTATAGCCAGCAGTATTAAGCTTTAAATTTCAAAGCATGGTGTTTTCCTGCTGCTCCCTCTTCTGTTGCTTTTCCTGAGGAGGAGATGCCCTCCTGCCCATTATGCTGCTGTGCCCATTTGGACTCATGATTCAGCTCTAACTTCTCCTTTTGTTTTAACTTTAACCCAGCAGAAAATTGGACACACTTTAACCCAGCAGAAAATTGGACACATGGCTCATTTTTTTTTTCTTCAGGAAACATTATAAATGTTAACTTTATTGTGATTTTTATAATTGTGCTCCTAATTATCTCCTATTATGTATGAGATACTGAAGGACATGGAGCATAGCCCAGGTTCGCTTATTTAGATTTCTAAAACCTGGCAGAATTTCACACATGAAATAGGTACTCAGTAAAGATCTATTAAAGGAGTAAGGAAGTAAGAGAATATATAAGAGAAAAAAAAAAAAGACAAATCAGAAATAAAAGAAGCCAGCATTTCACAGAGGGGTGTTTATACAAACTACTTTGTTCTCATCATACCTCTACTTGTGCTCTGTCTCCTCTATTAAATGTTTTTTTTTTCATAATGATATCTGAAATAAATAAACACCAATGACTCTCTTAGATTGGAAAAGACAAAAATGTGTCATCAAAAGATGGCAGCATCCAACTTTAAGGGGGCAGCTAATCATTACCTACAACACAGTGATTTGCAGTTAGGCATAAGAAATCCTTGCTTTATGGGCTGGAGGGATGGTTTAGCAGTAAAGATGCTTGCCTGCAAAGCCAAAGGACCCAGGTTTGATTCCCCAGGACCCGTGTAAGCTAGATGCACAAGGTGGCACATGCATCTGGAGTTCGTTTGCAAAGTCTGGAGACTCTGTTGTGCCCATCCATTCTCTCTCTCTCTCTCTCTCTCTCTTTCTGGCAAATAAATAAATAAAAATAAAAAATTAAAAGAGTAACCCTTGCTTTAATTTACATCTCTATTCAGAGTTCCACTTCCATCCCAGTATCTGGAAGCTGACTCACTTATTCTCACCATCAGTCATGAATTAGCACCACTTTTCCCAGCATCCACACCTGCATTTCCTAGTGATGGTTCAAAGAAAATATCCCAAATGGAAATAAGAAAGATTAGGCCGTAGTACATAAACTTTTTATTTATTTAAATTATCTATTATCTGATTACTTTTGGTTTTATTCAGAACTCAGTGATATACAACCAGTGTGTGTGCGTGTGTGTGTGTGTGTGCACCACACACACAAGGACAGTTTAAGGATAGTATTAGACCATCTCACCTAACTGTCAGTACTGGTTGTATACTATTGAAATCTGAATTACACAGGGCCGAACCAGATGATTTAACTGGAAGACTGTTTACATATGAGGGATGAATCTTTTTATAAGTCTTTACTGATTGCCTCTTTCTATCAGTCATTAGTTACCTTATAGGAGAATAACAGCAAATGTAAGCTATGGCTTAGCCAGTTTACAATCCAGCTAACTGACATGAATAGTAATTCATTCTCAGGGAGATCATTCTTGATCACCAATACTATTGCTGTAACAGCAATTTAAAACCTCAAAAACTGCAAACACAGAAGTAAAGAAGGCAGGGAGGGCTCGGTGGAGTTGTCTGAAGCAAGAGTTTCCCACTGTTAGCCTCTTGTCTCTGTGCTTCCTGGTAACACGTACCTTGCTTATCATACTTAATACAGCTCTGCTACATGAGACATTCTTGATAAAATTGTCACCCAACAAAAAAAAATACCATTAGTTTTTATAATGGTTATACATGAGTGGAATTTATTTAATTTCTTCACCTCCTTCCAACTTCTCTGAAGTCAGTGAGATACTTAGCCATTGGATATAGCAGAAATAAATACTTGGATGTGAATGTGACCACATAGTGGAGGGATGAGAGTTACTTTCCCTTTTACTATTCTTCTTTTCCTTCTTTCTTTTTGGTTTGTTGAGACAGAGTCTAATGCCAGCTCAGGCTGACCTGGAATTCACTGTGTATGCCTCCCTCCCAAGTGCTGGGATTAAAGGCGTGCACAACCACGCCCAGGTCTTTGCTATTCTTCTGAAGTGGTCTTAAAAAGAGAAGTGTATGGAATAGTTGTGGGGCATAAGCAGTAATATCAAAGTGATTGCAAAGTATTTTATTTTGCTTCACTTTTTAACATAAAAAGAAGTTCCCTTTCACCTCATTAATTTTATATTGCTCAATGCACCCTACTCCTAAGGTGCACAATTAAAGTTACACATTATGAACCTACATATGAGGGTTATGCATTAAATATAATTCTCTAGGTTCAATACATTATCTCCATGTGATGTAAAGATTTTATTTTATATGAATAAAGTAATTGTAAAAAGGATATATGATTATTAAAACCTTTGTCAAATATACAGGGGAGGTATAAAATCCTAGACATAGAGGTTTCTAAATTATGTGAAATCATTATATCTCATTTTTTTCCAGTGATTAGGATCATGACTAGACATAATGTCATATCTTCTTGTTTTGTTACTGCAACTAAGATGAAACCAATATGAAACCAATATGAAATGAACAAAGTAGGTGGAAGAGAAGGCTCAGTCATAAAGTACTAGCTTCTTTTTAAAATTTTTCTTTAATTTTATTTATTTATTTGAGAGAGACAGAGAGAGAGAGAGAGAGAGAGAGAGAGAGAGAGAGAATGGGCACACCAGGACCTCCAGCCACAGCAAACCAATTCCAGATGCATGTGCCACTTGTGCGTCTGGCTTACATGGGTCCTGGGGAATCGAGCCTCAAACCAGGATTCTTAGGCTTCACAGGCACACACTTAACCACTGTGCCATCTCTCCAGCCCAGGACTGTCTTCTTAAGCATAAATACTAGAGTCCAAATCCCCAACACTCATGCAAATACTGAAATGGCACATACCTGTAATCTGAGCACTTGAAAAAAGAGGCAGGCAGATTGCCTAAGGAAAGGTGGCTACCTAAACTAAGCAAATTGGTGAATTCTGGGTTCAGTGAGATACTCTGTCTTGACAAATAAAATGGAGAGCAACTGAAATATGATAACTGAGGAAAAACACCCAATGTCAACATTAGCCTCTGGCTTTGATGTGCAAGGGCATACACTGTACACACTTCCACACCTGTGTGTCCACACCCGTACAAAAATGTATGCACATGCATATGCATACCACAAACATATGCATCTAAAAAAAGAATAAATAAGGGGTGGATAAGGGCTGGAGAGATGACTTAGCAGTTAAGGCCCTTGCCTGCAAAGACAGAGGAACCAGGTTCGACTCCCCAGGACCCACATAAGCCAGATACATAAGGTAGCACATGCATCAGGAGTTCATTTGCAGTGGCTAGAGTCCCTGGCAGGTCCATTCTCTCTCTCTCTCTCTCTCTCTCTCTCTCTCTCTCTCTCTCTCTCTCCCTCTGGCTCTCTCTTTCCCTCCTTCCACCTCTCAAATAAATAAGTAAATAAATAAATAATTTATGAAAATACTTCGCCATAAACTCCTCTGTTACCTTTCAGCCATAATCACAGTCCTGGAAAGGTACAAATGAAAAATTCAAAGAAACTAAAGAATTTATTGATGAAAATATGATAAATTTAGGGAAAATCAACAAGAAAGAGTGCAATTATATGAGGATTGTAGCAGCAGAGAGTGGCTATTATTATCTGAAACCTACGAGAGGGGCTTAGCTGCTCCCTGGATGCCTAATAGGAGACACTCATTCTTCTGAGTGACATCCATGCCAAGTCCACTGAGACATTGGTAAAGACAAGAAGTGAATGGAGTAGATTATGTTCACCTTACTTACTTTGAGTCATTGACGCCCTGCCATTATCTCTCACTGGGAAAAGCCAAAGGCAAACTGAGGGCCAAGCTCCTTCTTCCCCATCACACTGCTGAGGAAAAGAGCAGACAAGTCTGGGAGCATAAGTTGAATGTAGGGCTTGGCTGTAATGCAGTGGTTACTATGAATGAAAATGCTGGCCTGGAGAGATGGCTTAGCGGTTAAGGCACTTGCCTGTGAAGCCTCAGGACCCACGTTCAATTACCCAGGACCCATGGAAACCAGGTGCATAAGGTGGCACATGCACCTGGAATTCGTTTGTAGTGGCCAGAGGCCCTGGCATGCCCATTATCTTCCTCCTCTCTCTCTCCCTAATAACTACAATAAAATATTAAAAATGATGTGTCATTTAAACTATTGGTAATATAGAGTCAACTGTTCCTATGATCAATATCATAGATTTTTCTCCAGGATAAGATTTTTATGTCACTTGCTTTGATACCCAGTGACTCTAAACTGCACATAAAGACATAGGACATCTGGGCTTCTATGTGTCAGCCAGATGGTGTGTGGTGTTGGAAGACCTGGATAGCTAATTTTATGTGATAACTACTCCTAATAGGTGTTTTATATTGGAGCCTCTGACATCCTTTTACCAGCAGTTGCATTGCCAAGTCTGCCTATAATAAATGTGCATGATTTAATAGCTAATGCTTCAGGAATTCACTATTTTTAAACCTTGCTTCAAAATCTTTGCCTTATTCAGCAGTCTGTATTTTATTCTATAGCACTGATCCTTTATTTAAAACAAAAAACAAAAAAAAAAAAACTTACCTCCTGTCCCTAAGGGTAATTCCCATTAACTTGGATGTTTAAATCTTCTTGTTCATTCATACTGGGGATTTGAAGATTTTTTTTTCCTTTCTTTCTTTCTTTTCTTTATTTATTTATTTTTGTCACAAGTAACAAAAGCACTATTTCTGAGGCCAGACGAAATTTCAATCAGTACTATATTTTTTTTCCTGAGGTCATTTAGCAGCCTTCAAGCCACTGCTGGTGTCTCCTAAGAGCACGGCTGTTCTTGCAATTTCCTCAGCTTTTAAATTTCATCACAAGTCAAAGAGACTTTGGGTGATCTTTCACCTTTGGATCTCTGTCTGACTTGATGCTTCAGAAATGTTTCTTTGAGTTTTACCCATTTGATAGGACACACCTCCACCTAAATGAGAAAGGAGAAGGTAAAACGGCAGCCCCAGGAAGGTGTGGTCTTCATCTTACTCAGTTCCAACTTTCTTTCCTTTGGTCTCTACCAATATCTCTAAAACAAAAATGCATTTCTCCAGTATCCTGTGATGTCAATTCTCCTGTATTGGGTTTTGCTTCCTTTCACAATTCAGTCAATGTTTCAGTAGATAATCGCCTTGTATGCAGAACAGTTTCCTGAACACTCCCTTTGGGACTGGGAGGTAACCCTAACTCCCATGGTTTAAGGGATCTTTATGTTTTTGGGTTTTTTTGTTTTTTTTTTTTTGTTTTTTTTTAGTTTAGTTTAGTTTTGTTTTGTTTTGTCTTGTCTTGTCTTGTTTTTATTTAAAAAATAAAATAAAATGAAGAAGGCCAGAGAGTCACAACCAAGGAATACTGGTGAAAGTACATCTGAAGTTTTACAAACCTAACCTACAGTGTCCTGAGGTCTTATTGGTATATGTTTGAAAACACACATTGCTTTCAATCAGTGAATTTTCTACCTGAATCCTTCGTTACAAATTCACGAAAATATACTCTAGTCTCAATCTGTTTTCCACTTACAATCTTCAAAAGCTTCCAATTATTTGAAAATAAAAGGAACGCTCCCAGTGTGGCGTATGAAAGCCCGGTGACGTTGCTTTGTGTCTTGCCTTTTTGATTCCACTGTGGACTCTGGCAGCCTTCAAGGTTTCTCCTCGAGCTCTTCCCTCTCCCTCTTGGTCAGGCGCTGGCATGTCTCTTGGCAATGCCTCTTGGAAGCTTTCCTCCATGTACAAGTATACCATTGAGACAGTCGACAAATGGTTTTAGAAATTAGGTAGGAGCTCTTCTCCAAGTAGTGCTCAGTGATAAATGCAGAAGACAAGAGCGTCAATAGATACACCTTGGACAATGGAAGGAGAACGATGCAATGGAGGCATACATTCTTGTTTTCACTATTGTTTTTTGATTGTATATATGCTGCCCACCATAGTATTGCTAAGAAAAATGAAAGAGATGATCCCTTCCTTTCTTAGCCATCTTATCCTTGGTGGAATAAACCCATTTCTAAATCAACATCTGGACACATTTAGTAACTGTTCTGTTGTCAGTATCACAATACTCAAATGAAATCTTTCCTTTCTTTGGTTTCACCAGAAAACCAGTAGAAATAGATAGCAGGGTAGACTTGTAACCTCCTATGAGGAATTTACAGAAGGGATGATTAAAATCATTCCCTGATATTGGTCCTCATAGCAAAATCAAGGATAGGAAAGAAAATTTGTTTTCATCCCTTTGACCTCACCATCAACACAAAAGGGGGTCGAGGGAGAAATTATGACAGGAATGGAGAAGGGAGGGGAGAGAGAGAGAGAGAGAGAGAGAGAAGGAAGCTTATTTCAAGAGCAACCTTTTCTGACAGAATAAATCCTCTTCCTACTGCCCCTTCCCATATATGAATGTACACATAAAACTGACAGTGAAGATAGTTAAACTTGCCTGTGGGCTGTGGTTGGTTTCTCACCTGACAAAAAGTTACAGAACAGCTGGAGAGATGGCTTAGCAGTTATGGCCCTTGCTTATGAAGCCTAAGGACCCAGGCTCTCCAGAACCCATATAAGCCAGATGCACAAAGTAGAGCATGTGTCTAAAGTGTATAGTGGTTAGATGTCCTGGTTCACCCATTCTCTCTCTCTCTCTCTCTCTCTCTCTGTGTGTGTGTGATACACACCACACACACACACACACACACTCACACATTCTCTCTAATAAAGAAGAAAAAAATACTTTAAAAAATTTAAAAGTTCCAGAAAACAAGAATATAGCCAGTGAGTTACTTTGGAAGGAGGCAGAAGAGAATGACAAAATAATTGAGATGTTCTATAGTTTGTAAGAACATGGGATGTGTAACAGCTTTTCACATACTATGTGTGCCAAGGGGAAAACATGTTTTATGGGTTTTGAGTCCTACCCAGTTGAAGAGAAACAGAGAGAGACACCTCGGGAGAAAGTCTGGAGGTGTATTCAGCAGCTGAGAAAGGACTTTGCCCCTGCACGTGGTGCGTTCATTAATAGCAATTCAACTGTAGGAAAGAGTCCGGTGGGGAGCTGGTAAAAATGTATGAAATAATTCACAACAAGACAGCTTCAACCAAATGGGAGTCCACTGAGGAATGCTAAATTTAAATAGTAGCCAAATAAGCATGAAAATACTGGCTTGAGGAAGAATGGGCCTGTTTCTTAATCTATTTACTTCCTATGCCTCACTCCCCACCTTCAATATTGGCAGAAGTAAAGGATCCCTGAAGGGAAAAGACAAGTTGAAGGACAAAAAAAAAAAAAAAAAAGCCACAATATATAGGCTTCTAGTGTGTGTGTGTGTGTTTGTGTGTGTGTGTGTGTGTGTGTGTGTGTGTATGTGTGTGTATAATAATCTTTATTCCCTCCTACAATCCTCCTTTATCTCCCTCTACTGGATCCCCTGTTCTTTCCCTCTTCTATATGGATTTTTTTTGTTTTATTTTATTTTATTTTATTTTGTCCTCCATTGCTCACGACAATCTTATGCAGGTCTTTTGCTGATAACGACATTCTCTGTGAGACCACGCCTGCCGTGTCTACTGTGTGCCTGGGAGATAGTGTTCCAAAGCATCGGTCCCCAATCTTTGGCTCTTACATTCTTTCTGTCACCTCTTCCCTTCTGCTATAAACTCTCAGCCACTGGAGGACATGACGGGGATGTCTCATTACGTACTAAAATCAGCTGTAGTTCAGAGCACTTGAAGAATTCTCCCCGAGAAGTGGCCACCATGACATTCGTGTAACCTAAAGTGAGAACAGCACTAAAAATGGGCATAAACATGAGTATTTAGAGGGTAATTTAGTGGCTATAACACATCCAAGTAGCCAACAAGCAGTAGTACCTTCTCCCCTAGGACTTGTGACCTTCCTAGTCGTAGGCTTTTAACTAGGTTTTCAGTATCAGACATAAATTCCCACCTGTGAATGGGGCCCAATTCCATCAGAGAACAGCTGGTTTCCCCCTAAACAGACACAACGTGAGCTTCCAGTTTGAAGCCAGTCTGTGATGGGGGAGGGAAGTCTAACACAGAGAATCTTCTGTTGTTGTTGTTGTTGTTGTTTTTAATTATTACAAAAGACATGTTCATTTCTATGACTGGACTATGCTTGGTACTTGAAGTAATGTCAGAATTATCTGTTACTTTTGTCTAAATTCAAAAGCATTGCACCTGCTCAAATGGTCACTCACTTTACTGAATCATGTGCAGGAATAGCAGCTAAGGACAACATTGTCGTTTGTCAGAATCCTTTCAGAATTTAGCATCAATAGACCAGTTAGACAATAATGTCCAACTTATGCACAAGGTAGGTATACATTACTTGCTGTACTTAGTTTATTTTTTATTTAAAAGAAGATTAAGTGAATAAACTACTTTACTGGTCATGAGAACATTAGTTAATGCTTTGTCAATTTTTCTACCACAAGGAAAGTACTAGGCTTGGTAGGACAGATGAAAGAAGAAGAGGATTATCATATCCAGTGGGAGTTCTATAACTGCCCATCAGTTCCAATAAGTGATGAAAAGAACTTCAGAAACACGTCTGCACATGTTTCATAGATGGGGAAGTAACTGATATGAATATTTAGGAAGTATATGTTTTTAAAAATGAGTAATAATATTGGTAAATGAAAGTGATGCTGTTCTGGGTTTAGAAAACAGACAGTGAGGCTAAAATAAGCTTGATAGCCATATCCTGAGAACTTTAAAATTATATAAGGTCAATCTCCATGCTGTTATACAGTTTGCTTTCATTAGTTTATTTTTAGATATACTATCTTTTAGGTGAATGTCATGCATCATATCCTGGCTCATTTTGTATGTTACATCTTTCAGTCATGGAAATATATTGGTTTCCTTGAAGCCTATAAGGAAATTTGCTTTGGACTAACATGGGATAGCCTCTCGCGTTCTGCAATAAATCTCCTTCTCTTATATAATAAAGAACTCAAGATTATAAAAGTGGAAACCCTATTAATGTCTTTTTATTGCTTAGTCCTTTATTCTGTTGGGGGGGGACATTATCATTTAGAAAATGATTTTGTGGTTTTTTTTCTTTTTAAAAATATTTTATTTATTTATTTACTTGAGAAAGAGAGAGAGAGAAAGAAAGAGGAAGAGAGAGAGAGAGAATGGGCATGACAAGGCCTCCTAGTCCGCTGCAAACAAACTCCAGACGCATGTGCCACCATGTGCATCTGGTTTATGTGGGTACTGGGGAATTCAACCTGGGTCCTTTGGCTTCACAGGCAAGTGCTTTAACTGCTAAGCTATCACTCCAGCACTCTGTAGTTGTTTTTATCTATCTTTAACTTAATTTTGGTTGGTACATTTAAATATTTTAAGTGATTTCCTATTAAGAAAAAATGTTGCCTGATGTTAAGAAAATGATTTCTTTTTTTACTGATAAAAAGTCTCTGCCCACATTGTATAATTGGTCTTAGAAATAAAGAATGAAGTATATACAATTGCTAAGTACAGGATCTGATCTAAATAGGTTATGATGATTTACAAAAGACTTATATCATCTGGTTTGCTGAATTTAAATTCATCCATTTACAGCTAGATATGAAATTATAGGCAATTAAAAACCAGCCTCACTTTTAGCTTCTTCATGCAAAAATAAGTCATTAATTTTTTCAAAAAATTATGGTTATTTATCCTATAAAATTACACTTCAGAGCATATTTTATTGCCCCATTTTTTTGCCAATTCTGTTGTAAGATGTTTTTATCTAAAATGATGTCTTCCAGAACCACTGAACAATCCATATATAGTATACAGATAAATATCTGCATATTAAACTAATCGTCAAAACTTTCTTCTTATTTAATTTATTTTTAAGATCTACGTTCTAGTGCTATATCTTCTCCAAATAATCACAATAAAATGCATTTGCATTATTTATAACTAAAAAGCAAGAATAGGTCATATAAGAAATTCTCTGAACATTCTAACCATGGCACGGCATGGTCCACGGATGCTGTGCGGCTTCCTAAATTACTTCAGCAGAGCCCTTCCATTCTGGTAGCTCCAATGCTTTCTCATCTGAAAGGGTGACAGACAGTGAGACACCCTGACTGGAAATATCACATAGTGTAAGTGTACAGCAATCAAGGGAGGGGTTGCCCTGTTGTGTATGAATGGAAAAGACTTCTTAGACAATAACTCAAGGCTTATCCCTAAACTACACAGGGCAACAGGTACTCAGGATGGTCCTGTTATACCACAGCATATGTATGTCCTATGATAGGCTAGTAGAGCTGCAAAGGCAATGAAATAGAAATGTTGGGTTGGTACATGGGTGATTTATTCTAGGCAAGTGGAGCTAGAATAGTGAGGGTAAAATGATGAGCCTCTAACCCAGATGACTCTCCCTAGTAAATTTAGTCCCAATCTTACTCTGGACTCCTGGCACCTGCCGCTTACAACTGGAGCCATCCACAGGGAAGCCACAATGACTGCTAGGTGTCTTACTGCATTGCTCTAGAGTTCAAATGACAGCCTTGCTGCCCAATTGCTTTCCATGATTACATATGCCATGGGCATCTGGACCTGACGTCCCATGTCATTCAAGTGATCTTTCAAGTTACCAATCAATTTTTGTTAGGACTCTATGTTCACAATTACACCACCATTCAGTGGGTTTCCCCTATTCTTGTTTCTCCCATGAGCCATGTTATTTCATTGTAGGTATATAGCTTGCAGCATAAGGGTTTGCTAAGAACATACGTATCATATTGAGACAGAAACAATTGAAAACTCTACAGGGAATACACATATAGCTATTGGTATTGTTTAAATTATAGAACCATGTTTTCTTGTACTAATTTATTTTTCTCTGATAAATACAAGTGTGGTTAATGAAAAGATTCAAGACTTTTGTCCTAATTCTCATGAGGGAAATTATGAATTTATAAGTTATTATACATGCCATTCTTTTGTGAGTTTAAGATATATCAGCAGAACACAGTTTAATCAAATTTAATCATAAACAGATTCTGAACTTAAAGGAACTAGCAGAAATTAATATCACCTTGCAAGATCGTGACTCAAGTGCTCCAATCCTTTCACAGTATTGAATCATCTTTCTATTCCACTTTTATGGCATAACATCTTTAAATGTCTGATACCTATAATGCAAGTAGTAGAGACAAGTTGTAATGCAAACCTCAACACTAATTTAGGAAGCCTCTCTTAATTTTCTTCAATAAGAATCATTCTATGTGCATCTTTGTATTTGTCATAGTACACACACACACACACAAGCACATTGCAGAGTTGCAAATCTGCCAAAAGCATTGCTCTTATGAGGTAAAAGACGTCGATCAGGTAGACATTATAAATCACAGTGAACAATGAACTTATGTGAACCAGCCCTTTTCTACATCCATGCACATTTAATAGTGCTATGAAAAAGTCTAGGGAGAAAGAAGCAAGAATGTATTTGGTACTTTTAGAACTTTGTGCTTAGCTGCATCTATCAAATTTAGATTTTTTTTTCATTTCTAGCATATGTAAGAATAAAGAAAATTATTCAGTAGTAATTCTGATGACGAAATCAGTGTTAATGAGAAACTTATGTGTGTTATAGCCTCAAATGTTATTCTTGGGGGATCAAGGAAACTTCTTGAGATTATCTCATAACAAGTCCCCTTTTTATCTAAATTGAATTCTAATGATAAGGCTAAGGACAAAAGGGGTGAGAATAAGGGACATGTATTGGTCCAGAGGTCCAAAGTTAAACCAAAGGATTAAGTTTTGAAGATCTACCAAACAGCATGAGAATAATAGCCCATACTTTCCTATAAGTCCTGTGAAATGCTAAGTAAATACATTCAAAATGCCATTACTCTAAAACACATGAGTATTTAGAGGCATGGTGGTGAAAATGTCAGTTCCCTTAACTAATAAATCAAATACTGTATACATACAAGGGAACATTGTACTGCGTACCACGTCTATAATTTTGTCAGTTGAAATAAATTTTCAAATAAAATCAATTAAGAGATTATATCTTTTCTATTAGAAGGAAATTTGACTTCACAAAGAAACTTTCCTGTAAAAATTCACTTTAGTCAGGAAATTCTCACTGTGTCTTCTACCTACCTTCTCCTCATTATTTCCTCAAAGATATCAAACAGCACCAAAAACCACAATGGTGAAGAAACAGACTTCCTGAAGAACGCTTAAGGTACAGTTAAGGTTTATGTTTTGCTGACCCCAAATCTACAAGGTAGAATTAGAGAAAGAACATTTTGTTGGTGAAGTAACATGCACTTTAACATTAGCAAATTGTGTGAGATGGGTAAAAGCATTAGACATTGCTAATTCTAATTTCTCCAAGTAAAACAGAACCAATAACATCAGTCACTCCTCCCTACAGTTTCAGACAGAACCACTGAAATTACTTAGCTGAAAAATATATGAAGGGTTACAAAAAAAAAATGAAAATTCTACAATCATTCTGAAACAGCGATAGTTTTTTTTAAGTATTTATTTATTTATTTATTTATTTAATAATCAGAGAGAGAGAGAGAGACAGAGAGACAGACAAAGACAGAATGGGCCTGCCAGGGCCTCCAGCCACTGCAAATGAACTCCAGACACATGTGCTACTTTATGCATCTGGCTTACGTGGGTCCTGGGGAGTCAAATCTGGGTCCTTTGGCTTTTCAGGCAAACACCTTAACAACTAAATAATCCCTCCAGCCCATATAGCAATCATTTTTAAATGCAAATTTGCATGTACAATTTTCTATGCTAAAAATACAGTGGATATAATAAGCAATATAAATTTTCAGTATGAATTAAAGCTTTGTTTGTTTCCCGGTCTAACATTTAAAGGTGCTTCAGAGAAATAGGATTGCCTACTATGGGTTCTAAAATTAAGGCAGATCAGGCCATTTAAACCATTCACCAGCACTTTTTCAGTTCATTCACTTTGGCACATAAATCACAGCACCATCCCATAGTTACTACTACATCCCTTCAGGTTCAGCATTCACATTTTGCTCTGGTGGTGAGTTAAATGCAGGCAATATGTTACTGCTCCTCCCTTCCTCCCAGGATATTTCCTGAATTAAATATACTTGAGCAGAATGTAATGTCTAAAGTTTCTCTAATTTCCATTCCCACTTCCTTAACAGTCTTTGATATACGATGCTTGAAACTGGTAATTTGTCAATTTTAATAGTCTCTAACCTTTTAAAAATCCACAATGTTATCTTTTTACTTACTAATTATTCAACTTCTTCCCAGCATAATCTAATTTATGTAACATCTAGTCTTTACAATTTTCTTAAATTTCAAAGGAAAGTCAGAAAGTCAGTACATGTGACTTATCAGGTGTCCGTTTTTATCTCCCCCCCCCCCCCCGTGGCTAATCCTTGGCTTGATAGTTAATCACACAAGGAATGACTACAGTCAGATTTGGCAATACAATCCATATGACTACATTTTTAGATTATATATTATGAGAAAATTAGGTTATAGTTTAAAATTTTAATCTAAGTACATTTAATTTATTGATTCATTGTGACAGTGAAGGTACTTTTCATTTTTTTTTGTTTGTTTGTTTGTCATGAAGCTTTTAGACTGTCCCTTTGGTATTGTTTTTCATGCACTTTGATTTTCACTGTCACTGATACCTTGACAGAGTATACTATAGGAACATCAGTCTAACATTCAGTCCAATGTGAACAAAACCAAAGCCTTTGTTCACTGTATTTTAGTAGAAACATAGAGATACTCCCCAAGTCTGGTACAAGGGCTGAACAATTACCTGTTGTCATCAGGCAGCACTTAGGTCTGGGATCATCCTTTAGATGCATATCTGTATATGTTATATTATCAGAGCACACCGAATCCCTACTGCAAACAATGCACTATGATAACGAGCTTCCTCTAACACAGCATGGGAATTTCATATCAGATTCAATCAGGCTGTCTAAAACCACAGAACATTTACAAAGACATAATGTAGACAATAAATGAAATAATGCGATCCAGCAACTTATCCACATAATTTTGTTACTCTGAGTGAACTGGTTGAATTACAAAATGTAAGATTATTAGAAAGAGATGTGTTAAGACAATATGATAAAGAGATGTGTTTCAAAGATTCCTCTTCCCAGAAATTAGAGATGCAGGAAAAAATCTTCACCCTCCTGACTATATTTCTCTCACAAAAGACTAGTTCCTATTCTCGAGTACTCTGTGAAGTTTAATGCCATTTAGAATGTGCAGCCTGTTCAGTTAGGATTGACATCACTCAACATACCTGCGAGACAGAACTACAATTTCATAATTTCTGTTGTATTCTTTTCTTCTCAAACTTCAGACTGACCTCCTGGAAATAACTATGGCAGGGTGCAATCTGAGCATGTGTGAAGCTTTACCCTTGATACACAGGAATTGACAAAGAAAAACCAGAAAGAATTGAACCTGGACTCCATAAAACATATCTTTGTTCATGGCCACACCCCCAAAATATCATAATAACATGCTGAATAAAGAATCATTGTCTTCCTGGCAGCTCAGGGATCAGCTAGCCCGGAGAACACAGTGGTGAACAACAGCAAGAACCAGACGCCTCAAATGAGGTGGAAGGACAGGACAGACCTGATCATTGTCCTCTGACATCCAAAGATGCTGTGTGACACGAATATCACCATTTGCTCACATGAACATACAAACATGCATACATCACACCCAAACAGAAGAATAAATGTAAATTAAATGTGGATGTCATTAGAATCTTACTTATACTGTAAGATAAAGATGGGTCATACAAGTTTGAATAATACGTAGCCTTACCAAAGATGCTTTGGAGAAAAAGAATCGAGTGTATTTTATAACCCAAAGTTTAACCTTGACCAGAACAGCATCGTTCTGGGAGCATCATGTATTGTTTAGGAAATCTAGGGAAGCCTTACACCTGCCATAATCCAACCATTTCTTACATTTTATGGGACCCCCACATGAGATTTAGGTGACACAATTTGAAAATTTGAAAACAATTTGGCATTTTAATTTTACATCCCATGATTCATCAAATAGTTTTTCAGGTCAAAATGAACCATATGGAGAGACTTTACACAGTCTAGGCCTAAGACAACAGCCTCTCCAAACTCCAGCGTTAAAACTTAGGTTAATGTTCAGAATATTGTACATCTCTGGAGCAGTGTATTCTGACCCAAAGCATAGTTGTGATGAGGAAAATACCCATAAAAACAACTTTCTAAGTATGTATTCATGCCGTTTGAGAGCACTTGAAAATGCTAACAATTAACACAATATCTCATGACGGCTTTTTGTTGTTGTTGTTGTTTGTTTGTTTTGGTATTTATTTATTTATTTTGGTTTTTCAAGGTAGGGTCTCACTCTAGCTCAGGTTGACCTGAAATTCACTCTGTAGTCTCAGGGTGGCCTCCAACTCATGGTGATCCTCCTACCTCTGCCCCCTGAGTGCTGGGATTAAACCGGGACTAACCTAGATCACTATTTACCCTTGTTTTAGACAGAATAAGAAGTTGCTCTTAAACCATTGAGACATGGAATCCACTAATAACTGTTAAAGTGTTAAAAGTGAGCTTGATGTTTGTGTTCTATTATCACTGACAGTCAAGGTAAATACTCTTATGAAAGAGTATTTTATTGTATATTTGTTATAGATAAGAAACATTATTTTTATGTCCAAAAATGAAAATATAGTCATACACACACACACACACACACACATATATGTATTATATATATATAATCTTCAGAAACTATACATTTCCATAAATTAAATACATACTGAATGTAGAGGAAATTATATATCATTATGACTGAATTCAAAGCAAACCATTCTACAGTGAAGTTGACAAGGTAATCTATTTAATTTAGAAACATGTGATAGAAAAGAAATTTACCTTTTGGCAATAGTTATATTTAAATTCATGAGCACTTGGTCAGTTTTTAATTACGGAAGATATAGTCATATAAATAAAATAATATTAAACTAATAACCAGAAGGTCATTTTAAATTTATGTTAGGGTGAATGTTTTAATACTTGTAATCAAATATGAATGTTTCTGTGGAATAAGCTTCATTTCAGATGAAATATTAACACTGCAATTCATGAAGATCAAAGTAGTAAAAGCGCAGCAAGCTGAACCATTTCCCTAACTTTTCTATATATCCAACTGTCCTTCTCCCTCCTGTCACAAAAGTATCTGATAAAGCCTTACCCAGTAGCCTAGATCTAAGCTAGCTGCTTGCTGCTTGCTGTTATTCATGCCTACATTTGTGACCCTCCTACTTATCTTTTAACTTATACTGGTTTTTGATGAGAATATAAAAAACAAAAAACTGCACATATTAATGACATTTCCTGTGTGTCAATATGTTAATAAATAAATGCATCGTGTAATGTGAAAATCAGGTTGAATGCATCTACTTCCTCAAATATTTACCTTTTGTTTATAGCTATGTGGAAAACAGTCGAAATACATTTAACTTTTTAAACAGTGTACATAATTATTTACAGTCACCCTATTTTGCAGTCATATCAAACCAACATTTGTAACTCCTACTAACTGTAACTTATTCCGCATTGACCTGGGTTTTCCCCATCTAATGCTCTCTCGTCCTCACCACCCTGGGACTAGTAAAGAGCTATATGCATTCAATGCATGTCTCACAGATCTTGCTGGGCCGAGCTTTCCATTCTCACAGATCACAGAATCTGTGAAGAGAATAGACACTGGGCTGATAATGATAGTGGTGATGAATTTTCCCAGGACTATTTATTGAACTGAATTGAGTATATGACTTGTAGGCTAGGTCAAATGGTCTCACCAAAGGATTCTCTGAAAAGTAGAATCAAATATATTGGATGAACCCAAAAGCATGTGTTTATGGACATGTGTAACAAGAACACATATGTGACTTGCCGTTTCCTAACCAGAACATTAAAACTTTAAAATAAAAATGATGAAATTAATATTATCACTGTATTTTGCTTTAACTCACTACATATAAATTTTAGGAACTACCAAGGGGTTTGTCTAATTCACAGCAAGGGATGGCAGGGTAGATGCTCAGGGTTGAGCAGAGGTATCACAAAAGAACTATCTAGTGTAGCCTTCTACAATTTTTATTAAAGTCAAATACGAAAAGACTTTAGGCTCTATAAGCTGTACATATCTGCCACAACTCTCAACCCTGTCATTATAGCAGAGAAGCAAGATAGACAACAGGTAAACATACAAGATATGACTAGGCTAGCCAGGCGTGGTGGCACAAACCTTTAACCCCAGCATTCAGGAGGCAGAGGCAGCAGGATCACCGCGTGGGTTCAAGGCCACCCTGAGATGGACATAGTGAATTCCAGGTCAGCCTGGGCTAGAGTGAGACCCTACTTAGAAAAAAAAAAATATATATATATATATATATATATTAGTGAAGTTATGTATTTGCACATGACTGTGCACATGTCTGCTTGTGAATGGATGCACCTTTCCACACCAGTGTTTGAGTTCAGCTTAAACAGTTAGCTTGAGAATTGAATCAAGCTAGCAGGCTTTCCAAGAAAGTGACTTTAACCACTGAGCAATCTTATTAGCCTCCAACACAATCTTATTCAAATGAACCTGCCCCACCACCCCCCAAAAAAAAACCCTAACCTAAAGTATGAACAAATAAATGAATGCGTGACCAAAAGCCTAAGTGCTAACTGGCAAAGGGTGGGTCACTTCTTGTTTTTAGTGTGGTGTTTTCACTATCTTCAAGTCGTTATTTTATTTCATTTTTTTTTAATTTTATTTATTTATTTATTTGATAGTGACAGACAGAGAGAGACAGAGGCAGATAGAGAGAGAGAGAATGGGCCCGCCAGGGCACTGCAAATGAATTCCAGCCACTGCAAACGAATTCCAGACGCTTGCGCCCCCTTGTGCATCTGGCTAACGTGGGTCCTGGGGAGTTGAGCCTCGAACCGGGGTCCTTAGGCTTCGCAGGCAAGCACTTAACCGCTAAGCCATCTCTCCAGCCCTTCAAGTCATTATTTTAGAGGAAAGAAGATGAGGCAGTATAAATTTATAATTATATGGTTCTACACATGTTTTCCCTTACTCCCTCTAAACAAGTACTCAAAAACTTAGTGCTGAGTAATACTAAATGTAAATGCAGTCCTTTTGTTAGCCATCTACTCGCAGAAAGTTTGTATTTCTTTTAAATGAATTATACAAATGCTGTAGTCAGTATATTTATCTTCTAATAACAAATGTGTGTTGCTGTAAAGTAAATCATTGAGCTCTATCACAGACGTATGTTAAATATTTCAGAATTTGGCATTGTAGTTCAGGTGTGTAGTGCATTTTACAACAACTATTAGACTTTTAAAACTACAGAATATTTTATGTATTTTTTATCTTATTTCACTGCCAGTTTCTTTTGTTAAGAAAGTGATTGAGAAATAAGTGTTTCCAGTATAGTAGGGATTCATTTATTTCTACTGTCTTCACAGAAGCAGGTAGTGTTGGTTCTGGGAAGAAGTTTCTTGTCATATTAATTAAGATAGTAAATAGTGAGATAAAATAGCTGTTTGAATAATAGTACTGTCATCAAAAATGACAGGAAAAATGTTTAAAAATTTTTTAAAGATACAATTTCAGTTGATGCAAAAAAGACAGGATTATCTGTAGGTCAAATACAAAATAATTTTATCACTTTATCTGTTGGTACTATAGGTGAAGAAAGATGTTCATAGGCCCCAGGTTCTTAGGTTTGGGTTTGAGAACACATGTGTCAATTTATTTCCTTGATGAAAGACTGAAATAACTTATGGCATTAGATAAAGAGGTACAGAATTCTCTGTTTAGAAATTTCTGGAATGTTTGTCATAGAATTATGAGATATCTGATTATTTTTATTTTCTTCTTTGAGCAATCTGGCATCTCTGAACTTTTCTATGAGTGAGATTTTTTGTAAGAAAAATTGATTTCAAAGAAAAACATAGCTAACTATGAGTAAAATTATGATTGATAGCTTTCATCTGTGCATTTGAAAAAGTTTAAATATGTCCATATATGTGTTGTATTTGAATGGAATAATAATACCAATTAATACTTCTCAATTGTAGTCTGCTTTCTTAAAGATAGAAAAATGGAAAACTGTTGTCCACACTAAAAAATTGTTTTAACAGAGTCAACACGTTGCATTTAGAACAAGGGAGGCTGAATTAGGATCGTTTTGCTGACCCAATTCGAGAGGACGCCTTCATTTGAAATGTTGAGAGATGTTGTAATTTATACTTCTGAATGAAATCTTTTACTAACACATACTGTTATAAAATCTGTCACGAAGAGAGCATGTTTGCTAAAGAAATGACAACTTTGAAATCTTAAATATGGCTGACCTTTCCTTTTTTTCTGACTTCTTCAAGATAAATGGCTACAGAATGTCTAGATATTGAGAGAGAGAGAGAGAGAGAGAAGCCTAAAAATCTTCAGGTTCCTGAGGCACTACCAGACAGTGGGTCTCTTTCTTTTATCTCAGGAACCCTTGGCAATGTCAGACCATTCTGATGATCAGTTTAAATTAATCATAAATTATTCATAAAGTCAGTGTAGTTTCTTATGAGGTTAAAGCTGCATACACCTGGGATATTAAAACAAGAAATAGGCCATTGTGTCGGATTTCAAATATTTGCTAAAATGTAGATTAATGCCAGAGTTTTCCTTATCATCATATTACATAATCAAACTCATGCTATTAAAAACTATGAATCCTCACAGAGCATTCAACAGTCCTAATTCAAATTTACTTATATATGTTACTTGACCTTCTAAGGGTGTGTTGGGATTTATTAGGTGAAATTGTCTCATTAGAAATTTAGGATTAAAAATTAAGGTGCAGGGATGGAGGGATGGATTAGAGGTTAATGTGTTTGCCTGCAAAGCCAAAGGACCCAGGTTCGATTCCCGAGGACCAACGTTAGCCAGATGCCCAAGGGGGCACACACATCTGGGTTTCATTTGCAGTGGTTGGAGGCCCTAGCACACCCATTCTCTCTCTCTCTCTCTCTCTCTCTCTCTCTCTCTCAAATAAATAAATAAAAATTAAAAATTTAATTTTTTTTAAAGTTAAGGTGCAAAAATTGTGCTAATGTAGCCAGTTTCTGCTTCTAGAATGTCACAGCAACCTAAATAACTTGGTAAAATATAATATATGCAACAATATCATAGCAAATAATACTGTTTAATTATAAGCAGATCTTGCAAGTAAGATTTTCTTCCTTTTTCTGGGCAAACAAAGAAACTAGGACACAGAGTTTGCATATCTTATCCAAGTTTGCAGTAAGCAGCAGATGTAGAGTTCATTTCTTTGTTCAATCAATAAATATTCATTGTGCATATTTCTCAGTTTTGTACTTGCATAGGGGATAAACAAAACAGAAAAAATGTTCTTAAATGTCTGGTAGACATTAAAATATATAAATAAATACTAATTAAATGGGTATGGCAACATGAGCAACTCATTTTTTTTTTTTTTTTTTTTTTAAGGATAAAGTGAAAGATTTAGCTTGTGTGGGCTTCTATACCCTGAAGTCATGCCTGGCTTCTGTTACAATGACATTTAGGTAGAATTCTGAAGGAAGCAAGATAAGGCGTGTTGTAAGGTGAAGAAACGTAAAAGCTTTTGATGATGAATTTTGTGGACATGCTTGGGGAACACGGGGGTCAAGGTGCTTGGAGAGGATTATTGTGATAAGGATTAAGAAGTTCTTTAGAACAAGACCCCAAAGGACCCTAGGCTCTGTAAGAAGATTTCAGGTTGAATATAGCATCAGAGGTCTTCCAACAGAAGAGTGATTTGACTTGGACTTTTGTACTTAAAAAGATTATCCTTGTTACTTTGTAGGGTGAAGAATGTAACAGGGCTGTAGGGGGTCAAAACAATACAAAAATATATTAAGGTATAGGGAACATTGCTGGAGAGGGGCGGAAAGATTGTAAAAGCCTCAGGATAGGTAAGAATAGTGCCAGGCATTGTATCTCCCCCTTCTTAATCCCACTGAAATAGACTCTTAGCAGAATTGGGTAGAGGTAGGGGGCCTAAGAGTATGATCCTTTTATAAATAATCAACACATTATACATACATACATATGAGTTAGAGAGAGAGAGAGAGAGAGAGAGGTAGATTTCTTTCGAAATAGTCTGTGGTGGCTGGTGTGAGGAGTATTGCAGTGTAAAAGAAGTATCACTATATTGATCCTGCAGGAGATGAAGTGACTTAAGAAAACCTCAGCATATAAACACTATGTTTAAAATGTTGGGACTGAATGAAATCTGTGCATAATGAGTATAGGCAAGTAAGAAATGTCTATCTGCATCTTTGTCTACTTGGGTATTGGGGAACTGAACCTGGGCTGCTAGGCATTGCAAGCCAACACCTTTAATCACATAGCCATCTCTCCAGCCCCAGAGAAAACTCTTACACTAAAGTAGACTTATAACACACCCTTCAAGTCTCAGGGAACATTGCAGAAGAGGGAGAAGAAAGATCGAAAGAGCTACAAGGTAAGAAAGAGTTTTCTGAGGTATTGCCCTCAACTGGAGACTGATGTGTCCATAACCTCCTGGTGAATACCAATAACCTTATTGAGGAGAGCCCTCAGTGGAATGTGGGCAGGGGATGGCATAGAAGAGTATAACCCAATGGGAATGTGGATAGTATGGGATTGGTTCATGCTGTAAAGATCACAGTTAATAAAATAAAATAAAATGATAACAAAAGATTGAGAAGAATCATGAATTATTTGAAGAATCAATATTTATTTAACACATGACTAAGAGATAATTGATTTAAAAAAAATCTACTTAGTGGGCTGGAGAGATGGCTTATTGGTTAATACACTTGCCTGTGAAGCCTAAGGACACAGGTTTGATTCCCCAGAACCCATGTAACCCAGATGCACATGCAACTGGAGTTTATTTGCAGTGGATAGAGACCCTAGTGCACCCATTATACCTCTCCCTTTTCCTATCTCTTTCTCTCTCTCTCTCTCTCTCTCTCTCTCTCTCTCTCTTCTCTATCTCTGTAATAAATAAATTAAAAATTAAATTAAAATATTTTAAAATCTACTTAGGCAAATAGGATTCAAGTCCTAAAGAGATAATGGAAGAGAAAAACAAAGCAAAACAAAACATATGTGCCTTAATTCAAGTCTTCTTTTGTGTTTAAAAAATGACTCACCAATTCTAATAGATCTCCCCTAACAATTTCTTTACTAAGTAAAGGATGAAAATACAGGGAAGAGCTGACTTTGTTAAAATGTTGCCATAGATTATCTTCACTTAAGCAGCACAGCTTACTCCCATATGCAAGTAAAGCAGTCACAAAAGGATTTTTAACTATCACCAGTCATAAGACAATAAGAAGCAGAACTGGCAATGAAGTCCATGTTTAATTTCACCTTCTTAATTTTACTGGTTAGCACTGTCTTGAAAGAAATTTTTATACTTCATATTTTAATGATCTTGTTCATATTTTAAGATGTCATATTTAGTATTTTTATTGTTGTTTTGTTTTTTTGTTTTTTTTTCTTTGTTTGTTTTTTTTACAAATTCTCAGACCTATTTTGATGACTTTACAATTGCCCAGGCATGTAGGTGGCAAACCTTGGCTCTGTCGACTGATTTCTCTTCCATTTAACACTAATTGATAACATGGAATGTGCTTGTGCCAGATATCAATGTAAGTAATTTATGGACAGAAGCCCAGTTAATCCCTTACACAATCCTAAGTGTCAGCAACAATTATTATCCCTTTACTATGTAAGGAGGCATAGACAGGCCATATAGCTCTTACGTGGAAACAACGAGAGCCTTGCCACTATGCCATAATCTCTCATTGAACAAGTACTAAAAGTCTATAAGCTTTTTCATACCTGAGTCACAAACCAAAACTTCATTCCACATAGCGCATTCTTTATTTTTAAAAACAATTTTATTTCTAGACTACTTGATTTTTTTTTCATTCACCTTCACAAAAAAAATATGAACTCCTATAACACAGGCCACAATATAAGCTTCATCTATATATGTTGTACAGTTACAGAGATGATAAGGGTCACATGGTTTTGAACGTGAAACGTCCCCCATTGTCTCATGTCTTTAAACTGTGTGCCCAGATGGTGGCGCTGTCTTGAGATGTTAAGAAGGCTTTTGCACAGAGGAGCCTGGCTGGCAGACAAAGGTCACTGGGGGAGGGGGCAGAGGGAGCAGTCGTGTTAGGAATATGTCTTTGCCCTGCGTCTCACCTGCTCTCTCTGGTTCATGGTCAGCGCAGTGTAAGAAGCTGTCTTCTCAAGGTCCTGCCGCCTCAGCAGCAAGCCATTCCCACCACTGTGCTTTCTCCATCACGATGGACTGTCTCCCCTGAACCATGATCCAAAGTCGACCTGCTCACCCTTTAAGTTACAGCGTTCAGGGAGGTGGTCACCACCACCAGGTAATTATATTATGTCGGTAGTATTGACTGAAACCTATTCCAAATGGAGAGATGGCTCAGCTGTTAAGGTGCTTGCCTGCAAAGCCTAAAGCTCCAGGTTCTGTTCCCCAGGACCCATGTAAAGCCAGATGTACAAAGCGATGTAGGCATCTGGAGTTTGTTTGCAGTGGCTGGAGGCCCTGGCATGCCCATTCTCTCTGTCTGTCTCTTTTCTCTCTATCTCTCTTTGCTGGTAAATAAATAATTTAAAAAAAAAAGGAAATGTAATTATTTTGATGTTCAAATCAAAAAAATAAACTTTTAATATATTTTTGAGTAAAGCTTTCTAAGATACTAAAATGCTGAGTTAAACATTCTTATAGTGATCCGTAACAACTATAATTTTCCACCAGTACAAATATCGAGGTCAAATGTGGTTTCTTCCATGGGCCAGGCATCTCCTAGACAGCATTTGCATAAGTTAATTTTGTCATTTGCTACTTAATTTTGTCACGTTCTTTCCTTTAACTCTCGGACCAATCTCCATCATCAATTTGCTTTATTTGTACATTCTTCCTTCATACGAATAATACAATAGAGATGTGAGCTATCCTTATGAGTCCATGGAATGGATATGTGGATTTTTGCTCAAATATTCTAGTTCATAATACATCGATGATGGTTGATAGTTTATTTTTCCTATGTATCAGCAAAATGATGTATAAATCACATTCAATAATTAAATATAAAATAGCTGTATTCATAAATTATTTGAAGCCATTAATACATCAGATTTCTAGTTCCTCTTATTAATACAAGTAGTAGGATCATAATTTTTCACTGAAATGTTGAGCTTGCCATAAATTATTAGGCAATGCTGAAAGAGGCAAAAATATCATCTCAGTATAAAACTGACAATAGTAATATGTAACAAATGAATTTTATTCCTAGAGTTTAATTAACTTAACCAGACATAGTATCATTAAATATACTAACAAATACAACATTTTTTTGTGTGTGTCTCTATACAAGTATATTTTAAAGTGCATCAACAGAGAGAGAGAGAGAGAGAGAGAGAGAGCGCAAAACATAGAGCTGTAGATCGATAATAGAGGGCATGAATACATACATACATACACACTTACTGTTTTTACTTAAGAAAATATTGCAAGTCAGACTTAAAATGATCACTTTGGCAGTTTAGAATAGTAGCAGTCTATCCTGCATAGCATCTTTGTGACACAGACTCACTCAAAATTTGAGAATCATCACTAGGCCATAGCACTCTCGTGTTGACATTCATGAGATTCACTGGAGAATAAGCTGGTATCTGGAGTTATGTATCTGCCTCAGTTGACATTTCCGTGCATGCTGTTGTCAGAAAGGCTCATTATATCATAGAGATGCAAAGCTACCAGGAGGATTGTCTTAGAGTGGGATGACAGGAAGGGCAGGATGGCCCTCAGCAGAGGATGGAGCTGCTCTGTGCAGGAGACACTCTCGTTTTGGGGAAGCTTCTGGGTTTAAGATTTCTTGAGCAGTTTCCAGTGTTTCCAAGCTCAGGCATTCACACTCATTTCACCCTATGTTACTATGAAAAGAGAGAGAGAGAGAGAGAGAGAGAGAGAGAGAGAGAAAGCTAGTTGTAAATACTTGGGCATAGCAGTCATTGTTATTAACCAAAGTAGAAATTATGATCTAATTGCTGAAAGGCCAAAAGGTCATTCTTGCCTTTTTTTTTTTCTGTTATTAAAAGAATGACACAAAGATAGAACTATAGCTTCTCCTACTGTAATGCTATCATTCAAAGATCATTCGCCAGTAATTTATTCATTAGCTATGAGAGGAAAATAATTTAAAAGTCCTCATATTGTACCACATGCATCAAAGAACAGTTCACCCTGTGGCTACCAATTACAACAGGCAATTGTCTAGTCATAATTGAAAATATCATAAGAGGTCCATAAAATAATAGAACTGTAAAGGACTGTCCTATATAGCAGTGATGTGGATTATTATGTTAAATAGAGAAATAGGAAGATGTGACTCGAAAACAATAATGGTATAGAAAACTCCATTCCCTGTGATGAATATGTAAATTGCATTAGGTTGAAACATAATATCACTCCATAACCTGAGATATGATATAGCAATCACAATACTGAAAATCTTTAGGGGATTTTTTTTTGTTTTGTTTTGCTTCTTCATGAACATAAACTCTCCAGTTAGTAAGCCTGACTGCTGCTGTAGCCAATATTGTACCTCAATATACCACAAACCCTTTGAGATGTTTCTTGGAGTCTTTTAAGCGTAAGCGTGTAGGGCCATGTGAATATGCACTGGGCATGTTTCTGAAAGAATATTCCAATTTTAAATGGGTGCATATCTGTTTAGTTTTCTGAAGAGTGATTATCACTTGACTTACATTTTTAAATATGCCATTAAACTGAAATAACTAAGATAAATTCTGAGAGCTGCATAGGCACAGCAAGACAGTTGTAATCGGAATCCCAATGTTTCAACTCAAAGTTCCTGTGACCTGCAGGGTGTTTCCGTATCTCTGAAATGTGCTTCCTTATGTACAAAGTTGCTACACCATGTTGTCTTAGAAGGGCTATTATTAATAATGTATGATGAATATGAGCATGCTTTGCAGAATGCAAGTGGGTTACCAGCAGTTAGTGTTGCTAGTATCATTTTAAGGGTAAAGGAAATGGTCACTAGTATCTGAGAAACATTTCCAACAGTCTGGAAATCAGGGGCAACTATGTCATATCAATGTCTCAGTTATAAGACCTGAGGTATCTGTGTTTTAGTCAATATGACTTGGATTGCATTGCAGGTACACCTGAAGCTTATAGTAGGTTATAACTGCTCAAATGCCTTCCGCTTATTAAAGGTTTAAAAATTCTCCTACAATTTCCATTTTTTCTCAGTGCTTATGATTTTCGTTCTTCTTAATACCTCATCAAATAAGTGGGGCAGCAGAGGTAGCCTATAATTGCACCCACCTTCAGTGCCTCATTTATGGGTGTGAGCGTCCTCACGTGCATGAGATTGTGAGCAGTAAATATAACAATGACAGTTCAGCTTTACCTTTGATATTGTGTCCCGGAAGGCGTGCTGCCAAGAGACCGCAGAGGGATTCTCTTGTGAACTTTAAGAGTACTCCACATTACTGCTGCCCCTTCCTTGCCAAGCCAATCCCTAAGGTACCATGTCCCTCTGCCACCCTGGTACAGTTCACCTTCCAGACCTCGGGACTGTGGTCACAGCTCTGCCAAGGCTACCCAAAGCCACCATCCTCCCAACACCTGTGCATTGCTGTGGCCCGATGTCTTTGTTCTGCGCTAAGATAGGACTCTGTCAATCCCTTAGGGACTTAGAGTTGAAATCTCCTGGCACAGGATTTGGTAAAGTGACCTGAGAAATAGTTCAGCTGTTTCTGTTATCATGGGCTCTCAGAAGAGCTCAGTGAGGGCTGGAGAGATGGCTTAGCGGTTAAGTGCTTGCCTGTGAAGCCTAAGGACCCCGGTTCAAGGCTCGGTTCCCCAGGACCCACGTAAGCCAGATGCACAAGGGGCGCACGCATCTGGAGTTTGTTTGCAGTGGCTGGAAGCCCTGGCGTGTGTGCCCATTCTCTCTCTCTACCTGCCTCTTTCTCTCTCTGTCTGTTGCTCTCAAATAAATAAATAAATAAAAATGAGCAAAAAATATTTTTTTAAAAAAAGAAGAGCTCAGTGAAATGTACAGTGTTGCAAATTTTTTTTTAAAAAGCCAATTTTTGTATTTTGTACACAACCTGCTACTCCACCTTGGCAATATGTGGCTGCCAGTATAGACTCAGAAAACAGATATTATATGTGTGTGTGTGTGTGTGTAACTGCAGCCTGCATATTTCTAAAATTAATTTATGATGATGTTCATGGTGAGGATGATGATTGTGGTGCCTGGGTTAAGGCTGGTCCCTCTTCTGCTAGGCAAGGGGCTCTACCACAGAGTTACACAGTTATATCCCCAGCCCAACAGATTTCAATTCGGGATACCTGTTGTCGAGATTTGGATAATGAAAAGCAACTAGCCTACATAGGAAGTTAGCTCGGCGTAAGCCTGGAAACAACTAAATATGTATATACATCTGGGTTGTTACTGGTGTTCAAAGGATTTGTGCTTCCTCCTTACCTTTCCCGAACATATGTGCTACTCACCTATGGCCTGCTGTTACACAAAAGTAGATAGACAATGCATAGATCACTGGATGTCTGGATAGATAAATGGGAGGAAAATTAATAAATAAGTAAATAAATGGAAAATATGAGTGGGTGAATTTAAATGATGAAGTAAATTAAATAAATTAATTGGATGTTAAATGAACATGAAATATTGATACCTCAATAATAGATAAAAATTTTTAAACAAGACAAAAGTTTTCTTTTTCTTTTATAGTCCTTTTTTTTTGTAAGGTTTCAGTGGTGTGTGTGCTTATATGATGCAAATGGGGAGAAAAGTCTATGCCATAGTTCACATGCGGAGGTCAGAGCACAGCTTTCCTGTGGTGAATCCTCCCTTCCTTATTATTATTATTATTATTATTAGGTAGAGTCTCTCTTTCTCATTCATTGTGCTATAGTTCCCAAGCTAGCCGGCCCATAAACTTCTGGGAAATTCTTTCTCTATCATCCCTGTTGCCATTGGCTTGCTTCGATTATGGAAAGCTGCCACAGATTCCAGCTTTTACATGGGTATTGGGGTTAAAAATTCAGATTCTTAGACAGGCACAGCAAGTGTTTTATCTCCTGAGCCAGCACTCTCTATTTTTTTTTTTCAAGGCTCAAAAAGAATGTGAAAAAGTACTGAGGCAGAACCAGAAAAAAATTAATAATGTTCTCGTGTGATGCATATGTATTTTCCACTGATCCTGAGATTGCCACAGGCCTACTACAGTTCTGAAAAATAAGTAAGCCAGAGGTCGGGCTTAGGCAGTAAGAGTGCTCGCTGTACCCGTATGAGGACCTCTGAGGTCATTCCCCAGCACTCATGTGAAAACCTGGTGCTAAATTTGGTGGAAAAAAAGAGGATCACTAGAATCACAGTTTCTAATTATAAAATAACAGTTTCAGAGAAATAAGGCATGGGTGTTGCCAGGCATTTGTACACACATATCCATGAAACATACACCGCACATAACTGCAAGTAATCTTACTCACGCATACACACTACGTACTACAGACACATACAAAAAGAACCTTTCTTAAAAGTGGAGAACCCTCAGAACAAAAGAAAATCCCAAAGTCCCATGTTTGCTTGTCATGCTGGTCACAATCTTGCCTCTCTTTAACTGTTCATTCCGAAGCATTATGTATAGACAGTATCCCTTTGTTCACATAATAGATTTTTAAACCTGTGGCAACACATATACTCCCTCAGCTGCTCCAAAAGAAGAGGCACTCCAGTTTAACAAGAAATTTCTAAAAATGTGTAATTCAGAGTTAGGTTAGAGTTAGACTTAGATCTCTACTACTGAGAGTTTCTGAGGTCACAGACTGCGTCTGTTCAGTTCTTACGTCCAACACATCTGATCACTAATTAGTAATGAGCATATTTCTCAGTTGAACACACAGATGAATAAAAAAACAACTTCTATTTAATATTTTATTTGTATTTATTTATTTATTTTACAGATAATGAGGGAGAGAGAGAAAGAGAGAGAGAAAGTGAGAGAGAGATAGATGGGCACACCAGGGCCTCCAGACACTGCAAACAAACTCCAGATGCATGCACCCCTTGTGCATCTAGCTAACGTGGGTTCTGGGGAATCGAACCTGGGTACTTTAGCTTTGCAGGCAAACGCCCTAACTGCTAAGCCATCCCTCCAGCCCCAAAAAGCAATTTTTGATCTAGACTTCCTATATAAATTAAATGTAGCCATTTCCTTCCCTGGGTAATTTCTTCATCCAATTTTACCTTGCAAAGAAGCCTATCAAGAGAAAAGCTAGAGAAGTATGTTTCCTGGTCATAATAATTTTAGTATTTTGCATATGAACTGCAAGCTCTTTTTTTTTTTGTACTTCGGAACAGTTCTAGGTTGTTTTGTGAAATGGCTTATTTTCTAAAGACTCTTTTCAGTATCGCTGAGATTTTATAAAATGAAGTCTACCTTTGCATTGTAATTCATAACAGATTCTGAGATTAGAACTCTATGGGAACAGAAAGAGCAGCCCCCTCTCGCCAGCACCAGTGTCTCTACAAGGATTCCAGATGAGAAATTCACCCTAGGTGGAGAGAGAAGAGACATGTGGGAATGTCTCTGGCCTGTATGTTTCTTCTTACTATGTGAGGATGGTTTGGGTGAATACTTGATAGGAGACATTCTTTCAAGCCTCAAGGGAACTTGTTACAAATACCTTGACAGAGACGAACTGCAGGAAACAGAGACAGTGATGCCTGTAAGACTACCTTTCTAATTAGACGCCAGGGAGCAACATCCAGAACTGAATGAATGAGTAAACAGTTACCTTTAGCCTTCCAGGGACAATGCTGTTCTCTTGAACACACAGTATCTGCTATAATGTCCACATCATTAGGAAACATTTGTGGTGGGTATCATGATGAGAATGGAAATAGGAAACTCTCCATTCAGTGATCAGAGAAAGTCTGAGTCACAAAGCAGGCCATCCAAAGAAAGAATAAAGATAAGCAAAAATTTAAAAAAGGAAAAAAAAAAAGGTTAAAGTAGAGCATATGCCAAAGGTTATCCCTAAGGAATCATGCATTTCAGGGGGGCTAAGAAAGTTTAGTGGGTCCTCAATTATGCACTTGGTTAGACACTCAGAACTAAAGAACTCTCTCAGTTCACACTGCGCTAGAATTACCTCCGTAGCAAGGATTATGTAAGGAACCAAAAATACAGAGTAAGTTCTGTGAAATTAATGTCTTAATTCAATTTGGAAATTATTCCTGTGATAAAGGGGTTTACGGAAGTAAGGGATAGAGAAAACACAATTCACTGAAGAATTCTGGAGTGCTGTGTTAACAATTTACAATGAAGAAGAAATATTCTTTCTTGCTCATCTCATAAAAAAAAGAAGAAAAATGGCATGTGTAACCATTCATTTAACAATTACCTAGTAATTGTCAAATGCTAAGCAATGTTGAAGAAAGGGTAACAATAAATAGATAGATCTCATAGAATCCTGTATTGTAGAGATTTACACTCTAGGGGAATAAGCAAGTATAAAGATAATAAAAATAAAATAGAAAGTATAAAAAATAATTTAAAAAGTAAAGTGTGTAATATGGAACATAGGAATAAGTGTTTGGAAGAAACATAATGTCAGAAAGGAGGACTGGATAGTGTATATATGTTGGGAAGTTAGCAGATGGTTTTTAATTAATTTTTTTGTTCATTTTTATTTTTTTGAGAGTGACAGAGAGGGAGCAAGAAAGAGGCAGATAAAGAGACAGAGTGAATGGGCACGCCAGGGCCTCCAGCCACTGCAAACGAACTCCAGACACGTGTGCCCCCTTGTGCATCTGGCTAACGTGGGTCCTGGGGAATCAAGCCTCGAACCGGGAGCCTTAGGCTTCACAGGCAAGCGCTTAACGGCTAAGCCATCTCTCCAGCCCTAGCCGATGCTTTTGATAAGGAAACAATGTGAGATGTGAAGGAGAGGAATGTTTGCACTACTTCTTTTGTAAGCCGATTATCTGTATTGCATCAAGATCATAGGCACATAAAATAGAGGAAACACATTTACAGGTTACCTCTGAATTTTATTTGTCAAATAAGAAACAACAGGAAACATAATTTGAGAGAAAAATAAAGGGTGAAAAAGAGGCTTTTAGGAATTTTCAGAACTCTACTTATCTTAGCATAATCAGTAGCCACCACATTGCAAACTGATTTTTATTTCCATTTCACTTAAGGAAGAAGAGCACTAAGTTTCAAAAATCTTAAATAATTTTTCCAAAGCCCTCATTCAAAACAACTTTTCCAAGGTGACTTAAATTCAGAGCCCAGGCATCTCTAATGTGTTTTTATTTTATTTGCTCAGCAAATATTTATTGAATGTCATTATTCATCATGCCTAGTGCAAACCATGGAGAAATTGAAGTGAAGAAAACAGGCATAACAAACCTTCATCAAATTCACCGTCAAACCATCCAATGAACAGAGTGTAGAAGACAATGTATATTGCATGACTCTTTTTGAATATCTAGAGAAGGCAAAATAAATCACCAATAAATTGTCAAGATAATGGCTACTCTTCTGTTGTGAGGAATGGTGACAGTATAAGACACACTTGAATGGGATTTGTGGTAGATGACAATATTTTATATCCTGGCCAGAATAAAGTCCATAGCACCAACAGTTTTGAATGGGAAAAATATCCTAGAGGTGTATATCAGTAGACTGTGTAACTCCCAAGATAGATAGGCCTGGAGAGATAGCTTAGCAGTCAAGGTGCTTCCTGTGAAAACTAAGAACCCAGGTTAATTTTCCCATATGTAGAAGATGGCCCTTATATCTGGAGTTCTTTTCAAGTGGCTATAGGCTCTGGAATGCCCATTTTCTATTTCTTTATGTGCCTCTTTCTCTCTCTTTCCCCCTCTCTTTTTTTTCTCACTCTCCTTCAAATAAATATATACATACATAATAAATAAAATATCCCCTTCCTTAAAAAGATAGATAGATGTTATATTGATTAAAAGAGAGACAATATATACATAGACACATGTATAATGATGTTATGTATAATGTTATGTAATACTTTATCAAAAATATCTTCAGAAAATCTGAAAGTGAATGGTGGAAATTTTCTTCTACGTACTTATAACCGGGAAAATGTTACAAGCATATTTTTAGTTATTTAAAAATATTCTTCCAGCACATCTCAAAGCACTTCTAAAAAACCTTGGATACCAACATAGAATACAAATGTGCAAGGCAGACAGGTAGGTAGCACTTCCTGTTTTCTATTACTGGATTATAGACTAAATATGAGATGTAAAGAATTTTGGGGAAGGAATCTGTTTAGAAGGACTTTTGATTCTAGATACAGAGTGCGTTTTGTCTTCAGAAGTTTCGCTTTAAAGATATAGAGAATGAGGAGAATAATCCATCGGAACACAATTTTACTATTAATATGCAATTAATACTCAACTATAAGTATTATAAATATTTTAGGGTGACATAGACTTTTTTTTGCTTTTCATTTTTTTGTTGCACCCATCACTTGATGTCCACAAACTTACATGTTTTAAATATTTGTTTTCAGTTGGTGGCTTTTGGGAGGTGAAGCTTTGCTGGAGTTAGATTTTGGGATGTTATAACTAGTCCCCCTTGAGGGAGCTCCACGCACTCTCTTGCTGCTGTTTTCCACCTGTTGTAGGAAATGGAGATGTCTAGCTTCTGCTTGTTCTGTGCTTTCCCTGTCATCAGGAAGCTTCCCCTTGAAACTGTAAGCCAAAATAAACCTTTTCCTCCCAATCAGCTGCTTTAGGTTGGATGTTTTGTCTTTAACAACATGAAGGTAACTACAACACAAAGCAATCAATTTTAATTTGACTTAAATGACTCTCCTATTTTTAGTGAATATAGTTAGAACAAACCTTCCATTCCCGAGTTATCCCAGGAAAATCTCTTCTATCCTGTGTCCTTCACTTCCAATAGAACATTGGCATTTCTCCACCTGAAGATAGGGACTTCATTTTCTCTTTGAAACTAAAATGGGCATTTGCAACTTTGACTGGTAGGATGTAGGAGAAAGAACATTTCCTAACCAAGTCATTAAAGAAAATAGGAAATCTATTTTTTAAATATTGAATTTATTTTTTAAAGCATTTATTCATTTAATAGAAAGAGAAGAGATACAGAGAGAATGGGCAGATCAGTGCCTCTAGCCACTGGGAACAAATTCCAAATGCATACACCACCTTGTGCATCTGGCTTTACATGGGTACAGGGGAACTGGGCCTGGGTCCTAACACTTTGCAGGTAAGCACCTCAACCACTGAACCATCTCTCCAAGTCCTGGTTTTCTGCTTTTGAACACTTGACTTTAGAATATTGTTACTTCATTGTAAGGAAGGTCATATAAGACCACTAAGGTCCATCCAGCTCCAGCTATGTCCAACAGTGTCCATGAGTAATTAATCACATGAGTAAAGAAACCTTCAGAGTATGCCACTGGAAAGTCTTTGAATATTCTGGCTGAGATCCCAGACACCATGAGCAACAGGAGAATCAATCTTTCTTGTGACCTGTCTTATTTCCTGCCCCATGGCAACCACACAAGCAATATACAACACAGTCATGTGTGTCACTAGATTCTAGGTAAATTAATTACACAACCACAATAGTACCAACACACTTAATTATTTATAGTTAGGCTGAAATAACCTATATGGCATCTCACATCATATTTAATAAGTACTCATATATAGAGTTTTCAATAATTAGGCTGATCAAAATGATCTTCTCATTTAAAAAAAAATTATAAAAGCTCAAACTCTGGGATCTAAGTCCTTGGCTTTAGATCCTAATTTGCCTGACAGAAGTTGCATGACCTTCACAGAACTAATTGACATTTATGTTTTGTTGTGTTTCCTCACCTTTATAATGAGAGAACAAATGCTTCAAGTTGATAGTTATGACAAAGATGAGAGAGATTGACATACAAAGTTCTTATCCTATGAATGTAAAATTGTAATTGCTTTTTTAAAAAAATTCTTATTCATTTATTGGCAAGCCTAAAGAGAAAGTAGGGGGGAGGGAAAGAGAGAACATGTGGTTGCACAAAGGCCTCCTGCCACTGCAAAGAAACCCTAGATGCACCTGCCACTTTGTGTGTCTGGCTTTACATGGGTACTGGGGAATTGAATACAGACTAGTGTGCTTTGCAAGCAAGTACCTTTAACCAATTAGTCATCTTTCCAGCCCTACAATTGCTTTTGAACTTACTAAATGTTATCTGCCTTTGACACAGTTCTGAAATTCAAACTTAAATCTTAAAACCCTATTTAAGTGCATACTCAAAACTGAGAAATCAAGTTCTTTGTGTATACACACACTAAAAAAGAATTCTTTCACTGAGGAGGTTGCTCAGTGAATAAAGTGTCAGGAATGAAGTTCAGGTCTCCAGCATCTGTGCAAATATCAATTGGGCATCATGGTGACAAGGCTGACATCCCAAGGCTTGAGAGGCAAAGACAGGAGGACTCTGGGGCAAGCAGATTATATTAAATACCTAAACCAGTGATCCTTGGGTTCAAGCAAGACATTTGCCTCAGTAAATAAGGTGGAGAGCAATGGAGGAAGTTGCAAACATCAACCATCAGCCTCCGCATGCACAGGTGTTCATTAATACACATACACACACATGCACACATACATATATGCACACATACTCACATATACACAGAGATGCATGCACACATACTCCCATATATACATACAGAAGCATGCACGCAGTGGGCTCAAACATATGCAAACACACACACACACACACACACACACACACACTCAAATATATACTCCAGACAGCCCTGGTTATGTGTGCCTATAATCTCATCACTAAGGAGCATTGAGGATTGTAGGCCACCCTGAGCTACATAGTAAGACCTTGTTTAATTGAAGAAAAAATGGATAAGAAAATGGAAAAAGAAAACAAATACATACTATAGGGTTTCCCAGTAGTCTTACCAAGTCAAAATACCTGGGGATGATACCAACAGCCTTCAATTTAAGAGATGATTCCAAGAGGTTCTTGGTCTACATAAGTTGGAAAGTACTTTAATCAATGAACCAATAGAGAAGATGTAAGTTTTCCTCCACAAAACAAATTAAAGAGTAGTCTCTTTTGAAAGCCCCAAAGCCAAGAAAATATCGTTTTCTTTCATATTCATCATAAGTGAAATAATTCAAATTATGCTGATTCTCCCATGATATTCCAAGAAGTGTTTCAATACATCAGTGACCTATAAAAACAGTGTTTCTTTGTTGAGGTTTCCCTTGGTTGGCCAGGTAAGAACAAGAACACGAGCTTTTCTCCAGATGGTAGCCTACTGTGTTGCAATGTGGAAAGGGATATTTGGTATTTGTTTACTTTGCTGCCCACAAAGCTAACAAAATATTTTTGAACCTGTCTTTCCTAGACAATCTCTGGATTGTTCCATATTATTAGGAGATATCACCAATGAGCTTCCCACAAGTTGTATTGGGGTACAAGTGAAAACATCCACGGAGTCTGGATAGCAGGCCCAATCTTCCATGCAATTCCAGTTTTCACTAAAAACAAACAACAACAACACAAAAAAGATATCTTCTGTAAATGTCTATCAGCACAAGCATCTCATTTTATTTATTTATTTATTTATTTATTTATTTATTTATTTTTGGTGAAGCATGACTTTGGCTCTATTGTGTATTCTGCTTGTGACTGCTAATGCAGGAATACACCGACTACTACTGCACTACTAATGGACACAAAGGGAAAGAGACAGAGCAGAAGAAATTACTGTGGGATATTTAGTGTAGACCAAGCCTCGCATGCCTCTGAATGGCAGAGCAAAAGTCTTTAGCAGTTTCCAGAGTGTGTGAGAGCAATGGGGAGAGGAGAGGGAGAAGAATCCATAAGAGGGTGAGATTTATACATGAATGTCCTGAGCAATGGAGGACAGCACTAAAACATGACCTTCTGCATTTTATAAGAACATATTGGGCTTTACTGTGTGATAAAGTGTGAGTTTTGTAGAAGTCATGAGATCTTTTCAAATTATTTCAATAGTTAATTTTATGGTAATTGACCTAATTTGGAGATGAAAACCCCATGAAAGTTACCTGAATAGAATCCTACTTACAACCCTGCTTCACTTGGCATTTCAGTGGATATATATATATATATATATATATATATATATATATATATTAATTACAAAACATAATTTCAAAACAAAACATCAGCATGTCTGAAACATCCTGAGAAGCTACAATGTACATGGTTCCATTGATATAAATGATTCCTTTAGGTCCTATTATTTTGATAATCCTTTTCAAAGCTAACACCAAATTGATGGCCTCGTACAAAAAGGATGGAGCTAGGCTTAGCCACTTTGTAATTCTACACCATGGGGACAATTACTTAAACGTTGCTAACTTTCATTTTCTCATGCATGATCATTGCAATGACAACCTCCTTTCTGAGAGAATAATTGGAATCTCCATTAGGTTGTACTGACCACACTCATCCATCAGGCCCAGTTTTAACCTGCAGATTCTTTTCTACAACGGCACCTACTGTTCTCTCTGCTCCCCTCCACCTCTCACACTGTACGGCTGAACAACTAGGTAAGCAGTGGGCAGTCAGTACCTACTGTATATGAAAATATAAATCATGGAAAGAGGACATCTTATGCCAACCATTTATGACTAACATGTTATTACTACTATTTAAATAAAAAGAGGGGCTGGAGAGATTGTTCAGCAGTTAATGTGCTTGCCTGCAAAGTCTAAGGACCCAGGTTCGATTCCCCAGTACCCATATAAAGCCAGATGCACAGTGGCTCATGCATCTGGAGCTCGTTTGCAGTGGCTGGAGGCCCTGGTGAACCCATTACTTTTCTGTCTCTCTTCTATCTCTGCTTGTAAATAAATAAATATTTTTTAAAGATACTGAATTTGTGGCCTATTCTCTTTCTAAACATTTACAGGTTTAAAAAGAAAGTCAAAATTCAACAAGGTAAAATAATTTTCCTAAGACCCAAAAACTAGAAGGTAGCAAGGATTTAAACAACAGCTATGTAGCTTCTCATTTCCCATGCAGACTTTTCGCTATGATGTAGTTTCCCCTGGAGAACTCATGAAGCCTTTTTATTTCTTTATTAGTTATGTACATAGTCAATGTGTAAACAGCCATGTTGGTACCATCATTAGCCTCCTCCCTGTCCTCCCACCTCCAAAGGGACCCTCCTCATTGGGGATTGTGGGTCATGCATTGTAGGGGGAGGCATCACTTATGGGGAAGAGGCAATCTCTCTGTGCATAATGTCCCAACTTGTAGCTCTAACAATCTTTCCTCCCCCTCTTCCGTGAGTTTCCCTGAGTGATGTTGGGTTCATTTTAGGTCTACTTCAGTGATGAGGTCTTGGGAGCTTCTGTGTCTTGGGATATCTGGTTTGGAAGGAGTTGAGTGTTCTCTGGGTCTATCTCCTTTACCCTTGTGCTGGTACCAGGTTCACCAAGAAAATAGCACTCTTGATCATTTCTCCGTTTACTCTGTGGGTTCAGCTGGGACCCTGGTGAGGTGTGATGGGCTGATTCTCTCCTCAGGTTCTGCGTCCATCTGAAAAAGAGAAGATTCCCCAATGGAGAATGAAGTCAGCACCAGATAAATAGGATAACCATTATAATTTTAGAGGGAATTTAAGAGGTGTAGGCCCTCTTGTAGTCCAAGATTGGTGGGAGCTTGATGTTGGACAGAGGACTGGATTTTTAGATATGGTTCTGACTTGTTTCCCAGTTCCAGCTATAGGTTTCATTCCACTGAGTGGATCCTTTAGCCAACCCAAGAGCAGTTGGTTACCCACCATGGCTTTGTGCCACTATTGCATTTGAGTGAGCATCATGTCAGGTTGTTTGCTGCTGAGTAGCTTAGACCACAAGTTGCTTGGATAGATGTTGGAAATTTTCCCCCAGTTGCTCATTTCCCCCAGTAGCACTTTCTGGCACTAAACAAGCTAGCTGTCTGGGGATTGACCCTCTTCCAGATTCCAGCCAGGTCTCTCCATGTTCTATACCAACAGCATATGGTGTCTTCGGCAGTAGGGTCTTACCATTAACCTTTGGTGGGCCATCAAGTGTTCTGACAGAAGTCTGTCTTCTTTTGGGAAACCCTGTAGGTCTCTCTGCTCAACAGCTCATTGTGGATGTTAACCAAGCCTTTTATGCCTTGCCTGTGGCCAGTAATGGAACTACCCTTGCACCATGGGAGGCCAATGCTTGCTTTAGCTGTTAAGTAAGCTGCAGGTTCCATCACTGGCTCCCACATCATTGAGCTTTGTGTGTGAAGAGGCATAATGTCTGGTTTAATAAATATTAGTATTACTGAGAAATTTAGTGTTCTACAGAGATGCTAACAGTTCCTCTTGGGTGGCTTAAATATAGATCTATCATTGGCAAAGGACACAAGTAAATGGCCCTTAGTAGTAAGACTATGTGTATTCTACATCAAATTCAAGGTCTCTTCATCCTCAGTTGCCTTCTACATAAATATCACATTTTCTTCCAGAGTCCATATTTGATATTTATCATAATTTTCATAGAATTATTAACCATAAATCATTTTTTTCAAAATTTATCATACATTGAAAATGTTCTCCACATGCATTTTGTATTTTGTAAGCAGTCATTCAATTAGATCTCAAAACATTCAGCATTAACTAGGCAAGAAAATACTCATGGACAAATTCTGTTCTTTTTTTCCTGATAATTTCATGTTATGTTTTTATGTTTATAATTTCTGTTGTCATGTTTTTGATAGTTTTCTGGATATTTCAAATGAATTCTATAACTTTTGTATGATGGACTATATGAAAGGAACAATCAGGCCTCTGCACAAAATATTTTACATCTGGTTTTATAGAGCCTTGAATGGTTTCCTAAATTATTTTTAATTCATGTGAATTACCTGAATTGGAGGTCCATTAACTTTCATTACACTGTCTGTGGAGTTGACTAGGTGGCAAATTGCCAAAGTCCTGGAGCCTGAGGGTTATAGACAGATGAGTGACTGCCAGTGAGGAGAGCAGAAAGAAATGAAGGTATTCTAGCACCAAGAGCAAAGCCTCTTGCCCTCCTGCATTCAGATTTGCAAGGCTGCGAGTCAGCTAGCACGCTGAGCATTAAATAACCAGAATTCAAGAAGCTTCCGCATAACAGAAGAGGTGGGTTTTTCCCAATGCTTCTATCTTCAGTGGATCATTTTGGTAGGGTTCAGATTCTATTGCTTCCCCGATTTCACTGGTCCAAATGTAGCAAAGAAATGAAAAGATGGTTACACTGGGAGCACTTATGACATTTTATAGTGTCAGAATGATTGAATATCTGCTTAGTTAAGAAGTTTTACCTGTGCAGTTCCCGCTGCTAGGAATCCATCACTAATGAGTTCAGGCCCATACATCATAGCCAGAGAGCATGTGACAGCTTGAGCACAATCCAAGTGCTGGCATTTCAGGAGTGTGTTCTAATTTCCATCAGAAATTCCCAGGGCATGGCCTCACTTTGCATAGAAGGAGAAGCCAGCTGCTGAGGGCACCAGGGCAATGGGTTGTAGGTAGTAAAGTTGCAAAATAAAACATCATCAATAGCCATCGTGCTTGTATCAGCACCAACTAGCACTCAAACCTCAGGTCAGCCATTGACATGCGCACCTTGAGTGAGGATCTTTAAAGTCCATAAGCTTCAGTTTCACCGCACGAAATCTACTGTAAAAGCACCTACCCTACGAATATTTTTTTTAACAAATATTAAATGATCAAATGTGTAGAGTAGTACTTACATCATTGGCCTTTAAGAGTCTCATGCTCTGCTGACTGAGCAAACTGGGTACCTTCATAACTGGCTTTTAAACATATTAGTTGCAACTGCCTGTGTAGTTGCTATTCTCATATCCAAGACATATCACAACTTCAGAGTTCCTAGGCCTAGAAAAACCATGAGGAATGACTGGGAAATTCTAGGATTTAGTAGCAATGGCTCTTCTTAAATTCCCTGTGTTATAAAGGCAAAGTGCTTTTCAATTGAATTACAAGAAAATGGATGCTCTGCAGGTCTTAACTTGGTAGATTTCCTAGTAAATCTTTCTCCTAAGGGAAGAAAACATAGACATAGGAGGATCAGTTCGTAATCTGTAGATCCTAATGTCCTGTGTTTTCATGTAGAAGAATTTTCTCGGGCCTAACAGAGGGGCTATTCTAACAAATTAGAAATGTTTTTTCCCCTTTCCCCACCACATGATTGTATTTCCAAAAGCATACGCCTGCATTTTAAAAATGCTTATTTGCCATGAAAATAGCCAAAACTGTATTGTCCCATACAAACAATTCCAATGTCCTCATGGGAAGCAAAGACTCCCCATGGTCTCTAAAATGGCTCAAAATTAGATGCAGGGTTTCCTTCATGTTTTTATTCAATTTTTCAGGAAATATTCACTAAATATATTCTGTGAGGAAGGCATTGGGACACATAGCAGTGAGCCACAAAGAAAAGGAGCCTATCTTTATAGTTTCTACTTTCTTATCTCATTCTCTGCTCACATTGGCAAACTATTAATTTTTCATTGTGTTTTTTTTTCCAATTGCTTAAGTTTTTTCATTGCATACAGAATTCAAAATGTATATGATAGGATTAAAATGTACTCTATCATCCTAGTTGCTATCACCATATGTCATCTTGTATCTGCACACACACACACACACACACACACACACACACACAATGTGTATATAACATGTTACAAAAGTATTGAGTTTTAATATTTAACAAGATGACTAAGAGCACCTACTCAATTCAATTCCATTTAATAATGTTTGTAGGACCTGAATTAAGTTAAAATTGAATTAAAGGTCACTCAATATACGTTGCAATAGTTTGATGACAGAAATAATTTTCTGTGTGTGCTATGACAGAGTGGTATGACTATACATGGTAACAATGTACTCTATACCACAAAAAAAAAGGTTAAAAGAATGGATGTTGACCACTTTTTACCACAAAGAATAAATATATGAGGAGATCAATGGGCTATCTGGTTTTGAACATTATACAATATATTCATTTACATAGTACTACTTAGCATCCTATAAATATGTACAGATTTTGTGTGTCAATTGAAAAATAAATAACTTGAAAACTAAAGAAGGGAACCAAGTACAAACTTCAGGCTTCATAAAGGCCAAGTTACCTTTACAGACATATGAAAGAAAATTTCCCAGAGCTTTTAGCTTTCAACAGATTACACTCTTCCTAATGCTAAGTACTCTCCACATCTCAAAACTTGGGCTGGCTTCATCAGACAGGACTTTGCAAGGAAAATTTTGAATGGCATTAAACATCTTCCTCCACACTGGCAAGACATCTTTGAATGGATTATTTTTCAAAGAGGGATAAAAATATTATAGATTAATAAGAACCTGGTTCTTTTCTATTTCATTCAAAAATATGACAGTCAAGTAAGAATCATTGTAGGGAAAAATGTCATTTTATATCAAACCGTTTCAGGCAGCTTTTACTTCTTACCTCATAATTCTCCCCTAGGCCTTTACAGCATAGGGTTATAGAAGAATGTCAGTTTCACCCACTTCTATTTTTATGGAAAGTGAAAGTAGTTGTATGGAAAAAGTAAAATTCTTTCTTCCTTAGAAATAAAAGCGATTTTTTTAAAAAGGAATTCAAGCTAAGTTTGGCTCTCAGATAGTCTTCAATCCCAGGAACACTGAGTCATCCATTTCTCTATAGGCACAGTGATTTCATTATTTCTCTAGTTCTTTTATCCATGGCTCTTCCATCCTGGAAGACAATGCTGGTGTCAAAGGACTTGCTCTCAGATATATGTTAAGAATAGTCAACACTTTTTTTTTAAACCCTATGTAAGAAAGTTTCATACTTTCCCACTTTTTATGTTCCATAAAATGCAAGAGATAATTGTCCACCACATGTACAATATAAACAATTGTTTACATTATTAATTTTTAGAATAGTACATGCATGAATATGTCAGAAATACATCTAATGAACCCTTCTACTTTAATAGTGGGAAAAAAATATAACCTCAGAGAAATAACCAGAAAGAAATCCCACCCCTCCAATGTTCTAGTTACTCATACAAGTGCTTAAGAGACTTCATCTAAATCCAGTAATAACTTGAATTTAGGAGAATTCTGTCTAATTTATAATGACTTTTCAAGTCACAAGGTAGGCAATTTCAGCTCTTCACTTACATATTAGCAGAATTTGATATAAATGAAGTTTTCTTTTGTTTTTGTTTTTGTTTTTTTTTTTTTTTTTTGCTGTGGCAGGCTATCGTGGACTATGGGTCTGTCAAAGTTTTACATGGGCACTAAGTTCTGAGAAATGGCTTAGGAGGTGAACCATACTGTTAGGAAGTTTAAAATAAGACATTATAACCACATGTGCCATTTGCAGGGTGTAGTGGCACACAACATTAATCCATGAACTTGGGAGGCTGAGGTAGAAGGATCACCATGGAATTTGAGGTCACCCTGCGACTACAGAGTGAATTCCAGGTCAGCCTGTGCTACAGGAAGACTCCACCTCAAAAATCATAAATAAATAAATAAATAAATAAATAAATGAAATTATGAACATAATTGCACCTTTGATGTAGACTGCCCGATTAGATGTATATCAGAGAACTTCTCCATTTTAGTTCCATCTGTGACACCACAGAAAAGATGGTACAATAGATTGGTGTGGTTGTGTCAGGTTTCCCTGGGTTAAGTATATAGTTAGAAAGCTGCAGCATTGTAATGTTCTGCTTCAATTAAGTACCCAAAGGCTTTAGTCCTTACCTATGAAGCCTAAGGACCCAGGTTAAGTTCCCCAGAATCCACATAAGCCATATACACATGGTGGTGCATGCATCTGGAGTTCATTTGCAGTGGCTAGAGACCCTGGCAGCATGCCCATTCTCTCTCTCTCTCTCTCTCTCTCTCTCTCTCTCTCTGTCACACACACACACACACACACACACACACACACATAAATAAAATAAAATAAATGCTTTAAAAAAAGAATATTTAAGAAGGTAGCTGGGGAGGGGAAACTATGGTTGGAATTCTTACAACAAATGATGCATAGCTTCAGACACTCAAACTTAATATGGAGCAATCTGTATCCATTTCATAGGAGATTAATACACACCCACATGCATATAAGATAAAAATTAAAATAAATATTTATGACCCTCACAAAATGACTACATTTCACCTACCTAATATTGTCTCCCACCATTCCTTGCCTGGCACCTCGTAAGTGCATTACCACAATTCTACACTTCTTAAGCACCCCAGTCTTGATGAAAACCCCTAGCCTAGTTTGTTGTTATACCCACTCTCTTGCTCACAAGAAATGCATCTACTCACCCACTGAGGCACACAATGATTGTTAATGCTCCATTTAATATATCTTAATCTCTTCATGTCCTAAGATTTTTACCCATACCCCTGTGGGCCATGGCTGTTGACATATATCTGTATTATAGTGTTTCCCATATTACTGTATACAATCAGACTTCTAACTTCTCAAGTATTTGATTTAACCTTAAATTCCCATCTACCTCTGACCACATCATTTGAGCTGTACCACTATCTAGACAAATATTAAATTAAATTTTGAATAAGTTATTCTAGTCTTGAGTTTGGAAATGCTACATTTAGAGACCTGTGGTGTTGAAATGTAAATGAGTTCAAAATCAACCATTAAGAAAACCCAATTTAGAAGCACAAGTAGTAGACTTTGGAGGGGAATGTTAAAAGGTAAATATTTTTATTATATTTTCTGTGACCTATAGTAGTACATATATTCATAAGAAGACAAATGAAAATTGCTGAAAAGAAGCAAACCTGCAAAGATATGCAAAATTATGTCACAAAAAATCAAAATAAAATAAAATGCAGTTAATTGTCCAAAATGTAAATTTTATGAAAGATTATATTGGATATGTATAACAAAGTTGAGATTTATATTAGTCACCATATCACTTTTTTCTAACATTTGTCTGAAACAGAAGTAGTCCTAGAATTAAATCTATAATTGTGGATTATTCCCTGCTTATCAGTCCAGACTATTCTTTTTTATGCATTTTTACTGAAAAATCCAAAAAGACATTCTACATGCCCAACTATGCAAAGATAAAACTGTAAACATTTTGGTAATCACTGAAAAAACTGATAAAAATCATACCCTTTCATTCTTAAGTTTAGCTCTGTTAGCTGTCTTTCTAAACTATCTAATTTAAAAAGCATCAAAAATTGTGGATATAAGGTAGAAAGATTGTGGATATTCCAACTTTTACCTGGTAGCATTTCCTTGCTGATGGAAATAATTTACAGTCCTGAACAGTTGCTCACTTCTGTTGGTATTATGCTTAGGCCTCACAGGTACAGTTCACATTTTTTTTCAAATCATGTGGGAAGTTTTGATTCTCATAAAATGATGTTTAACCTTTTTTTTTTCAATTTTCCTGTTACTACAATTTTACCTTGAGATGGAAAAAGAAAACAATAAAATCTCATGACTTTTAAAAGACACATGAAAAAGTTGAGCTATAACATTTCAAATAAAAGAAGCAGGTAACACAATCCCAGCCTACATTAAATAAAATCTGTAACTGTAGTTGTATTATGTGCTGTACTTCTGTATCCAAACTGAGTTAAGGTTTGCAAGTCAAGAAAATCCAGATGAGTCAGAAGTTTTAGAGACTTAGCTTTTTCTGAAATTGACTCAAAGTTCTTTTCACTTTTTTGTGCATATGTAGAAGATCCACACATATCATTTGTGAGGTTTATATAGACCTTTTCCCTCAAGCTTTGTTAATTACATGAAACTTTAAACAGATTTTGCTCAGGCTTTAATTATTCTGCAGGCAGGAGGAGGCTAAGAATATACTTGAGACATCGGTATTTCCAGGTTGTTCAGGATTCTTAAAAAAAATGCAGAAGGGTTTTCAAATTACCCTGTAGAATTTAGTACAAAAACACAAGTTAAAAATAAGTAATTGGATTGAAATTATAAATATACAGATTTAAAAGGACATGGCCATGGGAGAATCTTAAAATATTTATACATTCAACCAAATCTCCTCATATGCTATTCAGGAGCAAAGATTCAAAAGCAAAAGGATATACACACTGGGAAAATAGTATATCCTTGTGTAAATTCTAAAATTAGCATTCACTAAAGCAATGAGACTAAGTCAATCATTGTACAGAAAGATGCCTAAGAAATAAGACCCTCTGATATCCACAAATTGTCTGTATAGAAAGTTCTTGTTTTTCTGGCTGAGCCATGGTGTCTTGTAGTCAGATGGCCTAGATACTATTCAGTCTCCATTTAACTAATTTGGACTATTTTCTAAGGTAAAGTTGTCTTATCAATAAATTATGGAAATCAAAACTACTTAGTTGGCAGTTTCTGGGGACTAAATGAATAATTGGATGTACCCGTTTAGGGCAGTGCCTTCCTTATCATAAATTCTGACAATGGTAGCCATTGTTCTCATTTAATTTCAGAAGTCAGTCTCCCAACTTTTTGCAGATATTGAATTAAGACACTGGTTTACATCCTCTAGGCATATTTAATATTCCTGGGGAAATATTATTTCAAGACAAACAATGCATTGTCATGGTGTGTATGATAATTTTAATAGCTCTTCCTCCATGGAAAGTATACAGAAGATATCCCTGAGAGGAAGTCATAGGAATAGTTGATCTTGAATGGCTTCACCCACAGAATGGGTGAAGAAATGAGAGACTGAAAGCAAACAGAGAAAAATACTAGAAGAGGAAGACCTGACCCATCCAATTGGATCTCAGCATTCCTTACTTAGAATCAGGGATGATGTTCCTGATGGTCAGCCCTATCTCATTCCCTTTCCCTGCTTATAGTGAGAAAAAAAAATACATATTACATTAGAATTAGAGGTGAAGAAGTGAAGCAAAGATCCATAGGATAAATATCCAAAGGTGTGCAACTGATAGGAAATGGAATCTGGATTAACCCCCAGCAAGCCTGAGCTGAGAAAATGCCTTCGCCAGTGGTCCAGTTTCAGTCTGGCCTTTATAACTCCTGGAATTTCCATTTGATCATCAGGTCATAAAGAGTTGTATATAGACAAAAGCCAATGAGTTCTTCAAAGCATTTATCGTGGTCTGCCATTTGTGTTATCTGACAATGCTCCTGGCCCAGAACTCATTTGACTATGGTTGGCTGGTAGAACTCTCAGCTTTCCTTGACTTGTTCATCCCAGATGGGAATGATTGCAGGCACCATTGGCTCTCCAAGCTTCTCTGAACATGAGGATCCTAGCTTTACTCCTGTTTATGTGGAGCCTGGGGTGTGCTTCTGCTCAAAGACACCACTTGTAAAACCAACCCCCTGTAGTTTCTTTCCTCTACAGTCTACCACAGCTTCATTTTGGGACACTCTGAAGACATTTTGTTCTTATGAGTAATAGAGAACTGGGGTGAAAAAAGGATATATGTAATTAAAAAAAGGTCTTTATAATATTAAGATCTATTGTTAGGTGATCTAATATATAAAACTTCCTTTTTATCTGCTTTTTATTGTTTTATAAATCATCACAAGGAACTCCTACAGAAAATTGGATTGTAGTTTTCTTGGCCTTCTAAAACAACTTTGCAAAAAAAATTAAAGCAAGTGTAGGTACTTGACATATGACGACAGAGCTGAATGAATCCATTTACTTAATAAATCTATTACCAGCAAATTTACTTCCTTCTTTTGAAGCCTGAGATTAAAATTTTTTCTTGCTTATATGATTGAATATATTCAACTTTTTGCTTTATACTCTTACCAATGACTGTGGAAATTTTAAAAACATTTCAATATGAGTGTTTTAATCTATTTAGTGATTCAGGTAGTATACCCATGTCTATATCTAAAATATAGTTACTGAAATTTACATTTAAAAGAATACACAGAGGTGGAGACATGGCTTAAAGAATAAGACACTTCCTGCAAAGCCAATGGACCCAACGTCCAATTCTCCAGGACCCACGTAAAGCCAGATGTACAAGGTGGTGTATGCATCTGGAGTTCCTTTGCAGCAGCTATAGGACCTGGTGCACCCATTCTCTCTCCCTCTCTCTCTCTCTTTCACTCTCTCTCTCTCTCTCCCTCTCTCACTTGCTCTCGCTCTTGCTCCTGCTCTCACTCTCTCTCTCTCTCAAAAAAAAATAATAATAAGTAAAAATAAAATAAAAGAACATACAAAAGTGGAAAGGAAAATATTTGGGAAGAGGAAAAGTGCCAAGGGGTAATTAGGGGAAACAAGAGGGTAATGAAATATGATATGATCAAAGTTACTGATATGTATGTAGGGCAATATGGCAGGGAAATGAATTATGTTGAAGAGGTAATATATGCTGATGCCAATGAAAATATAAGTTTTAGTCTATTCATCATACTTATCCAAGAATACATACACCCACATAATACAAATATGTCTACATTCTAATGCCCAGAACCTGAGAACATATTACTTCACATGGGGAAAAAATGAGTTTGTGTGTAAAGCGTGCATGTAAGAGAGTTAAAATTTGGAGGTGGTGGAGAGCTTGTCCTAAGAGACCTAGGTATGTCAAATTCCAAAGGTCTTTATAAGTCAAAATAAGAGAGAAGAGAGCCAAAGAAGACTGGCAGAAACAGAGGTTGGAATGATGCCATACGGGCTTTGAAAAGAGAAGTCATGAGCCAGTTATGCAGGCTGCCTCTAGAAACTAAAACAAGGCTTAGAAGAGTTAGATTTATGCCTAGACAGTTCAGCAAGAATAAATCTCCACCAATGTGTGGTTGTCATCTCAGCAGTAGAACAGCTGAGCCAAGACGACTTTGATTTTGAAATCAGTGTAGCCAAAAGGCCAGATTCTGTCTTTAAAAGAAAATCCAATGGACTGTAGAGATGACTTAGCAGTTAAGACACTTGCCTGCAAAGCCAAAGGACCCAGGTTTGATTTCCCAGGACCCTTGTAAGACAGATGCACAAGGTGGCACGTGTGTCTAGAGTTGTTTGCATTGACTGAAGGCCCTAGTGTGACCTCTCGCTCTCGCTCTCGCTCTCTATGTGTGTATCTATCTATCTAGCTAGCTAGCTAGATATCTCTCCAACTCTCTCTCCCCCTGCCTCTTTCGGTCAAATAAATATTTTTTAAAAAAAGAAAATACAAAAACAAACTAAAACCCAGTAGAAACATATCCTACTATCAACACCTTGAGTTAGAACAAAAGTTTGGGTCATTAAAAGTCACTGAATCTGTGGCCATTTGCTGTAGAAGTAATTAAAACATCACCCCTTAGCTGGAGTTTTCGTTATTGTCTAGGTCCCTCCAACAATTGTTCCCTCTTTGCAGACAGCCTTCACTTTTAACCATTCATCTCTTCACCCCTTACACACCCTCAAAGTAACCTTGCCTCGTACTTGCTCCATAAATGGTTGCACAGTTCCCTTGGATAGATGAATTAATATTTCAGTAGCATATCCAAATCAGAGCAGTAATTATTAAAAACTCTGGGCAGAAATAATTCCTAGAAGGATGAAGGATAAAACTTGATATTTACCATGGGAATTACTTCCAGAATAAATAAATTTATAAACACAAAAGGCATCAGGATTATTTATAAGTTATGTGCTTTTTCTTGCTCAAGAAAATGGTACTTACAATGCTTGAGAATTAGAGAGATACGTTATGTGACTTCTGTAAGTCACTACATTTAGCAAAACTACCTCCTAGCACTCATAATACTTTTAACATGGAAATCTGTGCATTATTTCATTAAAACTACAACAATAATCATTGTGATTTTTAAAGTATAATTTAATTTTTTTTATTTTATTTTGGTCGGTATAAAACAAAGAGAAATCGGGTTTAGCTGTTATTACTCCACCTGTGACTATCTTCATGAAATAGTCTATATTCTAGACAAATCCTTCAGTGTAATTTTGTCTCTACAGTAGATAATATTGTGATTAGGGCATAGTTTTTAACCATTGAAATCTGAAGTTTTTTTTTTTTTTTTTTTTTTTTTTGAGGTAGGGTCTGAGTCTAGCTCAGGCTGACCTGGAATTCACTATGTAGTCTCAGGGTGGCCTCGAACTCACAGTGATCCTCCTACCTCAGCCTCCTGGGTGCTGGGTTTAAAGGCGTGCACCACCATACCAAGTCTGAAATCTGAACTTTATATTGAACTCTGAAATGCACTATTCTACCCTCTTTGGGAACACATTACAGGGCTCAAATTGTAGTTGCCATATGTGGACCAAAATAAACTTATTTATATAAATAGTTTATACAATTAATAAAGAATGTACTTACTTTGACTTTTTTTCTGATTTGTGCATCATTTATTCCTGATTTGATATTAAAATATGTTTAGCTCAGTACAGTACTTTTTTCTCTTACTAAGTTGAATAAGCATGAAAGTTCTATTTTTTTCAGAATATTGTGATACTCCCAGTATTATAAAATCTAATTTACATATTTAGTTTCTCACATGTTTTGCCATAGATAAACTCATTATATAGCCTAGCATCTAGATCATAGTGCAGCATAATAAACCAGTTACCGAGTACTGTTGAGTAATCATAAATTTCTTCAGCATTAAGCATTTATTTTTTAAAACAGTATTTACTCAGAACAGTGAATACAAATTCAAACTAATTTGCTGCCTTTACTAACTACAAGAGGCATAAAAAGTAAAAATATTGGGAATTTAAATGCAAGCATTTTAAATGAAATGTTGAATATTTCTCAACGTGTTGTTCTTAACTAAGAAATTTAACTAGATATTTTGAAAAATAATATTGATAATTATAAAACTTCAGAGTTCACACAGCCAGATTGCCAACTCTCCAACCAGTCTTCCTTTGTAATATCAACTTTCTGAGCTCATCTTTAGAACTATAAAAAGGGGTGGGAGAAAAGCTGTCCTTACTTCATAGAAAGATTGTGTTTTAAAGGAAGGAACATCCCAGGGGGAAGAGCATGAACTTGAGAATGAGACAGACCTGCATTTAAATGCATTAGTTAACCCCTCTAAGCCTGTGCATCATCACCTGTGAAAGGAAAATGGTAGCATATATCTTAAACATTTTATTAATTTGTTTGTTTATTTTGAAGAAGGAGGGGGACAGATAGAGAGAGAATGCGTGCCCAGGATCTCTGGCCTCTGCAAAGGAAGCCCAGATACATGCAACACCTTGTGCTTCTGGCTTTACTTGGGTACTGGAGAACGGAACCTAGGACGTCTGGCTTTGCTGGCAAACGCCTTCACTGCTAAGCTATTTCTCTAGCCCAGTAGTATATTTTTAAACCTTTTATACTCTCAGGGGTAGGGTAGCTAAGTTATCTGACACAAAGTCAACACAGAGAACATAGGAATTTATTAGCGTAGAGAATGGCAAATGTTTGCAAATCTTAAAGAAATGTTTGATGAATGTTTTTAGTACTTTTGTTTTATATAGGAAGATTTCTGATCTGAGCATCTCAGATTCCAGCTGTGGCTGGATCAGTTCAGTCTTTATGACTCAGTTTCTCACACTTACAACGAAGATGATAATACCAGCTCTTTATGTGTCTCTGAGTTGCTGAATGAATTAAAAGAGGCAATACAAATGAAAGCTCTTTGAAAACTACAAAGTGGGGTTATTAATAGCCATGCTAACACTCATAATAATTTTAAAAGCACAGATAAATCTGGCGTTAATTCAACAATGGGCTTTCATACTGAGGACATTACAATGATCTATTTTCAGGATAGAAAGTTCCCAGTGATTTGGCAAGTATATAGAAATGGACTTATGAAAGGATGCCAACACTGGAATGTCCTCATCTCTGCAATTTCCAGCTATAGGATGTGAAGCCATTCTACCTTGAAAGGTAGATTATTGCTGTATTTTAACATTCACCGATTACTTCATGTTTTAAACAAATGCCAACTTATTTCTATGAGGGAAATTGAATGACTTCTGCTCAAGTAGGAAAGCTATTCATTGTATTTTAGCTCTATCAAATAATTATTATCTTAAGTTATTAAAAACAAGTTTGTAAATAGATGCATGCATTGAAGGATAAAATTCTTTATTTTGCCAATGATGTATTTTTATGTTGAAATTCCATAATTCTTGTGCTGTTCACTTGTTTTAAGCATTCTATTTTAAAGCAGATCGAAGGCTGAGAGAACTTTAATGTAAACTTCATTCACAATTAATTTTATAAAAGCTAATCTACACATCTTTTTTGTAAGCAATAATTCAAGCTTGTTAAATGAAGAACGCCAAGAGTTAGATACTTTAATATCTTGACAGCACAATGCTGGAATCACATGTAAAATATTTAAATTTGCTTACACATTTTTTCACATAAAAGTAAATAGATATTATTAGGTTTTTTAAATATTGATAACTTTAATATAGGAACAGACTGTAATTTGATTGCATTCTCATACTGGTATCCTATTTCTCCCTCTCCCCTTCCCCACTTCCACTGAGGACCCTCCTCTTTCCAAGTAGTCTGTTCCATGTTCTGATGCCTCATTCCTTTTGTCCTGTCTCATAATACATATGAAAATGTTGATGGGCTGAGAACATTGTAGATCTTCTGCGATAACAACAGCCACTGTGAGATCATGAATATACCAGTCAGTTCATGTTGGGATGATAGTACCCCAAAGTACTCCTCTGACTCATGGCTCTCACATTCTTTCTGTTCCCTCTTCCACAGTGTTCCCTGATCTTTGGAGAGGAAGACAGATGTCTCAGTTAGTGTAGAGCTCTTGATAGACTGTTTTGTTTTTAATTTTTTGCTTTAATGAGCTTTTTGTGTTCCCTCGGTGTCTACTGCTTTCTCCCTAAAGAAGCATCTCTGGGTAGCAAGGAGAGTAGCACTCATTTTCTTTCCTTCACTCCCTCTGCAATGTTCTTGGAGCTCTGGCTTATGTCATCGAAATAACTCATCCGGTTCTAAGCAGTGGGCTTGCTCTACTCATCACCGTGATCAGTCTTGGATCTCCCCAGTACTCACCACCATGTGTATAAAGAAACTTCTCTATCCAAAAGTGAGAACAGCATTAATCAAAGTATATAAACATACATATTTAGCAGGCCTTTAAGGCATAATATCTATATTTAGCCAAAGAAGAGTGAAAACTTCCCTCTATAATCTATGACTTTCGTCACGCAGCACCTCCCATAGTGCTTCCAGAACTACGGTAGCTAGTCAGCGGGGAGAGGCTTCCATCTCTCTTCCAACTTGGTGTCTCAGTGTCCTGGGACTGCAGCTTTCTACACCCTAGCGAGGTACTCCTGCACACATTCTTTCTCCTTAAAAGTATTCATCAATTATCTAACAAAGTTGGTTTCTATAATACTTATTCATGCCCTATCCCTCCCTTTTCCTTACCCTCACTTAGGCCTTTCCACCCTCTGTATTCTTTGCTTCAGCTTCCCTGTCTACTGTCCCTGTCCTGAGCCCCTCCCCAGTTCTCCTTTGCCAAGCTTCACTCCAGCTTCCTGGCCACTAATATTGACTCTTACTACAATGTCCAAATATATCTAAGTATGCAGCTTTGTTTTATATCATTTGCTAGGAAGTCATCAGCAATATATATTATGAACACTCAATGCACACAACATGCTCTGGAGTATGAATTGAGTTCACATAATGCTGGTCTGTGCATGCTTTTTGGAACATTTGAAATTGCTAATTTTTTTCTAAGTTTATATATATATTTATTTATTTGAAATTATAGAGAGACAGAGATCAAGAAAGAATGGATGCACCAGGGCCTCCAGCCACTGCCAACCAACTCCAGATGTGTGTGCCCTCTTTTGCATCTGGCTTTACACATGTACTGAGGAATTGAACCTGGGTTACTAGGTTTTGAAGACAATCACTGAGGAATCGCTCCACCCATGTTTTCTAATTTTACTTGAAATATAACAAGCCAAATGATGGAACCAGAAGTAGAACCAAAAGTGAATAGATGTGTGAACAGATCTTCCTCCCAGCCTAGAGGTGTGTGGAGACAGCTTGAGCTCTGGCCGTTCACGTTTGTGGTGCTGGCTATTGGGGATGTCTCTCTGCTTGGATCCATGACAGGGAGTCAGCTTCTTCTGGCAATGATGACGTCCCTTTGGACTCTAAACCTGGAATTCATCTCCTCCTCCCGTAAACTGTGTCTGGTTGGATATGCATCTCAGCAGTGAGCAGTGGACTATAACAACAGATAGCTTTATCTTCTTTATTAATCTAGCTAGTGGTGCTGTTTCTTTGAAATGGTGGAGGCCGTTTTCTCACTTAAGGTTATTACTAAGAGGCTATTGCTATTTACCATGGCTTTGGTGGTTGTTCTGATAGGTGGGATTATTTTTAGGTCTTTTCTTTCTCCCATATAATTAGTATGATTCTGCTTCCTTACTATGTTAGATGTGATAGATTCCTTCCCACCTTTCCTTTGTTCATCTGTTTGTTAGGTATAGCAATCAAAGTTTAAGGTTCTTTTCCTTTAAGGGGTTAAAAATATACCACTCCATGTTTTCCTAGTTTTAGGACTTCTTATGAGCAATTGTATGTAGTTCTGATGTGTTTTTATTTTGTATTGGACTTGGCATTTTGCCCTTCCAACTTTAACATTGTTTTGTTACATTGTGATTTTGACATTTGGTTAATATGTATCATAGAGTTTAACCTCTTTTCATGTCTTTTTGGGGTCCTAAGTGTCTTGCATTTTGATATTGATTTTTTTTTCTAGGTTAGGGGAATTTTCTAGTTTTTAAAACTGTTCTAGCAGGGTGGGGTGCCTTTTATTTCATGCACTTTCATCTCAGCACTTGGGGGGCAGAAGGTATAAGGATCACCATGAGTTTGAGGGCACAGAGTGAATTCCAGGTCAACCTGGGATAGATCAAGACACTAACTCAAAACAACACCACCAAAAAAAAAAAAAAAAAAAAACTGCTCTATATTTGTGTGTGTGTGTGTGTGTGTGTGTGTATGTGTGCACTTGCCTGTGTATATGTGTATATGTGTTTGTGTGTGCTTGGGTATGTGTATGTGTATTTCATGGCACATTTGTGGAAGTCAAAAGATAACCTATTGTTTTTCCACTGGGAAGGCCAGTCTAGTTGTCACACCATCTTCCATATTCTCCTGGTTTCACCTCCCGTTGTCATAGGCATGTTGGCATGACAGATTTCTATGCCACTATGTGTGTGGCTTTGCTTGGGTGCTGGGGAATCCAAATTGGATCCATAGGCTTACAGAGCAAGTGTGTTTAATTGATAAGTCATCTTCCCAGTCCATCGCCATAATTTTAGAATTTATCTCAGCATCTTTTTCTAACAGTAAATTTTGAAGTTTGATATTTTGAACGTATCACTGAGTTCTTGGACATTTTGGCTACATTCATTAATTCCTTTGTCTTTTGTATATCAGAATGTATTACTAACAGGATCTGATCCTAAATCCCTAAGATTCTGCTTCATCCTGTTTATTGATGGTGGTCCCCACTGTGCTTTAATTTGAGTTATTTCTAATATTTCTGTTTGGTCCATTTTCAGACCATTTGCTTGCTGAATATCTTCTGTTTTGTATCCCAGCTTCAATTCCCCAGTACACATGTAAGCCAGATGCACAAGGTGGCACATGTAACTGGAGTTCTTTGTGACTAGATGCTCTGACACACCCATTCTCTCTCTCTCTCTCATCCTCTTTCTCCCTCTCTCAAATAAATAAATAAAATACTAAAGAATAAAGCCTATCTCCATGTGGCTTACCTGGGTTTTGATGTAGTCAGTACTTTCTGCCAATGACCCGGGGACAGCTTTAAAGAATCTCAGCTTCTGACTCCCACACCACACTTCTGCCTCCATCTCCACAGTATGAGCTGCTCAGCCATCTCTCTACGCATGTTCTATCCACTCCGAGTGATGTTTCCACATCCCAGATACTCTCTCTTCACTGCTCTGCTCTCACAGAGCATGTGTCTATCAGGGAAAAGGACTTTCCTGGAAGTTATAACTGACCATATCCAGATGTGAGCAGGTGGTGGTGGAGATGTCCAAAAAGCTTTGTTGCTTCTTTATAGATAAAATCCCACCAAGATTTATTTATTTATTTTTCTTTAGCTCTTTCACTTATAGGCCTAGAAACTATTATTTTTTATCCTGACTCTTATTTTTCAACAGATCACTCAGAGGCAGCAGCTAATTCCTCATCTCACCTAGAGGTTGTCTGAAACTTCTATGTGAATAAACAATATTAAAAACAGGGTGAAAAATCCTTAGAAACTGGATGTGTGAAATATTCTGTGGGAGCAATGAGAGGGGAAAAAAAAGAACATTCAAAGCCTTCTAGAATGACTTCATGTTGTGTCAGCAGGATAGACTCTGGGGATGACTAAGAACTCTTAGATATATTGCATGTCTATTTCTTCTGAATTGAAGTGCATTTCCTCCTGGAGGTAAGAAGGATGCACACAAGACTCAGGAAGTTACTGAAACTTGCAGAGCTCATCAAGCTCCTCCCCAAGGCTATATTCAGCAAACAGTTGCTGGAACAGAGACTAGTGGAGACACCTACAGGTTGGGCATGGAACTCCAGGAATATAGTTTTAATGAGTCATCCAATCCCTCATGCTGTTTAATAACACTACCAGTTTTGAGTCATCTATGCTCTTGTAACTCCTTGCTCATTATCCTATAAATAATCCCAATATACTCATTGGCTTACCACGACATGACTGGGTGGAATTCTTCCCTCTGTGGTACCCTATCTGGGGCACATAGATGTTTATCCATGTCTCTCTTAAGAAAAGTCACAGAACAGATGTGTTAGTTCACTGTGATATATAAATGGCAACTCAGGGTCTATTTAATTAATTATGCATGTCCCAGTTCTTTCTGAAAAGTGGATACTGTAAGCAGGGCACAGCCTACTTAGGAAATGTTGACAAAAATAATTAGAATTTTCATGAGACTCTCACTGCAAATATTTAGTTTTATATGTTTGATTTCCAGTTTTATGCCTCAAGTATAGCATTAATTACTTGATATATGGGGAATATATTTGGAGATAAACATTAAGCTCTTTGAGAACAAGGTCTACATTTAACTATGTTTGATGTTTTTTCTAGTACCTTTCATTTCATATGTATTTATCTAATTCATTTCTTCTCAAGTATCTGCATCCTTTATTCTGGTGATAATTTTTATTTTTTGTACAACTTTCAGTCTTAGTGGCAATGAGAGTTAAATCTTTCTATCTCTGCTTAAGGGCTTCTGGAATATTGGTGATTTTTGACAGTTGAATAGTGAGTATTGATTGCGTATTCTTGAATGCTTTCAGGATTAAGGATTACACTGCTAAACTCTGGATGTCAATTGTGGCTAATGATCATCTTGACATCATTTTCATCTTAATATCCCAGATGTCAATGTCAGTTAATATGATCTGCAAGGTGGATCAAGCCCTGTGCAGTCTTTACCACAAACATCTACAAAAACATATGAAGGAAACATATTTCCATTCACAAAGTAATTTTCTATGAAGTTCATACAATGTATAAATATAGACCCTTGATAAATAGTAATTATAATGCTTTTATGGGAACTGAAATCTTTCTTACAACATTCTTAGCCTTTTGTCTATTGAGAGACTCTAAGTCCCATGTTATTTAATGCAGATTTAGTAACCGTGCCTTTTTTATTAACCTTTCAATTAAAATGCCTGATGTGTAAAACCAATAGCTTCAGTTATGTAATCTGTAGTCTTTCATGAGAGAGAAGATGGAGCAATTACAACGAAACCAAATATATAATTATTTCTTTATACCATGACTAAAGTTAGAAAGCTAAATATGGAACACTGTAGAAACTGCTCTGCCTTTAACCACTTACAAAACTATTCAGAGAAGAAGGCTTTCCTAATAATTCATCTTATTTTCTTTGAAATTTCATTCTCCTTGTGGTTACTAGCAGGACAGACCTCAGAGAAAAATAAGTGAAAGTGGACTTTAAACTTGAATCTGTAGCTCTTTTTATTTCTGCTTAGTTCCCTGTGTTTTTTTTATACCCTTAAATTGAACTTTGTTCTTTTAAACTATTTTTTCTCTCAGATAGATGACAACCAACATTTTTATAGTTTAATTTGTAGTGATTTCCCAAATGGTACTCATATCTGAACAGATCGTGACAATTTAATAAATACCTAATGGGAAATAAACAAAGTAACATGGAAGGTGGCAGATGAAATATTGTGGATGCTAAAGTGAGAGGCACCAGCTTTGAGGTACCTCTCATGCACAGTCTTGTGTCTTTCCCTGTGGGCACTCTGTAGCTTTCTAAACATCTGGTCCATATCCTTTTAGCCCATAGGCTTAGCCACACTGCAGTTTTTTGCAGTGTTTAAGCATGTTACTCAAGCACTAGGTCTTCTACAAGAGGAGCTTAACTTTTTTCTATACATCTTTAAACTTTAGTCCCATCATGTTTAAAGTAGAGATAAAATTTAACCCCATAAACTTAAAAAGATGCATTAAGTTTCAAATGGACATACATCATTTGTCAACTCTCTCCAAAGTCATGTGTTGGTTCATATTTTCTATAATTTAAGATATCAATTTTAAATCCCTTTTCTGTTCAGGTTTTTATGTATGTATGTATAACATATGTCACCATGAGTTCCCGTAGCCTTTATAGAAGGAAACCCCTGAAAGTCATGTAATATACTAAAGTAAAAAAGGTTTTATAATAGTATGACTTCACCACCTATTGCCAAAGCAATATCTAGAATAAATACTTGGGCCAAGAAAATGTCAGCCAAAACCAAGGGTGTTCAGTAGTCCCTTCCTCCTGGCTAACGGTCTAACTTGACCCATTATCAAAGCTTCATTACTTGTAGCATTTTTAATATTCATAACGTATGCACATACTCAACATGAAAATAATACAATCTGGATTTTGAAATAAAACACCTGTTAAAAGTATCTAGTTCAGCGAACTGAGAAGGTAAAAGTATGAGGGAGATGGGTAAGAAGTAATTTGAAATATTACAGGTTCAGATGAGTTTGAAAACTCAAAAACTTGTCCTTACTCAAATGACAATTCTTTCCTATGAAATTCATAGACTGATGGTTTTGTGCTAACTTCCTATTCTGGTGTACCCTGGATTTCCTTGTCTCTGAGATTACAGCAATTACATTTATAGGGTGTATAAGTGTATGTGATGTGTGTGTGTGTGTGTGTGTGTGTGTGTGTGTGTGTGTGTTGGCTTCTTAAAAGTATATCCCTTTGCTAAATCTTTACCATGACTATACAACTGTCATTTGCTGGCCTGCCCATAAGGGACTCTTAATGAAGATAAAATGAGGTAACATGAAAGTAGAAACCCAGAGCATGTTAATTTTAATTCTCTTTCTTCTGATGTCCTATTGTTACCTAGGTGGCCACGTTACCAAAGTCCTCATGACAAATACCTCTTCTTACCTAAAAACAACAGATACAGGATCCTTGAAACTCTGTCCATGTATCTCCTTAACTACAGACCATGCATTTGTCATGGTGTCATCCCTGGGTGTAGAGTTGTATATTGTTCATTTGAAATGTCATCTGCTTACCTTAAAAATCTCATTCCTGTTTTCATTGACCTTGTCTCCTATCTTTTACTTTCATTTTTCCAAATATAACCATATTTGGAAACTGAAGGAGATCCTGGCTTTACCTTACCTGGTATTTGCTTGAGTTTTATTCAAAGAATCCCTACTGAGTCCCTATCAAATCGCTCATTTGATTTATAATGCCTCTATTCACAGGGCAGTTCTGCATGAAAAAATAATGAGATTCATAAAATATTACCATTATGAATTGTTAGGCCATTGTGTGTTCTGTCTTCCTTTCAAATATTTTAATACTACAATGTCAATAACTCTATAAAGAGTGAACATACTTCCTGGATTGTGACCAAAAAGAAAAGTTGCTCACTCAAACTGTAAACTTCCCAAAGGCATAAACTGAATCTTAGCTGTTACTAATTGCTCCACTTCAGAAGCTTTAAATATAGTCTTCATGTAATTTGAAATAGTGGTGACTTCTTTCAGGGATTTGGATATAACCTCACTCACTCATCAAAAAGAATTGTAAAGTACTGATTCTGAATTGTGCTATTTTAAGAACTGTACAAAGAGAATTATTTAAATGTGAACCAATCCCACAGGACTTCACAATGGAAGCAAACATAAGCAAGAAAACAAAATATGTACACACACACACACACACACACACACACATATATATATATATATATATGTAGTCTGAGGGAAAAGTCAGAAAACTGTCACAGTCAACCATGAATTAATGTCTAGATTTTATGTTTTCTAATTCCTATTATTCATAAATGTTTGAGGATAGAAGGTTGAATTTAATGCTATTTTGCTATTTATATAGTCCATTCAAAACATTTTTCTTGACTTTTCTGCTCTTTCTCTTTTTCCTCTTTCTTTCCTTCCTTCCTCCCTCCCTTCCTTTCTTTTAATGGAAACACTAAGCCACATAGCCCTGCATGGCCTTGAACTTGCCAAAAGTGACCTTGGACTCCGATCTTCTATCCTCCTTCTCCTGAGTACTGGAATCATAGCCTTCATAATTTTTTTGTATGATAGAAATTCACAAACATCTAAGGATAGTAACAAGGATTATTTAACTTTGTATTGAAATTTCTTTGAGATAAGGAAGAAGTGAGTGGAGTTGGGTGAGGAAAAGTTTCCTGGGGAAGAAAGGGAAAAATCGATGTCAATTGACTATGCTATTTTATTTATTTATTTATATTCTTTTTCTTCTTCTTCTTTTTTTTTTTTTTTCCGAGGTAAGGTCTCACTCTAGTCCTAGCTGACCTGGATTTCACTGTGTAGTCAATTCCACTGGCCTTAAACTCATAGCAATCTTCCTGACTCTGCCTTTCAACTACTGGGAGAACTTTATTTTGAAAAATCTAGATAAGATGTGGTTTGGTATATTCACAGAATGCAAAAAGCACTATTGGATGATTGTATGATTTACCCATTCAAAACCTCTGCCTTTGAAGAGATCTATCCAAATCAATGCCATCCTTTTTGTAACAATTTTTCTTAATGAACCCCAAGTAATTATTTGACAAAACTAACCCACCAGCTTAATCATAAAAATGGATAAGCAGCAGGGCATGATGGTGCAAGTCTTTACTCCCAGCACTTGAGAAGCAGAGGTAGGAAGATTGCTGTGAGTTCGCGGCCATCCTGGAACTGACTACATAGTGAAATCCAGGTCAGCTAGGACTAGAGCAAGACCTTACCTTGAAAAAGCAAAGGAAATAAAATAGCCAATTAACATCCAAATTTTAAAACTTGGGCTGGAGAGATGGATTAATGGCTAAGGCACTTGCCTACAAAGTCTAATGACCCAAGAAACAAGATGCATAAGGTAGCACATGTGTCTGGAATTCATCTGCAGTGGCTAGAGGCCCTAACACACCCCTTCTGTCTGTCTCTTTTGTCTCTGTATATCTCTGCTTGCAAATAAATAAATAAATATATTAAAAAATAAAACTGTATAAATATCTAGTTGTAACATAATTAAGATCATGAGACAAGTAATTGTTCAGAAATAAGCATTTTTTCAATATGAAAAAGATACAATTAAGCAATCAAGTGCTTGTACCTATGTAAGAATGACGATAAATAAGAGAGTTAGGAGTGAAGTTCAACCATGTGTGGGGGGAGAGTAATTCACATATCCATGCCAACAAAACACATGTAATTAGTAGTAGCCAATGTTTTAAAAAAAACAAGTGAACTAATCTTGGGAAAGTTGCAAGCCAAACAAAATATAAATTCTCTTTGTATGCATGATGAATGTATTCCTATAAAACTTACTATATATTAAAATATGCCAAATACTTTTCATTTATAAAAACATGCTAGTCCTAGCATAATATAAGATTAAGATCTTTTTCCATATTTTGCTGTTTATTGAACACTTGAATGTTGAGTCATCTAGGAGATTAAACCAACTATTGTCCAGGACTTTTTCTAGATCTGCAGACTTTGTGGTCTCTGTTAGTGAGCCACACAAAGCCACATGAATGAATGATTTCCTCCTGTGCCCCAAAGCATCAGCTGAGTCACCCCCAGACAGAGTGAGGAGTAAGATGTGTTATGCAACTAACAGGGGCAGTGAATTCCCAGCAGGGGCTAAAGAAAGGAGGGAACCAAAGTGAGAAGAGTAAACAATAATTTTCTGGTATACCTATATTAGTTTCCTCTTGCTACTAGAACAAATTGCCACACAGTTGGTGACTTATCAGTTCAGGTATCCATCCTTGCAAAAATACTAACGGTCTAGTGTTTATAATCCAGGTATCTGCAGGGACCTTGGCAACACAAGGTCAACTCTTATTCTTGGCTGTTTCAGCTTCTGATGGTTTGTGGTGGTCTCTCTTGTCTCTGCTTTCAGATGGTTGCCTCCCCTTCTCTATGTGTCCTTTTCCTTCCTTTTGTCTCTTAGAACAAACTTGTTTTTGGATTTAGGGGCCCATTCTTATTATATGGGATGACCTCAGACCAAGAGTTTCAACTTTGTTTTACTTGCCAAGATCTTATCTTTTTTTTTTCCAAATAAGGCAACAGTACAAGATCTGGCATGTAAGGTATGAACAGGCCTTTTGGGGTGGGGGACACTATTAATCTCACACACCCACTCCCATTCTAGACTCTGATTTTGTTATTTCTCATTGGGACAACCTAAACATTTCTACAAGTATTCAGAATACATCAATGGACACAGAATTATCTGAAAAACCCTGTGGCCCAGCTAGTTTATTTATTTTCTTTTGGGGGGGGGGCGGTTCGAGGTAGGATCTCACTCTGAATTCCAGTGTGACCTGGAATTCACTATGTAGTCTCAGGGTGGCCTTGAACTCATGGCAGTCCTCTTACCTCTGCCTCTTGAGTGCTGGGATTAAAGGTGTGCGCCACCACACCTGGCTTCCAGCTAGTTTTTCTATCTATTTCTTCTCCCAACAAAACATACTAACCTACTCGAGCTCCCAGCACAATCCATTTACCAGTTGCTACTACTTATGTAATTAGAATTCACTATTCCTCAAAACTCTGTCTTCACGGTTTTAGTTGCAGAAGTGTCTCTGGTGTTGCTCTATATTAAAATGAAGAATAATTGATACTTAGAAAGGGTTCAGTTATACCAATGTAATCTATCATTTTCTTGAACAAATCACTTAAACTCTATAATTTATTTTTCACATCAGGAAAATGAGGCTAAATTTTTGGTTCAGTGGCATGGACTATGATTACCCTGATATTAAGGAGGAAAATCCACTTACTGTGAACACTCTACAAAATCAAATTGTATTATAGTTTTAGATTTTTAGTAATTTCTGCATATTTGGTGAGGAAACTAATTTCTAAAGTATATTAACTTTGCAAATATTAAATCATTTAACTCCATACAACATCTGCACAATTTGTTTTGAGAATGATAGATACATAAAATATCATTTTCTTAACATGCAAGACAGTAGACATTTATGATGGCATCTTCATGCATGTGACATTTCATACTTTTTTAAAATGAATTACTAGAAATGTGTGATTTGACACTAGAACATAGAGGTACCCTTTATTTGCGCCCCCCCCCATTGGCCTGAGCCCCTTCTCTAATTTTGATAATTAAAAACACAGAAATAACTGCCATATAACATGGATAATTTTTCTCTATAGTATACACAGAGAGCATCAAGTAAGGACAGTTAGCAGGAAGGAGGTCGAGTTTTAAAGCCAGTATCTCTTGCTCTACCAGCTGGGCAGAGCTTGATACTACCATCAAGATGGTTTTGCATTTGGACATAGTTAAATGGTCCTAACACCTTACCATTGATTGTTGTGGGATTATGTGAATAGATGTATTTCAATTATATTGACTGCAGAGACCAAGAAAAACATTAAAAACCCATCGTCATTTCTCCTTTTACCTCATTTAAGTGGTTGTCTAAATATCTCAAACAGCTTAAGACTTCATTTGAAATTTGTGGAAAAATTGAAACCAAAACCACATTCTAAATATTTCAAATACCCTTACAATATCAGAGAGTCAAAAATGTCTCCTATCTCAGTTTTAGTCCTTTTTAAAATTTTTTCACAGAAAATTTAGCATTTCTCTTTCTAAAGAATGGACTTAATATAAAAGGATGAAATTCATTGTCTCACTCAGGTCCACATTGTTGGTAGAAATCACCTAACCAAGAGCAGCTTGTGGGGAAAAAGAGGTTTATTTTGGCTTACAGGCTGGAGGAGGAAGCTCCATGATGGCAGGGAAAACGATGGCATGAGCAGAGGGTGGATATCACCCCTTGGCCCACATAAGGTGGACAACAGGAACAGGAGAGTGTGCCAAAAACTGGCAAGGAGACACTGGCTATAACACCCATAAGCCCGCCCCCAACAATAACACTGCCTCCAGGAGGTGTTAATTCCCAAATCTCCATCAGCTGGGAACCTAGCATTCAGAACACCTAAGTTTATGAGGGACACCTGAATCAAGCCACCACATTCCACCCCTGGCCCCATAAACTGATAACCATACATGATGTAAAATGCAATGCATTCATCCAACTTTAAAAGTCCCCATAGTTTTTATCAATCCTAATGATGTTCAAACATCCCCATAATCCAAGATCTTTTAACTGAGCCATAATACCAAAAAATCACCCCCAAGCCCATAATGGCACAGAATAAACATTCACACTGCAAAAGATGACATTGGGCATAGCAAAGAAATATTCAACCAATACAAGATTTAAATAGGGCAAACATCAAACCCTCTAGGTCAAAGTCCAACAACTCTAGCCAGTGACAAGTCTCTAAGTCCAATAATTTGAACCAGCAACAAGTCTCTGGAGTTCCAACTCCACCTCTCCAGCTAGGCTACTCACAGTCATGGCAAACTTCATCTGGGGCTGGCAACTCTCCTCGGCAGCCATCTTGTGGTACCCATGTCTCCACTGCAGTCCACAGTTTATCCTCATGGCCCCATGGGGTCTCCATACAGGCATCCAGCAAACCTGTTTATCGCTGTCCATGGCCATTTCCAAAACACAAGACCACGTTGCAAACTCAATAACCCTCTCTCTCCTGCATTTCTTATACTCCACAATACCAGGTAGGGTGCCAATTTGTTAATAAAGAGGAGAATAAAGCAGACTTTGAAGAGCAGGACACTCCTTCAGCACTCAGGCCCCTTCAAAAGAGTCTACATTCTTCCTGTTGCCCCAGTGCAGGTCAGATGGCTCAATCTCAAAGGTTGTAATCTCTCAATTGCAGCTGAATGGGCAGCAGTTCACCCCCCAAAATTTTTTCTGTGCCATATCCCTCTGCTCACACCAGTTCATTTCTTCGCAAAGCAACCCTGCACACCTTCTCAGGACACGGGCATAACAGCAAGCTCCTCACACAAACTGCTAGCCCAGTCCAAGCAAAGCTCTTTCTCACCCTCATAAGCCAAACCTCACAGTCCATAGTTCTTATTGCATTCAGGTCTTTCAACTCTGACCAGAATAGTCCATCAATCTGGACTTACACACTTACAGCACTGCAAGCCACCTCTTACGCCAAGGTTTCAAATACTTCCACATTCCTCTTGAAAATCAGCTCCTAATACCCATAAGCCCACCCCTAACAATAACACTGCCTCCAGGAGGCATTAACTCCCAAATCCCCATCAGCTGGAAACCTAGCATTCAGAACACCTAAGTTTATGGGGGGGGGACACCTGAATCAAACCACCACATTCTTGGGTAATCCTAATTTTACATTAGTTGCCACACATACATGCATGTATACATATACACACCATATACATTGAAGATAATTTTCATTATTCTTGGTTTTGAATTTTTCATCAAACATAAAAGTAAAGTGTGGACCAGTTGTTGAGGATTCCCATAGATCCCTGACATCACCAGGAATGGCCTGGAAAACAGATGGTCCCGCGATTTCAAGCACTATTTGTCATCACAGCTCTGAAAGCCAATGAGCAAAAATTTTGCAATGTTTCCTCCCCATCATGTGGTCATCTCACCTTCACAAGCTTCCTTTATTCCCAAGAAACCAGCTGTTCACCTGATGATCACTCTTCACTGAGAAATTTACTTTATAGCTGTCTTACATCTCTATGGGAAAGCCTTACAGAGCAGATAGCAGAGGTACCTCAAGAAATAAGCAGACCTAAAGTAAGTCTCCACAATTCTTTTGGCAAAACAGCACAGGCATGTGTGAGTTAACAGTTTCTCATACTCAGTCTGTATCCAGAGTATTAAATTACAGTTGGCTTGAATCCATCGTGGAGTGTATCTTAAGTGATATTCTGATTCCATGATTGCTTTTAATGAGATTTTTATGTTCCAGGAAGTTTAGTTGAGTCAATTGCAATAATCCAATGAAAGTCTGTCTGCTGTCTTCAGATTACTCCCACAGCCTCTCAGATGGGGGAGGTGTATTCGTTCACAGTTGCATTAAGTCTCACAGAATTGAAGGAGACAGTCTACGGAGAGTCCAAGAACAAGCACACGAACGAGGGATGGATTGAACACTAGTAATAGTCGCGACATGTGTCCTAATAAACGTGCATCCATCAAACCCCTCATTGCCACAACTACAGTGCCAAAAGCTCCTTCTGGACATGTTTAATTTTTATTTATTTATTTAAGAGATAAAGAAGCAAAGAGAGAGAGAGAGAGAAAGAGTGGGCATGGCAGCTGTAATGTTTAGAAAGTTCTTTCTACCTTAACATATGCCTACTCAGACTTACCCACTTTTTTCCTTCTTTCCAAAATCTGCAAGTCTTACTTGTATTTGCTGCATACTTGAAAGGAAGTTGCTAGAAACATGAACCAGGTGGGATTGTAATTAGGGAGAGTGGAGGTAAATAGTTTGTAAGAGTTTTTATCCCTAGTCTTATATTTCCAGGATGGCTGGTTTCCATCGTTTTTAACGGTTTTTAGTGTGTGTGTACGTGTGTGTTGTATGTGTGGTGTATGATAATGTGCCCATAATATGGTGTGCATATGTGTGCCTCTGGGCATGTTCATGCCATGGTGCACATGTGGAAGTTAAGCGATAAGTTCTCTGGTGTCCATCTGCACCTTCTACCTCTTTTGAGGCAGGGTCTTACATTATTCGCCACTCTGTTCTTTTGCCAGGCTAGTTGGCCCCTGTCCTTACTCAGCTCCTCACACATAGGCATGACTGGGATTCTACAATTCCAGGCAGAGTACAGGGCTTTTTATATGGGTGCTCAGTTGTCTAGGTACTTGTGCTTATGCAACAAGTGCTCTATCTACTGAGCCATCTCCCCAGGCCCTATTTTCAATAATTTTTATAAACATTTTATGATTTATTTATTTGAGAGAGAAAGATGCAGATGGACAGAGAATGGGCACATTGAGGTCTCTATCCACTGCAAACGAATTCCAGATGCAAGCACCACCTTGTGCATCGGACTGATTTGGGTCTTGCGGAATGGAACCTGTGTCCCTGGGCTTCACAGGCAAGCACCTTAACTGCTAAGTCATCTCTCCAGCCCTCAATAATTTTAAGAGTTACTTTCAATGACAAGGAGAAATTAGCTTGAATCCATTTCCCCCCCCCCTTTTTTTTTAACCTTTCAAAGAAATGTTCTTTGGAAAATTATCACTGGTAAGCACTGAATTGTTGTACTGGCCATAGTGCCTTCCAGCTCTGTTCAGTTGGGTGGATGCAGCTTTTGTGTACTTAAAACCACTTATTCTCATGTTAAAACACTTATTTTTCTCTGACAAATTAAAGGATAATGCATTCCAATTTACGTAAAAGTCAGAAATTTCCAACCTCATTCTTGTGCACTCTTTCTGTTACATCGGGGAACATGTGTCAGTGCTCAGAGAGCAGCTGCATCTTAAAAATAAAAAAAATAAAAATAAAAAATGGAGTTTCCCTCTCTTCCCCCGCCCAGCTACATGTTACAAATAACTTCTGACTAGTTCCTAAAATAAAGTAAAGATATTTTTCCCTCCTGCCTCACATGATTATTTTTGAACTTCTGTTCCAATTTACCCCAGCCATATCTTCTCCCATCTTCAATCACTCAGGAACATTTCCTTTGAGCAGCTTCCATTTATGTTTTGATCACTTTAAGGAGTTTCTTCAAAGACTAGTGTGATGGGAGACTGCATGTTATAAAGAACTGGAACGTGAAAAACTGTAATCATGGCTGGGTTGACACACACACACACACACACACACACACACACACACAAATGTGTTCCATAATTGTCTACTTATTCTTATAAAGAATACTTTGTAAAAGTTCATTTTGTTGAAATAAGGGAATAACTTGTTATGCATCTGCAGAACTCCGAGAAACAAAACAAACTAAGATAAGGAAAGGAAAGGGAAGGATGGAAATGCTCAGAATCACGTCAGTAAATAATACACTGTAGTTATAATCTTTTTAAAAAAAATTATTTATTTGAGAGCAACAGAGAGAGAGAGAAAGAGGCTGATAGATAGATAGAGAATGGCCACGCCAAGGCCTCTAGCTACTGCAAAGGACCTCCAGACGCGTGCGCCCCTTGTGCATCTGGCTAACGTGGGTCCTGGTGAATTGAGCCTTGAACTGGGGTCCTTAGGCTTGTCAGGCAAGCGCTTAACTGCTAAGCCATCTCCCCAGCCCAGTTATATTCTTTATCATAATCAATTCATTTCTTTACTGTATCACTTCTATTATATTTAAAATCATGTAAAAATTCATTATATAAATGAGAACATTAATGTAAAGAGGTATTATCTGTTTAAAATATTAGAATGTTTTGTTTCAAAGTTTTTCAGACTTCCCTACAGAGAGATGGATATTGAAACATATATATCCATGTTTACAAAATAGTTTAAAAATCATTTTTTAATATTTTATTTTTATTTATTTGCTAGAAACAGACAGACAGGCAGACAGACAGACAGAGAGAATGGGAATGCCAGAGCCTCCAGCCATCGCAGAAAACTCCTGAAGCATATGCTACCTCTGAGTCTGGCTTATCTGGGTACTGGGAAATCAAACCTGTGTCCTTAGGCTTTGCAGGCAAGAGCCTTAAACACTAAGCCATCTGTCCACCTCTAACAATCATTGTTATGGCTACAAAAACACAAAAATTCAAATTATAAGCAGTCACCATAAGTCAAAATGCAGCATCAAATGGCAAAAGAAAATTCCATATTATAAAATCCTCCTGACGTCAGTAGTACCTGCCTCATCTACTAAGAGTTAACACTGTGCTCTGGCTAAAATCCCTTTCTCCTTTACCTCATGCTCCTTAACTCCAGGACTGCGGGGATCTCCACCTCCACTCTGTTTCAGTCACGCGAACCCTCTCCCCCAGGCACAGCTAGGTCTCATTAACCTTTGTGGATGTAGATGTGCTTATCACAGTGCCGCCTATTTTTGCAGGAACGAAAATCCTCACTTAGAGCCGGTTCTCATTCTCTCATCCCTAATAACCTATCTTTGATGCTGTTGTGTTTCTAGGGCTTCTTACTTATTCCCTGTGCTTCCAATTAACCATTCTCCATGAGCTTCTTTTCTCTCACCCTCCACAATGAACTTTATTACCCAGTCATTTCTAATGAATGCCAACTTTCGCCTCAGAATTTTCCTGCAATTAGATCTTCTCCTGTTCTTATAAGTCCTGACACTCTCTAATTTCTGCATCAAACTCTGAGGGATGTCACAAAAGGATACTAAATATAATGCGACATAACTCACTACCCCTGGGAAATCCCTTATGTGGGGCAGATGAAGCCACGCCCAAATTCCCCATCATGGTTTCATCCCCACCTCATGCACCAACCATGGCAGTCAGCTGCATGGGCTTTAGAGCCCGTGTCAGACTGGATTCAAGGAGCTACCTTTCCCTGAAAGCTGTGAACAAATTACACTCTCTAAAGAGTCAATTCCCTGCTTTTAAAATAGGATTATTTACAGTGTGCGCTCCATATAGCTGTCCACAATATTAAATGAGTTACTGTATACTAACCACTAAGGAAGCCTAAATCCTGGAAAACAATAACCTTCAAAAAAAAAAAAGTAGTAGCCATTATGTGTTTTTGTTTTGTTTTTTCTAAACTACTACAACTAGATCCAGCCACCTGGTGTTTCCTTCACACATCCGTTATTTCTGGAACTTCCATTTCTCTGGTGAACTGCATGGCTGATTCTTTCTTGCAAGCATGCCTCCTCTTTTAATCTGTACTTTTGGCCCCGGTTATTCTAAATTATCCCTTAGCATCATTTCTATTTTCAGTTTTCAGTCATCTCCTCTCTCTCTCTCTCTCTCTCTCTCTCTCTCTCTCTCTCTCTCTGTCTGTCTTTCACCCTCCCTACCTCCGTACATAGTTTCTTCCTTTTGAGGTGACACATGTTCAATTTCTCTTCATTTCCTCTCTGTGATTCTACTATTTCAAGCTTTTACACCATCTGTCCCTCTGACTTGCTGCCAGACTTATGGAAATGGATCATATCTTGATGCCTTCACTTTCTCTGAATTATTTATTCTTCAAATTCAAACCTTATACTCAAAGCTTAGTGTGGAATCATTAAAGATACAACTGGTGCAGACCATAATGAAAATATTCTCCAACATAATGTTAGAATGGTTTGTTTCCAATCTGCTGTTGGCCTCCCAGTAACCACACATGCCCTCCTTGCACTGTGTCCCCATTTAGTCCCAGGCCCTATGTCATTTCTAAGCATCTCTTAGTTGTTTCCTCTATTGATTCCTCTTCTTCATTCAACCTTTCAGTTGAAATGTCTCTTTCCAAAGATGAGTTCTGAGCAGGATAGATGGCTTAGCAGTTAAACACTTGTCAGCAATGCCAAAGGACCCAGGTTCTATTCCCTAGTACCCAAGTAAGCCAGATGCACAAGGTAGCATATATCTGGAGTTCGTTTGCAGTGGTTAGAGACCCTGGCACATCCATTCTCTCTTTCTTTCTTTCTTTCTCTCTCTTTATCTCTCTCTCTCTCTCTCTCTCTCTCTGCCTCTTTATCTCTCTTTTTCAAATAAATAGAGAAATAAAATATAAAAGAAAGATGAGTTCTATTTTCATATTCCTTTACCCTGTTATAATGGATAATGTCATTCACTCTGATGATCTTGTCTCTATGCAGATATTCCTGGGTCCTAAAACCTTAACCATTATCTCACTACTCATTTCCTAACATAAAATTCAAATGGAATATTGTACCTTCATGCTTTATCTTTAGCAGTGCCAATTAAGTCAGAAAACGGAGAACTCATTATGCATAATACTTTCCAATTAACTTTCCTTTTTTTTGTTAGGCACCACTTTTCTTCCTGTTGAAATGTGAGACACATCTTCTTCTCCAATTGCCCTCACAAACTGAATATTTATCAAGTCTGCTAATCACAATATATTTCTCACTTCCACATCCTCTGCCACTTACACTTTCATTATTCTAATTCAGGCTGTTAGTAGTCCTCTCTGGAAATACTGTAATGGCCTCCTCTTTAGGGCTCCGGGTTCTAAATCCAAATCAAAATTGCCCTAAATCTTCTAAATCTAAGTTATCTATTGAACATATCATCGATCATACCATTGGTCATCTTCAAATTTTTCAGACCCAGCTAAGTATAAACTCTCATTCCTGTATCCGGACTTCGTACCTGTCTCACTTCTCCAACTCTTCTCTCTGTGCGTCATTACTATCGGCTTCCCACGATCCCTGCAAATAGCTCCTTTATATATATATATATATATATATATATATATATATATATATATATTTTATTTATTTAGTCATTTACAAACAGAAATAGAGAGAGAGAGAATAGGCATCCCAGAGCCTCTAGCAACTGCAAACAAACTCCAGATGCATGTGTCACTTTGCACATCTAGCTCTGTGTGGGCACTGGTGAATGAACCAGGTCATTATGCTTTGCAAGAAGTGCCTGAACAGCTGAGTCATCACTCTAGCTCCAGATGCCTTGTTCTTTATTGGGTGCCGTCCACGTTTCATTGACTCCACTGCTTCCTCGGTAGTTTTTATCTTTTTTTAAACAATCACTTCATCGTATGACTAATTTCTTTTTTGCAGTTTTCAAATCCCAACTTACATATAATTTCCTCAAGTCATGCCATCCTCAATTTTTATCTTACCAAATATATAAAAGAAAGAGATTTCATCTTCATCTTATTTTCACTCTTTGTATTCTCTCATACTATATAATAAGCTCTTAGGAATAATAATAAATTGAATTGTGGAAATAAAGTTATGTGTAAGAATGTAGTCAAAGAAGGCCAGGCATGGTAGTGCACGCCTTTAATTCCAGCACTCGGGAGGCAGAAGTAGGTGGCTCTCCATGAGTTCGAGGCCACCCTGAGACTCCATAGTGAATTCCAGATCAGCCTGGGCTAAAGTGAGACCCTACCTCGTAAAATCACAGCAAAACAAAAATACGTAATATCTAATCTTGGCATTTCACTTCATTTGTAAAATATGGTTAACCTTTTGTTTAAATATAGGTATTGGCTTCTGAAGGGAGCCCCTAAACTTTTACTATATGAAGTTCATATTTCAGAATGCTCCTCAAATTGATTTCCATTAACTTTCATCTCCAATCACTTCAGCCACAAACACTGATGACCAGTTCTGACTTTGTCACCTCGAATGACCAATACAAGTAGAAGTGATAAAATTACAGACCGAATGCCATCTTTCCCACACCCCTCTATTATACCTGCTCTTCTCTCCATTACTTGCCTGGAGTAATATCAGCTCTCTTGGGGTGAAGTCTGCTAAGAAAAGGCCTTCATAGCAAGGAACTGAGATCTATCTTTGACCAGTAGCAAAGAAGAAATCTTACCATTATCCTGCCAATAACCATGTGATTAGAAGCAAATATTGTTTTGTCTAGCATATGGAGATGCCAAGGCCCTCAAAATTTTCAGTAATTTCTCTCAACTTGAATGTCCTAATCTATCAAATTCTTTTGTGAGTGGATCACTTAAGATTGTGTTATGATTTGAAAAGGCCAAATACCTTGTTTTTTTCACTTCTCTGCAATTACCTTCCTGTATTCAGGCATAGTTGGAAAACATATCACAGAGTTCAGAAACATTCTTCTGCTGGTATAAGGTTCTTTGTTTCTACACCACAAGCAAGAGGAAATTTCTGCTCATGAAGATTCTGTTTCCCAAGTAAAATTACCCTGAGGAAGCAGTGCCTTGTATCTCAATATTAAATCTTTTCATAATGAAAGGAATGAGACAATGCATGTAACATTATCATCCACAGCATGCCTGTTCTGAATACTAAATATCTTAAAATCATTCTTCTAAATGAAAATACAACTTTTCTGAAACGATATTTACTAATCTAAGGACATTTCCACAATAGGTAAATATTAGGGAGAGAATGATTCATTTCTATGGAAATATTTCTTGTGCAAAAGTAATGAACAAATAAATGCCTAGAAGGGAAAAAAATTAAACTTTCAGACACATGCACTTCTCAGTAAGAAGGACTATCTGGGGCCGAGGAGGCAGCTCGGTCGGTGGAGCGCTTGCTTAGCATGCAGGAAACACTGGGTTCCATCCTAAGGTTGCATTGTTGCCATCCCAGCTATTGCTTGGTGGAGGCAGGAGAATCAGAAATCATAGCTAGGTGAAGCCATGCTGGGAGAAATATACAGAACTTACCTCAAAAAAAAAAAAAAACCAGAAAGGATGAATATTCATTTGAAACATATTGTTAATATGATATAAAAATTCTATGAAAGTTGCATTAGACACATGAGGATCTCTTCTTTTCATGGTCTTACAAATTGTGTTTTTGATAACATAAGAATCTGAAGTCGGGCACTAAAAGAGTGCAGGTTATCTCGGTCCTTTTGCACAGAACAACCCCCTGGCTTTTATAAAGGTTGGTGTATATGACTTCAGCTTTCAGCATGGTGGTTTTTAAGATTCCGTGCATCAGGCTTTATGTGGGTACTGGGGACTTGAGCCTGGGCTGTCAGGCTTCGCAAGCAACTGCCTTCAACTACTGCTCCAGGATAACTTCTAAACATACTTTGAGTTCCATGAATTTGAATTGTTTTAATTTTTTTTTTGGCTCATTTGAGGGCTAGCTAGTCTAGAAACTTGTTACAAAGTTAATAGAGGTTATAATTCAGCATTTGCGAATTAAAATTTCAGAGTAGAATTTAGTTAGCATTGCAATTCGATATTTTATTATAAACCAGGGATACCCAACCATTTAGCTCACTGTGGACACGTGAAAAAATTATTAGCATTTAATATGTGTAAGTAAGTACACTCTGTTATGACTAGCTAATTTCCACCTTCTTTTGATAATAGTACCTGTGTTTTTAAATTTTACAGTTAAAATATATGTTAGGATAAAATATTGTATAGGCTATATATATTTACCAGGCTGAAATTTCAGATTTTTTTGACAAAATTTAATCTGAGGTACTCGACTTTATTCTCTTCCACATCAAGAGCAAAATCTGTTCATGACATGTTGAATGAATTTAGCACTCTAGGAGTAGTGAAACCATACAATTGGAAAAACAACTGCTGTGGTACTTGCCCAGCAGGTATTCTTGACATGGATCAAAGTCTAACTTGGGCCCACCAGAAAAAGCTCAAACTTACATTAAAATGAGAAAAAGATTAAAAGCACTTGTTATAGTCTGAGATTAATAGTGGATGTTTAACAAATGATGAATGGGACACGGAACTTAGGTAGAGGTAGAACAAAATAAAAATCTCCTGGTTACTTAGTAGTAGTACTTAGTCTAACCTCAAAGAACCAGTTTGAATAAGAATTCATTGGTTTGGAGTGGGTTGATGTACAAAATTCGTCTCAAGCAACTAAGTCAGAGGTGTGCCAGTTTCTAGAACAATCCTGCTGAAACAAGACAACAGATCCCCAACCTACAAGTGAATAGAGGAATTTGCTAAAGGATAAAGAAATAAATTGCATTAAATGAGGATTGAATTAAATATACAACATGCACAAGTGCATAATGACTCAAAAACAATTTAACACAAAGAGGCTAAAAATCTGACCCCATTCTTCTCATTTGAGTCACAGTGACCCAAGGGACCTAAGGTAGCCAGGAACTCTATATGCATTGACATTCATTGCGGTTGTCTTTGTTAAAATGAAGTAGTTTAAGGCTCTGGTCTCTTCCTCTCTATCTTGAGTTTTAAATCACATAAATCCCTCAGTTACTTCTAAACCATGGAGCATACCATCAGCCTTCAGGGATAGAAAACACCTCCTAGGATGCTCAGGGCACTCATTTCACACCCATGACTGGTGTTAAAGATGTTTGATAACATCATAAGTATAAAAAAAAATCAAGTTTTTGGAATGTAGGTACAATTTGTGTTACTGTTATATTTGCTGGCCTATGAAGCACTTTTTAAATGAATACTAAGGAAAATTTACAGAAGGCATAAAGAAAAATGCAAACATAGACATCCATTATGCTACAAACTCTCTTTGCACTTGAGGGGTGTGTGGGTCACTTTTAGTCAGTGGGAATGACAATGCTGAGATTCAGGAGGAAGTGAGTATATAGTAGCATATCACCTTGACCATATTCAGCATTTCTCTTTAAAAATGACATTTTCTCATGGTTCTAATACTATGTATATATATAAATACATATTCTTCAAATTTTTCAGGTTTACTAATGTCCATCTCAAACTTAAAATTTCTATATTTCATTTATTTATTTATTTGAAAAAGAAGAAGAGAGAAAGAGAATGGGTGCATCAGGGTCTTCAGCCACTGCAAAAACAAACTCCAGACACATGTGCCACCTTGTGCATGTGGCTTACATGGGTACTGGGGAATCAAACCAGGGTCCCTGGGCTTCACAGGCAAGTGCCTTAATCTCTGACCCATCTCTCAAGCCCAAACTTAAAATCTTAAGACCTGGTAATCAATATTAAATATAGGTTTCCATATGCATGTACACACACACACACACACACACACACACACACATATTCATTGGAGACTCAGCTTCTCCCATCTTTAATAAGTATTTTCTATTTTTGTTTTTACAAAATATAAACTTAGGAGGCTGGAGAGATGGCTTAGCAGTTAATGTGTTTGCCTGCAAAGCCAAAGGATCCTAGTTCAACTATCCAGGACCCATATTAGCCAGATGCACAAGGGGGTGCAACCATCTGGAGTTCTTTTGCAGTGGCTGGAAGCCCTGGTGTGCCCATTCTTTCCCTCTCTCTCTCTCTCTCTCTCTCTCTCTGTTTCTCTCTGTTTCTTTCTCACTGTCAAATAAATAAGTAAAATATATTTAAATAAATAAATAAATAAACTTGGCGTTAATGTGGATGATCTAGTACATATAAATTCTGGTCTCTATTGTTTATCAAGTGATAAGATCATCGGATGGGTTTCTGAACTTAATTGGGAAAAAAAGGTCAAATTCGTCTACAATGAGAATCTTGTAAAACAATCAGATCAAATTTGCATGCATATATTATATATTACTAATATATATACATATTATTTAAAAATAAATAATATACATAGGTACTAATCAGTAATAATGTTTAGTGGTTCATAAACATTTTTTTTAATTTTTATTTATTTATTTGAGAGCGACAGAGAGAGAAACAGGCAGAGAGAGAGAGAGAATAGGCACGCCAGGGCCTCCAGCCACTGCAAACGAACTCCAGATACGTGACCCCCTTGTGCATCTGGCTAATGTGGGTCCTGAGGAATCAAGCCTCGAACTGGGGTCCTTAGGCTTCACAGGCAAGCGCTTAACCACTAAGCCATCTCTCCAGCCCTCATAAACATTTTTGATGTTTTATTGTAATGCTTATAACACTTTTTTCATTTGCTCATCATCTAATAACAAATATAATATTATTCATAGAATAGCTCTTTCCTTATATAAAATACTTGATAACTGATATTATGTCTCTTGCAAAATTAATTACCATTATAAAATTTACATTTTGAATCTCTGCAAAGGATTGACATTTCTTTGCCTAACCCAACCAAGGAGGCACTGCCTATTTTACATGCTAAATTAATTATTCATGAAGTGGATTAACTACTACAATTTTAGAATCTCCAGATAAATCCTTCTAAACTCAAAAGACTGAGGAGAAGTCATTCTCTCAGGCCAAGAACCATCTGCAGGGTGCTGACATTTGTTCTACCAGAGTAATTATGAGGATGAATTTGATAAATTTCTCTTAAAATAATTCATTGCTAATAACTCATTGGAAGAGAGGATTCTGTATTAAATCTGATTCCCAGATTATCCAAATATTTAGTTAGGCTAAAATTATGGGGTGTTATATAAAGCTTAAAGTAACAAGGGCATCAACCAGAAAATGAAATTATTTGCTTTTTTGAAGATTAATTCATTTCAACAGTGTTAATCTCTTCTCTTATATTGAACTTAACTGCAACCTCCTTTCTTTAGAATATAAATTCAATTTTGTCAAATTGTTTTTGACTTGTATTTTTTCAGTGACTTAATGAATGAATCAAGAAATCTTATATTGTGCTTGACATTTCTAGATTTTCTGTATTTCAGTAAAATTACACCACATCTATTGGAGTTTTATGCTGTTTAATTTCATTTCCTGTATAGTGGGCTCACAGAAAAGGCATGTGAATGAGTCTTATAGCAATCACAACAAAAGTTTTACATTGATTGTTGAGAGAAGCAACTTTTTATACAATTCACAAAATCCTTGAGCCAATCTGGTTATTTTCTTGTTGACTAAGATATATTCTTTTTTGTTTGTTAGTTTGTTTGTTTGGGGAGAGTTTGTTTAGGGCTTTTGGGCTTTTGTGTTAATTTTATTTTATATATAAATTATATTCTTTAATTTTTTATATTTATTTATTATAGACAGACAGAAAGAGAGAGAATGGGCATGCCAGAGCCTCCAGCTACTGCAAATGAACTCCCTGCACATGTTTCACCCTGTGCATCTGGCTTAGGTGGGGTCTGGGGAGTGGAACCACTAAGCCATTCTCTGGACCAGGTTATACTCTTTTATCTCCTCCCCCGGCTCCCATTACCCTCGGGGCCCTCCTGAGTGCGGTTATGATATTCACTGTGAAGCATGAAGGTCTCATTTCGTTCCTGTGGGTTAGCAAGGAGACCATGTCTCAGGGTTTTCCTGCCCACTCTGAGACTCTTATAATCTTTCCACGCTTCTTCTGCAGTGTTCCCTGAGCCGTGGCCGGGCTGTTGGTAGTCTAAATTAGTATTGATATCTCTGTCGCCTCTGAATTTCCACTTTGATAGTTTTTGATGGACCATCGTGTCAGAAACCGTCCCCCTGGATCTGGTTATGAGACTAACAGTAAGAGTGGTATTCATGTCGCCTCTTCCTCTTCAGTTTTTCCTGGGCTTTGGCAGATGTGGTAGAAGTGTCAGGTGTCGTGGTGAGCGGTTAGCTGTCTTGTTGTCTTATAGATGGATCTTTGCTCTCCTATGTTTTCTCTGACATCTGTAAGATAAAACAGATTCTACAACCAAGAGAGAGAACAGCTCGAGTTAAAGGGGTATGCTAAGATATATTTCTTTTGATGACATAAACTAAATAGAAACTATTTTCTTTAATGATGAAAGTTATACTGAGTCTTTATTATGGTACTATTTTATCATAATATTTTCCCTTTTTGAGGATGCATAGGTGTACATATGAGCTTAAGTAAGTACGGTTTGCAAATCTTAAGCCTTGGGGCTAGAGAGGTGGCTCAGAAGTTAAGGCACTGCCTGCAAAGCTTAAGGACCCAGGTTTGACTCTCCAGAACCTACATGAGCTAGATGCACATGGTGGCGCATGTGTCTACGGTTTGTTTGCAGTAGCTATGGACCTTGGCAATGCTCATTTTCTCTCTCTTGCTCACTCTCATAAATAAATAACATTTTAAAAAAAATCTTAAGTCTTATTATTACTTACAAGTAGTGGTGATCATCATTAAGTGTCTTCCTTGAACTTCGTATTATATCACAGTTATCTTTTATTAAAAACACTTTGAGAGACAATTTTGGTATTTATAATATATTTTAAAGGCCTTTAATATAAATTACCTAGCCAATGCTATTTAATTATTAGAATGTGATTAATTTACACGCAATATGTCATGTGGATGGTAATATTTGCTATATACTTGCTTTTTCTCAATTGTCGCAGGATGGCTACTAAGAAATGGAATTATAGGACCAATTTACATGAAAAGCTAATTAAGTATAAAACAATGTTTTTAAATTATTAGCTACATTAAATATTTAATTTTCGGGCTGGAGAGATGGTTTAGTGGTTAAGCACTTGCCTGTGAAGCCTAAGGACCCCGGTTCGAGGCTTCACTCCCCAGAACCCACGTTAGCCAGATGCACAAGGGGGCGCACGCGTCTGGAGTTCGTTTGCAGTGGCTGGAGGCCCTGGCGCGCCCATTCTCTCTCCCTCTCTCTATCTGCCTCTTTCTCTCTGTCTGTCACTCTCAAAAAATAAAATAAATAAAAATAACAAAAAAATAAAAATAAAAAAATATATTTAATTTTCCTTTGTCTAATTGTTTATACTTCAGTTTATTAATGTTTACAGTTTCATATATAGTTAAGTTGCCCCCAAATCAGTATAGTTATATTCATATATATATACATGTCTCCTTTTGGTAGTTACCTTTATTCTGAATCAATCAAAATGAAACATACAATAATTATATTGAATTTATATTTTTCCTATTTAATAAAAAAATTATTCTAAGATAGTAAGCATGGATAAAACCTGTTGCTTTTAACAAGTGAAGATACTACAGTATTGACAGTAAGGATATTTAAATTTATTCACTTTTATATTAATACTCATGTTGTTTAAACAATGTAGCAGCCAACATGATGTTTACATCCTTATACACTGATGTTTGTTGTTGTTTTTTTTTTTTTTTCTCTCCATAACTGTTTCAACCTGAGGGAAAGGGAGAATTTTAAGACACTGATCATTTACTAAGAGTTCAAGTCTAATGCCTCCTCTTTTTCAAAATTTATTTACGAGAGAGAGAGGTGAGTATGGACATGCTAGGGCCTTCTTCCACTGCAAATGAACTCCAGATGCATGTGCCACTTTGTGCATCTGGCTTTACATGGGTACTGAAGAACTGAACCTAGCACATCAGGCTTTGCAAGCAAGCACCTTTAACCACTAAGCCATCTCTCCAGCCCCCTCCTCCTTTCTACTTTCCTATCAAGTTGCATTATAGGGGACTATTTTCTCCCATTAAACTAACTTAAGACATCTTCTCATGACAGAAATTTGAGAATTTTATCACATTTCATTTTATAGTATACATATTCCTCTATCATTTCTCATTCTAAGAGTTATGTTTCCATATCTCTCATATTTTTTCATTTGATTATTTGAGACCCTACCATAAGAACACAAGTTATACTTTTGTTGTTGAGTACAATTTTGTTTAAATATGATAAACTTTTCACATTTTCTATAACATGGTTCTATAATTTTTTCTCCCTATCATTCATTAGTTGTTTTCTTCCATTCATTGTGCTTTTGGCACAATAATGCTTTTTTTTTTTTTTTTTTTTTTTGGTTTTTCGAGGTAGGGTCTTACTCCAGCCCAGGCTGACCTGGAATTCACTATGGAGTCTCAGGGTGGCCTCGAACTCATGGTGATCCTCCTACCTCTGCCTCCCGAGTGCTGGGATTAAAGGCGTGCGCCACCACGCCCGGCATACAATAATGCTTTTTTAATGGAGTTAAGTCTTCTTTTTTTTTCATTTTGTGATTTGTCTTAAGTATTAAACCATTATTAAGTGGTTAGACAAATACTCAACATATACCTACATTTTTCAAAATATTATTATGTTTTTAAATAATCCCAAATTTTCAGTAGACTCTTTTAAAATGGATATGCATAAAAATATTGAATAACAGTAGCTAATTGTGTTAAAAAAAAGAATATTAAAACAGACATTCATTTGTCTGGTAATTCTGCACATGCCTTTAATCCCAGTGCTTGGGTGGCAGATGTAGGAGGATCGCCATGAGTTTGAAGTCACCCTGAGACTAATTAATAATAATTAATAATTAATTCAAGATCAGCCTGGGCTAGAGCAAGACCTTACCTAAAAAAAAGAAACACAAAAACTTCATTCATTCTCCTATTTTGTTTTCTTAGAACAAGAAATTCCACAGTGTGAGTATACTTTTGAATAACTTGCAGAAAAGAAAAATTATAATATTTACTTTATCATACTTAGAGCTTGTTAAGACATTAACAAATGTTGAATGAACTGGAACTGAAAACAAAGAGAAAGTATGATCTCTTTATTAATGTATTTGGAAGGAAGTTTGCTCTGATTTTTTATTTCTGCATAGAAAGTATTTTAAAATTGATTTGTGGGCTGGAGAGATGGCTTAGGGGTTAAGGCGTTTGCCTGCAAAGCCAAAGGATCTCAGTTCAACTGTCCAGACCCCATGTAAGCCAGATGCACAAGGGTGCGCATGCATCTGGAATTTGTTTGCAGTGGCTGGGGCCCTGGTGTGCCCATTCTCTCTCTCTCTCTCTCTCTCTCTCTCTCTCTCTTTCTCTCTCTCTTAAATAAATAATATATATATTAATTTGTTTTGCCCAATAATTTACTTTATCTCTGTGATCTGGTTGGCTTCAGCTATGAGATTTTTACCTGGGATCTTTCATGTGGTTTTAGTTCCAAGGAACCTGGAGACATCCCAGATGGCTTCACTAATCAACTATTTGATATCCCAACTAGAAAGCTTGCAATACTCAGTAACTAGTTTCCTAAAGTCAACTGTCCATGCCTTTGGTCTCCAATCTAATTTAATTGTTCCTCTTCCATGGCCTTCAACCAGATGTAAAATGCTAATTCTTTATTTGATATATGTACAACATTTTTACCTACTATTTCTGGTATCAAGAGTGGTGTTGCTGCAAGATACCTGACTAGGTGGCTTTGGCCTTTTGGAGCTGATTTTCAAGAGAAATGTGGAAGGATTTGAAACTTTGGCCTAAGAGATGCCTTTTAGTGCTGTAAGTACAGCTTGATGGACAATTCTGGTCAGAGTTGAAAGACCTGAATGCAGTAAGAACAATGGACTGTGAGGTTTGGCTTATGACGGTGAGAAAGAGCTTTGCTTGGACTGGGCTAGAAGCAGTTTGTATGAGAGGCTTGCTGTTATGCCTGTGTACTGAAAATTTGTGCAGGGTTGCTTTGTATAGAAACAGACTGGTGTGGCAGTGGAATATGGCACAGAAAAAAATGAAATCTTTGGGTGAACTGCTGCCCATTCAGCTGAAATTGAGATTGGGCCAGCTGACCTGCACTGGGGCAACGGGAAGAATGTAGACTCTTTTGAAGGGGACTGAGTGGTCAAGGAGTGTTCTGTTCTTCAAAGTCTGCTTTATTCCCCCATGGATTAACAAATTGGCACCCTACCTGGTTTTATAAATTATAATAAATGTAGGAAAGAGAGGGTCATTGAGTGTTTAGCACAGTGTTGTGTTTTGGAAATGGCCATGGGCAGTGTGAAGCAGGTTTGCTGGATGCCTGAATGGAAACCCAATGGAGCCATGAGGATGAATGGTGGGTCACAGTGGAGATGCCAGAACCACAAGATGCCTGCCATGGAGAGATGCTGGCACCAACGAAGTTTTCCGGGACTGTGAGACTGTGAGTAGCCTAGCTGGAGGGGCAGAATTGGAACTTCAGAGTCTTATTGCTGGTTAGAATTATCTGACTTGGAGACTTGTCACTGACTAGAGTTGTTGGACTTGGAGCTACAGAGTTTGGTGTTTGCCTTGTTTAATCTTGTATTGCTTGAGTATTTCTTTGCTATGCCCAATGTCATCTTTTGCAATGTGTTTATTCTATGCCATTATGGGTTTTGGGGCAATTTTTGGTGTTATGGCTCAGTTAAAAAAAAACCTTGGAGTATGGGGATGTTTCAACATCATTAGGATTAATAAAAACTATGAGGACTCTTAAAGTCACACTGAATGCATTGTATTTTATATCATGTATGGATATCAGTTTATAGGGGCCAGGGGCAGAATGTGGTTTTTTGATTCAGGTGTCCCCCATAAATTTATGTGTTATGAATGGTAGGTTCCCAGCTAATGGAGATTTGGAAATGAACACCTCATAGAAGGAGTATATTGTTGGGGGCGGCCTTATGGGTGTTATAACCAGTTTCCCCTTGCCAGTGTTTGGCACACTCTCCTGTTCCTGTTGTCTACCTTATGTGAGCCAGAGGGTGATGTCCACCCTCTGTTTATGTCATCGTTTTCCCCTGCCATCATAGAGCTTCCCCTTGAGTCTATAAGCCAAAATAAATCATTTTTTCCCCCAAAGCTGCCCTTGGTTGGGTGATTTCTGCAAGCAATGTGAACCTGACTGCAACAACTTCTTATCCAGCTTTTTCTAACAGTTTCATAGACAAAGGTTGTGTATTATCATTTCTATAGAACAATTTAATGCTGATTGCTAATTATCCTTAATTCTCATAATGGCTTCATGCTTTTCTCTTATCTTACTCTCAAATGCATTTTTGCTTTTATTTCTTCCTCACCTCTCTTTAAAACAATTACAAAATACCAGGTAGAAAGAAAAAAAAAAACACCTTTTTTTTTCCTTCTTTTCTTGTATGTAACACAGAGGGAAATATAAAATATTTCTCCACTTCATACAAGGTCTCTTTTGCCCATATCTCTAATGCAGGTTTAGTTTAAATATCTAAAAATTCAGCTTAAGTGTTTCAATTACTTCATAAAACAAACAATTCTCTGGACTACATTCCATTGTCTTTGGTGTCCGTATGTGTAATCAAGGGGAACTGAGGTAATTATTCTAATTACCCAAGAAACATATATCATAAAGAATATCATTAAGGGGCTGGAGAGATGGCTCAGCTTTTAAGGTGTTTGCCTTCAAAGCCTGACAACCTAAGTTCAATTCCCTAGAACCTACGTAAACTAATTGCAGAAAGTGGCACATGCAACTGGAGTTTGTTTGCAGTGGCTACATGCCCTAGTGCACCCATGCCCTCTCTTTCTATCTCTATATCTTTCAGCTTGAAAATAACTAAACAAAATGTTTTTAAAGAGAATGTCATTAAGATATAGGCAGAAGAACTTGAAATTCTATAAACATATTTAAGTATGAGCAAGTTTGTCCTTCACACATGCAATCAGTCACTCTAAAGTATGGGGAGATTTGCCCATCCATCTACAGTCACACCTTCAGATTCTCACCCATCAGTGGTGGCCAGTGTGCCACAAGAAAGACAAAACACAAGAAAGATTGGGCTGTGGACAGGGAAAAATTATTTGTTTCAGTGAGATTTTTATCCCTTCACTTTTTTACTTAGTGCTACTTTCCATGACTATGCACTTAATCTCAAGATTCCCCTCCCCCATAAAAATGCATGAGCTGGGTTGTTTCAAATTCCCTCAGGGAGACCTAGTATGTTAGTGGGAAATTCTGACCCGATGGCGGTTTCTATAGAATGACACTCTGGATCTTTAGCACTTTCTTTGAACACCTTTGTTATAGTCAAAAATCAGTTCCCATTCCACCCTCGAGACTGGTGGGACACTCTCACATGGTTGAATGGATGAGGCATTGATACTATTTCAGTTCTCATGGAGAGGGGCTGGTCTTTGAAGTAAGTAGTGATCTTCATTGGTTCCCTTGTTTGGTGTGGAGACTCCTTTCCAAAGTTCTGGACTAGAAAAAAAATCCCTGGACATTCTCCAGGACGTTTTCTGCATGAGCAGCTAAGTGTGATTTGCAGAGATAGTTCAGACCTTCATAGATGACCCTCTCCTGGCCAATATATTTGGGCAGCGTCATCCTGCGTTGTCCAAAGGTCTACGCTGCTTCTGCACAAAAAGTGATAGGATATAAAACACAGTGCCAGAATCTCTCACTTTAGATGCTTATTTCTTGCCAGGCTTATAGAACTGTTAAACTGGCATATAAAGTAGTCCTTTAGATTCCATGAATTCTCAAAGGACCATTGTGGGCTTTGAACAGACACGGAGCCAGGGTCAGGATGTGGCACTGACTGGAGCTTGCATAGCCATGAAGACTTTCCTTGGCATCTTGACCTTTTTCAGTGGCTCTCGACTTATATGAATACTCTACAGAGTATTTCATTTTAAAGTATCAGAACCGGCAGAACACCTCTCATCTTGAAAGTATTATATGCACAAATATTAAGTATAGAAATAATAAACTGGTGTTTTGTTAATTTTAGCATGTATGTAGCTTAGATATAACATTTGCTATCACTAGATTTTGTACATGAGTGCTCATTCACATGTGTGTGCAAGTGCATGTGTGTGTTAACTCAGGGGAAACTTGTGCATTGTCCTCAGGAGTACCATCACCTATTTTTGTGACAGAATCCATTATTGGCATGAAGCATATCAATTATGCTAGATTGGCTATCCAATAAGTCCTGGATATCCCCCTATCTCCACCTCCCCTGTGCTGGGATCTCAGACATACACCACCAAAGCCAGCACATTTACATAGACACTGGGTATCCAATTCAAGTTTTCATGCTTACAGGGCCAGCACTTTAATAACTGAGTTATCGCCTAAGTCTTTGAAAATGATATTATTATGCAATCAATACTTATGTTTAAAGTACTGAACTCAGGCTAGAGAGATGGGTTAGCACTTAAAGTACTTTCCTGTGAAACCTAAGGACCCAGGTTCAATTCCCCAGTACCCATGTAAACCAGATGCACAAGGTGGCAAATGTGTCTGGAGTTTGTTTGCATGGGCTGGAGGCCCTGATGTGCCCATTCTCTATCTACCTCTTCCCCCCATTCTCTCCCTCTTTCTCTCTTAAATAATTAAACAATAAAATATTTTTAAAATAGTCAAATCCCCAAATTATTATTATTATTATTATTATTATTATTATTATTATTATTTGGTTTTTCGAGGTAGAGTTTCACTCTAGCCCACGCTGACCTGGAATTCACTATGTAGTCTCAGGGTGGCCTCGAATTCATGGTGATCCTCCTACCTCTGTTTCACGAGTGCTGGGATTAAAGGCGTGTGCCACCATGCCTGGCTCCCCAAATTATTTTCAATGCTATATCATACACTAAATGCTATCATATAAACTTACATGATATATTTAACATGTATACATATGATGTATATGTATATATGTATGTTAATAGGACTAATGAAATTATATTATCTGGTATCAAATTTCCTGAGCTGAATGAGTAGACATAACCAGCGAGGAAGCAGTTAATAACTTTTACATTTTTTCATCACACACACACACACACAACTCACACACACACACACACACACACACACACACAGTATTTAGACAAAAATTTAAAAAAGAACATGACAGTTCCAGGTCCAGGTGATTGTTGTATCTACTACAAACAAAAGGTTTTGTCAGATATTATTCACTATGCTGAATAGCATTTTATCTTAGAGTAAGAATGTAATTTGACAGGAACCTGATATTTAGGGGGATTTTTTGGCTTCCTACAGATTCATGGAGAAGAATCTGCTGACTCTAAGAATATTTAAGAAAATCACAAATTTCTTTTTTGAATTTTATTTCCTAAGTAATCTTTGCTTTGGTGCTCTGTAAGTTAAAAGTTTATTGATACATATAAATATATTTGACTATTCAGACTTGCTCCTATAAAAATGTCATTCAATCCATCCAGAGTTAAATCTAAGACTTTATAGAAACCTAATTTTATTATGTGAGTTAGTAGTATTCCAGCCATGATAAAAGACAAGAGGAAAGGATTTGAGATCTAGACCCAATACACTGTGTCAGAAAGCAAAACATCTCATTAAATCTAAATAAACTTGCAAAAATAGGTGAAAAAAATCAAACAAAATCTTCTATAAAGTTATAAAATAACATAAAAATGGCATCAAATACTTAAACATACATCAAAGCAGCTAAAATGTTAATTATAAAGATGGCTGTTTTAAAGAACAATTTATCATTTTATAAGGTAGTGATTTCATTATGAAAAGGAATAACTATGGTTAAAATTGGAAGATCACCATTCAAAGTATCCCTTATCATCTGCAGTATGCACAAATAACACTGCAAAACTAATATTGAAAGCAAAATACAGTGATTAATTCATTAATCATTAGCCATACTTCCTGTCTTTTAGACAAAAAAAAAAAAAAGATTCTCATTAGTCCTGGACAAAAGAATTGAACCACAATTCACTGGGACTTGATAATATCCTCTGAAGAAGTTTCACAGTTCTCTAATGTCTTTAGAAACTCAGAGCTTAGGTGATAATGTACTCCATTCAATAAGCCCTTCTCCAGTTCTCTCCCTTGTGATATTTTTCAGAAATTTCCCAAGCTACAGTGGTCAATATTTCAACTAATACGCTTCGGCCATATGTATTTTGCAGCTCCTATGATTTCTTTGAGGTATAATAGTTACGAACAGCTTAAAGTCATGATTAAAATCAACTCTCTAAAATCTGTTCCTGTAACTTCTCTCTGATAATTGAACTGCCACTGGTCCTGACATGCGCAAACTTCACTGCGGCGAGCTCTGTATCTGTTTTCAGGGACCCTGGTTGCTTTAATGTTGAAAAGTTCTATAGTGAGATGATTAACAAAAGATTGGCATTGGCTGGAGAGATGGCTTAGTGGTTAAGACATTTGCATGGAAAGCCAAAGGACTGGGCTCAACTCCCCAGGATCCATGAAAGCCAGATGCAAAAGGGGGTGAATGGGTCTGGAGTTCGTTTGCAGAGGCTGGAGACCCTGGCATGCCCATTTTTTTTTCTCTCTCTCTCTCTTTCCTCTCTCAAATAAATAAAAGATAAAAAATATTTTTAGAAGATTGGCCTCATAGATCATTGACCCCCCCATGGGTGTGCCTAGCTCATGAGTAATGACTTCTGGCAAGAGTTCAAGCTGATGCCACAATCCTGCCTTCATTGCTTCCATGCTGCTGGCACCTAAAACCACCAATCTCAAGGCCGTGGTTGTGCCTTCGTGCTACACATGACACCACTGATCAGCACTGACATAGGGTACACATGTCAAGCTTTAGTCAAGTTCCTTTGATGAGATAGTCTTGCGGTCTCACCTACCGTATACAAATGCTTATGTGTTTTGCAGAATCTATACAGACAGTTTTCATTGCTCCCTGTAGTACAGATGAGTGAGGTTTGCCTAGCACAGTTAACTCAGATATGCTGAGTCTGCAGCATGAGAGCATAGCACCCAATACCCCAAATGAAGACGATGCCCATTATTAGAACAACGTGGAATTAAACTCCACTAATTTCTTTAACCAAAAATGTTGGGCTGGGGACATGGCTCATTTGGTGAGTTCTTGCCATGCTACAACAGAGACCTGAGTTAAAATAACACATAAAATGCCAGTCATGGTAGTGCATGCTTGTGAACCCCGTGCTGGGGTGGGGATGAGTCAGGTGAATACCTAGGGTCACTAGCTAGCCAGTCTAGCCAAAATGATGAGCTCTGGGTTCAATGAGAGAGACATTGTCTCAAAAATAAGGCAGAAGATTATCTGAGAAATATACAAAATACTGTACTCTGACCTCCACACACCCACACACATGCATACTCACCCACACAAACATGTATGTCCACACACATATGAGCATACAGACACGTACATACATACCAATAATAGATATGTACATGGAAAAAATATAAATAAAAACATAAAATAAATATTTCCAAGAGTTTTTCCTGGTGAGTGTGGCTTTCTTTCTTCTTTTTTATTCTAATGTTTTATTTTTATCTATCAAAGAGAGACAGAAAGGCAGTGAATGGGTGCACCAGGGGCTCTAGCACTGCAAACAAACTCCAGACACATGTACCACCAAGTGGCTTATGTGGGTTCTGGGGAACTGAACGTGGGTTCATAGCCAAGCAATTTAACCGCTGAGCAATCTCTCTGTCCAAAGTGTGGCTTTCTAAAGTATGACATCCAACTTTCACGTTTCCTAAAGGCTCATCCATTTCCAAAGACTATTGGTATTGCATTGAAAGGAAAGCTTTGTGTCCAGTTGTAGATTCTCCCGGACCTGTCACGTGGGAAGACAATTAAATCACATTGTGCCTCAGGGGCATGCCCAGGAAGTTCTGTTAGCTCCAAAACTGTATCTAGAAACAAGGCCACCTTGCATACATATGCTTGGCCTGTTTCATTTTTACCAATCAGCAGAAACTCATCCAGCACACTCTGAGGGAATCTGAAGTTCAGTATAATTGTTTGCTGATATTAAGCTTAAAATTACTTTTTTTTTAAGAAAACAAGTTCATTAAATAAATATTTAAATGACATTTTCATCAAACTTAAAATTACTTTTAATGAAAAATGTGTTATGTAGCTAAAATCTTAAGAGAAATTTCACTTATGTTCAATACTAAATACCATGTAACCAACTTATTTGTTTTAAATACTAAGAATCACATTTTAGTAAAATTGCACCTGAAAAAATTTATTCTTAGTTGGGCATGGTGGCACACACATTTAATTCAGCACTTGGGAGGGAGAGGTAAGAGGATTGCTGTGAATTCAAAGCCACCCTGAGACTACATAGTGAATTCCAGGTCAGCCTGGGCTAGAGCAAGACCCTACCTTGAAAAACAAAATAAATACATAAATAAATTGTTACTATTTACTTTAAAAAGCAAGTAGATATTGAAAGCAGCATGGAGCAGTCAGAGTCCAGGAGAGATTTTGATGATCATTCCATCCTCTTCATGTTCTATAATATGCATGCAGAAGTTTATCACAGGCATGAAAAGTACAAAGGTGATAGATATCTCATGATGGGCTCTGTCTTCTCTTGTATATGGTCTTGGAAATGAAGGTCCTTGCAAAGTTGGTTACTAATATACAATAATCATGTTAATATGGGGATCTGCAATCAGAACAATAGGTAGGTTCTGTATTTTGATCTTCTGGCCTCCAGCAAATTAATTAAATAAAAGGCTTATTGTGAGCAACAGGAAGTCCTTAGAGACCAAAGAGGAAGTGGAGAGACACAGACCAACTGGCCTCCTGTACTAGTTATTGAGGTTGCCACTCTTAGATGTTTATAGTCAGTGAATAGGAAGTCAGAAATGTTAAGGTTCTGGCTCAACTCCGGATAATTCTAAATTATCAACAGATACGAAATAACTGTCACTTGTACCATTGATTACTAGTCAAATATTATAATCTTCAATGTATGTAATAGTGAATATGTGCATTCTAGGTTATTGTTCACAAAAAAATATTCTTATATTCACTACCTTGTCATTTAACACAACTCAGTGAGGATCCATTCAGCAAAAATTATGTTTCAAATTTTGTGTACATAGGTTTCACTTTTTTCTAATTGTATTTTAATTTAAGAAACACCTAAGAGGTGACAAATCAATAAAAATCCTGAAAGTTGCACACCTCATGTCAATGTCACTTAAGGACAGTGTCACTTTCAAGATAATAGGAGGATAATTGCATGAGCCAATGATTTCTTTCACACTATACTGAAATTCTGGGCAGGGAGTATTCTAGAAGCTTTTAATATATCAAATTAAAGTAAGCTGGTTTCTATGAAAATAAGGAACAGATGAAATATTTTAAAAGCACAAGAAACATTATAGTAATTGAATGACAATGTTTAACTTCAAGTTTTAATGTGAAAATCATTTCTGACTTTGGCCATATTTAACCTCTCTTCCATCTAGAAACAAAGATATGGAAAAAAAAAAAAAACAGAGCTAGAGCTAGAGCTATCTAACCAAACTGAAACTGCTGAGTACCACCCTCATGTTAGTTGTTGCTTTTAAAGACACACAGAAATACCTTCAAAAGCATTTTAGAGGCTCCACCATCATGGAGTGGCCTGGAAGCCATCTTTTTTATCTGCGTGTTCTTTGCCTGGGTGTGTTGGGATTTGCTGTGTGTAGGAGAGAGCTTGCAAAGCCATCCAGTGCTTGGCACTACTTTCTTCTAGCATTTGCCAATTCCCTCTAATTTTCTTTGCACTCCAACGCTTCTCAGTGCAGGTGGCTCCCAGTGTAAGAGTTGCAAAATGATATTCATGAAATGAATATTTATGAGCAATCCCAATCTTCATTTTAAGCATAAGAGGGAAAAATAAATTTTAAAGCGAGAATCTTAGGAATTGCTGATCTAAGGCACCATCTCTTAAATATTTACAATGCTCTCATGTTACTTCTGAAACCCTTTAATCTAAACTATGGTAAATAAATTAAGAGAGCAAAACTGAGTCTGTCAAAGCCTTCTAAGAAATTCTTTTTCAGCAGAGCAAACCAGCCATTTACACAAATAGTTTCCCCATTTTTGACCAAATCACTTTTCAAACAAACTTAAAACATCTTGTTATTTAACAGAAATCTAGTGTGTGGTATCCACTCAGATGATAGTGTTGAGATATTTCCGTGCAGTTGTTTCAAGTTGGCCTGGCCATTATGGTTAGATTATTGGTAGTTAGGCATAAGGAATTCACATATTTTCTAATTTGTTTTTATGCAAACATATTGAGGAGTTTTTAGGTTTGATCTCAAGACCAAAATCATTATTTGAATAATACTTGTTTTGAAAAGCTAATGTGGGGCTTGATTATGCTTTTCCACAAGCATTTTATATTAGTTCATTTTAGTTCATTTAATACATCATGCATTTTAGAATATATATATACATATGTATCTTCCAAGATAGGGTCTTGCTGTATCTTAGGCTGGAATTTACTATGTAGTCTCAGGCTGGCCTCTAACTGGCAGCAAAACTCCTACCTCTGCCTCCCGATTGCTGGGATTAAAAGTATGCATAGTAAACTCTATGTTAAAAGCAATTTTTGTGTCCAACAAAATTGAGTGTCCCCCCACACTCTGTCCACCTCTAATATACATCCCATTCTGTTACTGATGGCATCTTGCCATCATATAATATTTTTGTTACAACTGATGAGCCAATATCGATGCATTATTAACTTATATCATTGCCTATAGTTGACATTCAACTTCACCATTAGTATTGTACATTCTATGCATTTGACAAAAAAAAAAAAACCATAATGGCATGTATTTTAGCATCATAGAGAGATTCAAAATCTAACTAGATTATGCATTTAATTGCTTTTCAGATTACTGGTTATTATCTCAGTGCCCCTTCTCCTAGGCTAAGAGAGATTATTTAAAATTTCTGGTGCATATAGTCATTCCATTTTTCTTAGTTCATAGTGAATTTAATTACTTTCTTCCATATAAACTAATTTCTTTAAATGGATTTTACCCAGGAATACGAGACCAGAAATAATTCTGCTTAATGAAATTGTTAGTCATGAAAGCATTCACAGTCATTGTAACTCAGAAAGCCTAAACCATAAATAAGAGAAGTTGAGATTTAGTGCTACAATGGCTGTCAGTATGATTTCAGCTCTGCATGTAAATCCTCATGGAAATATTCCGACTGACCATTTGGAAGCTATTTAGGCAATTGAAGGATAGGCAAGATCCTTATCCCTTTATCTTAGACTTACAGGATCTCTGAATCTCCTTCCACTTAATGTCTCACACAGTACCACACAGCACAGTGTACTGTGAGGGCTGGAGAGATAGCTTAGCAGTTAAGCGCTTGCATGTGAAGCCTAAGGACCCCAGTTCGAGGCTTGATTCACCAGGACCCACGTCAGCCAAATGCACAAGGGGTGCATGCGTCTGGAGTTCGTTTGCAGTGGCTGGAGGCCTTGGCGTGCCCATTCTCTCTCTCTCTCTCTCTCTCTCTCTCTCTCTCTCTCTCTCTCAATCTTTCTCTCTCTCTCAAATAAATAAATAAAAATAAACAAAAATAAATGTACTGTGAGAACATGGGTGAGTGTGGTGGTTTGATGTGAATGTATGTCTCCCATAGCCTCAGGTATTTTTAATGAAGGTTAAGCTTCCTGCTTAAGTCTCCAGCAGCCCAAGGAGGTGTCATTGGGGGCAGATCTGAATTCCAGCCCAAAGTGTGGAGACAGCAGTTTGAACTCTGGTGGGTTCGTGCTTGCTTCCTGGCTATTTGGTGGTTTGTCTGCTTGGATCTATGAGAGGGAGCCAGCTTCTTCTGCTGTTGATGGAACGCTCCCTGGATTTGTAAGCTTGAAATCGTTCCATTCCTCTCATCAACTGTGTCTGGTTGGAAGTTCGTCCCAGCAACAAGGACGTGACTACAATAGTGAAGCATTTTGAATTGCTGAACTTCAAATTCCTCATTTTAAAAAAAATCAGTGATATTTGCCTCACTTAAATTATATAGTTGTCAAATTACTTAACACGGGTCAAAATTATTAGCACCATTTCCTTTAGTGAAAAATACAAGTGGCTGGCCATAGCAATAGCTGCCTGCATTTTATCAAAAATATCAAAAATAGTGATGATATATAGTAGAATTCGTACCCTGGACACAGACAGCATTAACTGTATATGACTGTGGTATAGAATAATAGTGGTGGGGACAATATTCAATTCAGCAAATACCTGGTCAAATTTTGCCTGATTGCCTTCTGGGTTCATTTGACATGGATCTATGCACTCATACAATGGTGGGTATAATTCAAAATAATAATTAATATTTGAAAACCATATGCTCAATGGGCAGAAAAGATGGTATTTTCAAAACATAACATTGATAATTAAAGAAGTTCCCCATCTGTTCTTGCAGCTTAGAAACTGAGAGGACTTCAACTGCATGTTAAATATGTTCAATGCATAATAATTAAGCAAGAAGGAGAAATGAATGCCTGCATATTAGAGAAATATTATATTTTAATAGCTGAGATACTGTTTCTGATAAACCATGGATTTGGAACCCACCTATTTTAATAAACAACACATAAATTATTTATTGATATTTGATTGATCTGGCAACATTGAAATGGGAAGTAGATATTACAGCATTTAACTAACAGGGTATCTCCCCAAGAATTCTTGTATTGTAGGTTCTTTTTAGAAATATCTTATTTATTTATTTATTTATTTATTTATTTATTTATTTATTTATTTAAGAGACAGTGATAAAGATTAGATAGATAGATAGATAGATAGATAGACAGATAGAGAATGGCCATGCCAGGGCCTTTAGCCATTGTAACTGAACCTCAGGTGCATTGCCTCTTTGTGCATCTGGTTTTTTGTGAGTACTAGGGAATTGAACCCAGTTTGTTATGTTTTGCAAGCAAGCACCTTAACCACAGAGCCATCTCTCCAACCCATATTGTACCAAATTACAAAAAACATAAAGATCCACTAAAAACTAAGCTAGAAAATGGTGAAGGTTTAAACACAGTGCATTTGCTTACAAAGACCCTGCATCCAAACACTATATCATACCAAAGGAGGAAAATATGATAGGAATTAAAATTGTTGAATTTAAAACTCAGGCCAATACCTACTATTCATAACCACAATAAAGTTCCAGACTTTTTGAGGCACTTAATTTTTTTTTTTTTTTTTTTTTTTTTTTTTTTTTTTTTTTTGGTTTTTCGAGGTAGGGTCTCACTCTAGCCCAGGCTGACCTGGAATTCACTATGGAGTCTCAGGGTGGCCTCAAACTCACGGCGATCCTCCTACCTCTGCCTCCCGAGTGCTGGGATTAAAGGCGTGCGCCACCACGCCCGGCTTACTTAATTTTTTTTTTAAAGGAAAGTTCTAGACGCCTTATAGGGTTACTCTGAAGATCAAACAGAAGGACTTCGAAGCCTGCCAGAGAAAATTCAAGGTTTCAAAATGAGTATTTTTTAAATCAAGGATCTCCATATTGTGCTAGAGAATTTCTGGTTTCCTTCTGGGCCAGTCTTTTAGACTATATCAGACTGAAAAAAATATGATGAGTTGCACTGGTACATGCCTTTGTGCATGTGGAGGAGTGTGTGTGTGTGTGTCTAGTTGAGTTTAGGATTTAATTCTATGGAATATATTAGTAGATGAAAATACTGGGAAGATGTCAATTTGATATTAATCATTAAAATATCTTCCCATAGGAAAGAACAAAAGTCCTGAAAATGACTAACATAGTTGTATTAATATATATATATATATTAGCTTATTAGTCTATCATTTTAAAAGCTGGAACTTTGCATATCAAGGACAATTTCTCCCTTATGAAATGTTTATGTATGAAAGAGGGGGCGTTCACATTGTATGCGATGTGAATTCGCTGTGGGAAATTCCTTTTCTCCTTATACCCCCATAAGCTAATTCACATTCACTTAGGAAATCCCAATGGAAGGGAAACATGCAAGAGATGACAGAAGGACACAGGGCACTTTTCTCTTGCTCCTAATTTTAGTGCCACATCCAATGAGATCATTTAGTCCTACTGCATGTTTATTTATATTACAGCAGCCATGCTTTGTGGTGATACTCTGATAAACTTAATATAATTTTTTTTCCCCCTTTGGTTTTTTGAGGTAGGGCTTCACTCTAGCCCAGGCTGACCTGGAATTCACTATGTAGTCTCAGAGTGGCCTTGAACTCTCGGCGATCCTCCTACCTCTGCCTCCCTCCTGAGTGCCGGGATTAAAGGCGTGCACCACCATGCCTGGCTTAATATAATCTTATCAATTCTCCTAGTCTGTGGAAATCTAATCTCTAAATATATTAAATATTTATCGAAGCAAGACTTTTTAGCTGGTGGTTTGCAAGTATCCTACTACCATGTAGGACCTATCACTTTATGGTAATTAAGATCAGCCTTTACTGCTAAAAGGTTTTGAAGAGCAATACTTTACTTTCCCCTGGAATGTGTTTACTTCTGTATCATATGTATTAGGATCATGAGAAAAATTAATAGAGTTGCCACAGCAGCAAAAATCATTGAATGGAATCATGGAATTTTAAAGAGCATCAGAAAGCTCCTCTCGTTTGCTAGAACACAATAATCAGACAGAACATGTTTCTTCTCCTCATTCCCGCTGCCTAGCTAGAGGATGCCAAGTTGAAGTCTCATTACAGAAAAATTAGCATTCATCATCATTTAACTTGGAAAGTCCCACTTTTGAGGAAATGAGACAAAACTGGAATAATTGAGATTTTTCCAGGGAAGACAGATAAATAGCTATTATAGACGCCATTTTGGGGGTTATGTGAAATGTAAACTGTTCATTTCATTTCTACAAATAACTTCCTGCTATGGAAAAAGCATTAACATTTAACTTCAGGCAGATATTCTTTTTTAAGCTGAAATACAAGGATACTCAACTTCGTTGGAAACCCCTAATTTCAGAGTCTCTCTAAAGCCTTTATTTACTAAAACAGTTTCCACATATAATTTAATAACATCTGACTTTTCCCATGAGCTCTTTCAATAATAATGCTGTTCCCTTCTAATGTGCCCTTTGACCCCCTCAGTCCACACACCCACAGCTCCGGACTCTTCTGCACAGGACTCTCTTCCTACCTCCTTAGCATCTTCCCTCTGTGCTCTTGTTCATCCTGTCTTTTCTGTTTATTTCTAAAGTAATGCGGTCACTCTTGGTCTGTCTGTGGTTGTGGTCCACGTCTTCTGTCCGCAGTTCTTTCACAGTGGTACGCATTCCCTCTCATGAGTGACAATGCTCAAACCCAAATCTGCCCTAACAAGTTTTCAAATCTCTGGCTCAGAATTCTGCCATGGATTAGTTTCACTTGGATGCCCCTCTGTCACTTTATTCTCTCTGTGTGTGTTCAAAGCTACGGGCATTACTTCCTGCCCCAAACGATGCCTCACCTTGACTTTCCTATCTCTAATACAAGGTCACCCACAGTGCTTGAATTCATCTCTTAATTTCTTTCAAAGTGGTTGGCTTTAAATATTTTATGGTAGATAATTTATGTTGTTTATTGCAGATGCTTTAATATACTTTCTCAGGACTCCTGAACTACCTCTGAACTCTTAACATGAGCAGCTAACTAATTACCAATCCTCTCCCAACACATCTGGTCAGTTTATTAACTGAAATAAAGAAAAAAAATGTAGCCATGTCACTCTGTTGAAAAAAAAATGTTTAACTATCTTTTGCCAATCATGTTAATCTGGAGATCACAACTTTCAACGATCCTCCTGCCTCAGCCTCCTGAGTGGATTTCAGTTATGAGCTACCACACCTATCTTCTATGTTCTTTAAAAACAATTTAGTCTCTTTAGTATAAAATTTGAAATGATTATAAATATGTGTTTGCCATGTTCAGTTCTGCTTCTGACATAATTATGAAGGTGAATTATAGGACACTCCACACTTCTTAGCTGTTTTAACATCTCTGTGCCTGGTGAGATAGGCTATCAATTATTATTGCTAATGGTGCAACTTTCTGCAAAGATATTCCAAAGTACACACTTGTTCTACATACTTTACTACAAGAATATCAGAGACTCAAACTAGTTACAATGTCATACATAGTAAAAGTGAAAGATGATCTGGAGACTGATATGCACCAAAATATCTGAACTTGGGCTGGGGAGATGGCTAAAGGTACTTGGTTGCAATGCCTCCTGACATGAATTCAATCTCACCAGGACCACATAAAGCAAGACACAAAGTGGCCTATGGGCCTGTAGCAGTAAGAGACCCTGTCCCAAAGAATAGCACGAACACCTGAAGATTGTCTGCTGAGGTCCACATCTGTACTCATACACACACACACACACACACACACACACACACACAACTTGAACAAAAAAATCTTTTTTGTTGTTATTTTGGTTTTTTGAGGTAGGGTCTTGCTCTAGCTCAGGCTGACCTGGAATCCACTATGTAGTCTCAGGGTGGCCTTGAACTCACAGCGATCCTCCTACCTCTGCCTCCCAAGTACTGGGATTAAAGGCATGCACCACCATGCCCGGCTAATAGAATCTATTTTATTTCTTAGAATATGTCTTCTTGAATCAAAAAACCATTCCTTTTGTTATTCTGAGTCTTCTACTAAAGTGCCAATGAATTAAGGAATATGATACTAAAATACACTAATTTATCTGTCCATGCAAAAGCACACTTATTAAATAACATTGTATTTAGCTCTATACTTTCTCGGGATTGAAAGGATGAAAAGCCCTTGCCTCAAGGAATTTGAGGAAGTATCAACTACAGAAAAGATTACCAGACAACATGACTGACAGTAACTAGGTGGATATAAGAAGTGCAAAATCAAGAACAGGTGTTTCTTGGACTGAGAAGGTGGATCAGTTCAGGTCCCACCCACATCAGTGCTGTGTGGGAGTGGTGGCTCATCTGTAATTTCAGGGTTCAGGAGGTGGAGGCAGAGATCCCCAAGCCGAGCTGGCTAACCAGACTACGTAAATTGGTGAGTCCTGGGTTCAAGTGAGAGATCCTGCCTCAATAAATAAAGTGAAGAGTTGTGGAGAAAGACATCTGATGCCAACCTTTGGCCTCCACATGTATGTGTTTTAGCATACACGAGCTTTTCTGCATGTGTGTACCCACACATGTGTATACACACCATGCTAATGCCAATGAAGAATTCTTTCTCTTTGGAGTAATGGAAATGTAAGTGTTGAATACTTTATTAAAGGGAATGTAAATATATACATACATACATATATATATATATATATATATATATATATATATATATATATGTATGTATGTATATATATGTATATATTTACACTCCTTCACAGTACATGAAACTTAAAAGAATAACTCTGTGGTTATTTGAGTCTTTTCTACCTAAACCTACACAAGGACCTACTATCAGAAAGAAAAGACACTCTTGGGCTGGAGAGATGGCTTAGTGGTTAAGCACTTGCCTATGAAGCCTAAGGATCCCTGTTCGAGGCTTGATTCCCCAAGAACCATGTTAGCCAGATGCACAAGAGGCCGCACACATCTGGAGGCCCTGGCACACCCATTCTCTCTCTCTCTCTCTGCCTCTTTCTCTCTCTGTCTGTTGCTCTCAAATAAATAAATAAAAATAAACATTTTTTTTTAAAAAGATGCTCTCCATTCTGTCCATAGTTTGGTTAAGGCTACAGCTTTTCATAGGAGATTAAACCTTGAGTTGAATTAAATGGGTTCCTAGTCTACTTGCATTCTGTAAGTAGGAAGTAACACAGTTCCACCATGCTCCTCCCCATCCAGTTCTTATATTCTTTCTTTGCTGTCTTCTACAGTGCTACCTGAGTCCTGAAGCAGGTGATGGTTATGTCCCAAGAAGGAACAAGCAATTATCAGTCACTTGATTTTAGCACTTGACCCGTTATGATTCTTTATGTTAACTGATTTAAAAAAAAAAAAAAAGTAAAAGCTTCTCTGACTGAGGCTGAGACCAGAGCTGATCTGTGGATATGCCCATAATCATTTGAGAGGTAGTTTGAAATCACATCTCTTTAGCGATATAACAACAGTAAATTCTTCTCTAGGACCCGTAGTCTTCCCAATCATGAGCTTTTGACTGAGTTTTTCAGTATGACACATGAGTTCTATCTTGAAGAGAATTTTTCAAATCTAACCAGAAAGCTGTGGTCTACCCTTGTGACAGCCATGCCACTATTGCACCAAAGGACACATATTGCCTGACATATCAGTATTGTAGAATATAGGATTCTCGGGCTGGAGAGATGGTTCAGTGGTTAAAGTGCTTGCCTATGAAGCCTAAGGACCCAGGTTTGATTCGCCAGTACCCACATGAACCAGATGCACAAGGTAGTAGGTGTGTCTGGAATTCATTTACAATGGCTGGAGGCCCTGACATGCCCATTCATTCTCTGTCTCTCTCTTTCTCTCCCAAATAAATAATGAAATAAATCTTTCAAAAAAGAAAAGAATACAGGCTTCTCCCCTGGGTGATATCGTTGGTGGCTTTTCTCTGCTAGCATTCTGCACAGGAACTTCCAGCATTGTTCACCGGGAAGGAAGCTTCCATCTCAGCTCCTGCTGGGTTTTTTAATGTCATGCAACCCACAGCTGTGATATGTTCCATAATAGGGGCTTATTTTACAGTTCAGATAGGGAGCCAAGAGCCACGGCAATAGCCTCTGTTGTGTGGGGGCCCTCAGAGACTTTTCTGACTAACAATTTATATACAAAGTGTTGCTCTGAAACTACTATTTGATTATAAACAGTATTATCCATCATCCTATTATTCAATTATCATTATTACTATTGTTATTATTTGTATAATTTATTAGGGTCACTGAGTAGTAGTTTTTCTTATGGATTTTTCATATCTCCTAACTTTTGGTTATTCCTACTCACAATTCCCTCTGGTCACTCATCTCCCTATCCTCATCCCTGCGTAGCCTTTCTAATACCTGTAATCCCTCCCCCCCCCTTACTGTTTTCCTGTCTCTTGTATTCTACTATATCTTTCCCTTAAGTCTTCTTCTCCCCATGCCTCTGGCCTTTCCCAGCTTCCCAGTCTCTGTAGAGACTCCAAGGTGAACTCAGGGGTCTAGAGATGTGAAGCCAGGATCCACAGGGAAGAGATAGCAAGCAGCCTTTTTTTTTTTTCTCATCTTCATTCTGAGTTACCTACCTCAATAAGTATATTTTCCGGTTTCAGACATTTTCCCGAAATTTCATAGTTTCCGTTTTTCTGTGCCACTATTCCATTGTTTATACATACCACATCTTCCATTGACCAGTCATCCATTGACGGGCTCATAGGATCGTTCAATTTCCTTGCTGTTGTGCGTAGAGCAGTAATGGATATGGAGGTGCAGGTATCGCTGGAGTAGTACAAAGAATTTTTCAGTATAAGCCAGGAGTGGTATAGCCAGGTCAAACATGCATCAGTGCTAGTTTTAGTTTTCGGAAGAACCTCCAGCAAGTGTTCCATAGAGGCTGTGCGTGTCATTATACGACTGCCCGCACTAGACGCCTTCCCTGTTTCCCACATCCTTCCCAGCACTGGTTATCCTTTGTTTTCTGGATCTTTACCATTCTGACTAGGGTGAGAAAGAATCTCAAAAGTTGTTTTAATTTTCATTTCCCTGATCGCTAAGATTATTGAAGCTTTCTATTTTTTTAAAAAAGTATTTATAGCTGGGTGTAGTGGCACACTCCTTTAATCGCCAGCACTTGGGAGGCAGAGGTAGGAGGATCACCATGAGTTCAAGGTCACCCTGAGACTACATAGTGAATTCCAGGTCAGCCTGAGCTAGAGTAAGACCCTAGCTCAAAAAATATATATATTAACTGTGAATATTTCTCCATTGAAGAATTCTCTGTTCAGTTCCATAGCTCAATTGTGATTGGATTGTTTGTTTACTTGATGTCTAGTTTCTTGAGTTATTTGTATATCCTAGGTATTAATCCTTGGTCAGATGTGTAGCTGGCAAAGATTCTTTCTCATTCTGTAGGCTGCCTGTTGATTTGGCTGATGCCTTCCTTGGCTGTGCAATCACCATTTAGTTTCATTAGGTCCCATTTTTGATTGCTTTCCATAGGCTAGAAGATAGATCTCCCATGCTCATAGACTGGAAGAATCAATATTGTGAAAATTTTCCATCCTACCAAAAGTAACCTGTAAATTCAATGCAATCACAAGTAAAATCACAGATTCATTTTTCACAGAAATAGTAAGCTTCAACCCTAAAATTCATGGGGAGGTACAAATGACAAAAAGAATACTGCTGGAAATATCACCATACATAGTTCCAAGTAACACTAAAGAGTCATAGTCATAAAAGCAGCATGGTGCTGGCACAAAAATGGGCATGTAGGAAATAGTAGAAAAGACAGCCCAGGCTTAAGTGTGGTAACTACAGCTACCTGATTTTGACAAAGATGGCAGAAATATATATCGTAGAAAAGATAGTGTCTTCAAGAAATGATACTGCTAAAAACGGATAGATGCAGGTATGTAGAAGAATAAAACTAGACCCCTGCCCCTCACTCTGCACAAAAATCAACTCCAAATGGATCAAGGGACTTAACATAAATTCTGAAGCTCTTGGGAAAAGGTAAGGAGTACGCTTCAAAATATAGGCATGGGCTTTCTGAATTAATTAGGTTTCTTTTTTTTTTAAGGACTTTAATATATGAACGTACAATATTTTCATCATGTTCCAGTCCCATTATCTCATTTTGTTCCCAGTTCCCCATCCCCGGTCTCAGAGGATCCAAAGTACACCTAGCGCACCTTGTGAGTCTTACGTATTTTCAACTCCCTCCTGATCCTTGGAGGGTGTGGTAGATGGCAATCTCCTTTAGAGGTGAGCTCTCCACGACCTCTTCTTTTCTAGCTTGGTGAATTTTGAGTCTCCTTAGGGTCCACCGCCATCTCCATAGAGACGGTTCTCCTGCTAGTAGTGAGATCTGCACTCATTCATTTAGCGGCTCTCTGCAATGTTCCCTGAGCCCTGCCAGGTGTGATAGAAATGACTCAGACAGTGTTAAGCATTCATCTTGCTCCTCTTGTCATTTTGATAAGGATTGAGCAGGGTTATTTGCTTACATTGGAAGTCAGTGGCCAAACCCATCATCACCCAAACAAAGGTGCCTGAGTTCCTGGCTTCCTGGTGACCTACCCACATAATGATTAGGTTTTAATAGTGAAAATGTTTTAGTCTTAGAAGATCACAAATATAAGGTAACTAGTAAATAAAATCTCTATATATTTGACACATCAGACATTTAATTTGTCTTGGTTGTATTGCTGTGTGATGGCAAATATGTTTTAAACTTTTCTTGGTATCTGGTTATTTATTATAAAAATAGGTATTCCAGTGCAAACAGACCAAAACAGATTGTTATTGAAGGATAGACAATACAAGTATTCATGAAGGCTTGTAAAATAAAGTACTGTTGTTACACACTGTCTTAATGCTGTCCTCTCCTACATGAAAGTGTAGACTCATAACTCACTGTCATCCATGAGCTGAATGCTTGGTGTTTAAGGAATGACATCATCTTTTAACTCTACTGGGATATAATATTCCTCATTTATTTCCTTTCAGGTACAACATGCATCTGAGAGAAAATCAAATGCACATTTTAAATCACGCATGCAAGCCTTGAAATTTGTACACTATATCCCATCACTAAACCATGCTTGTTATTTATAAATACACAAATTCAATATTTGAATTAATAAGTAATCACTATATATTTCATTTTAATCATTACATAACTTGGTAAAATTTTATGTCAAATAATTATGTGAAACATTAATATTAATATATGAATTCTTATTTGCATAATTGGCTAAATATATTAGTACTATTAAACATTACTTAATGTTACATATTTTTATAGCTGTATCTTAAATTATCATTATCCAGATTATAAACTGCAATTATATGTCCTAATATATATTACATTTAGTAAAAAGACTTAGAATAATACATACTGCACTTTATTATCTATTTATTCAGCATGAAAATTATAGTATTTAAATAAAGAAATTGAAATATTTTACTTTGTTAAGGTACAGAATGCATCTAATAATTTTATTTAGCTTATAACAAGCATAAATTAGGTTTGAAACAAGTAAATTAATTGTGATAAAATTAGTGATCTAATTACAACAGAACAATTGCAATTCTGAAGTACAAATAACTGTATCATATTTATTTGCATTTACTAAATATAGTGTTTTCATAAATGCTTTTGGCTGAAGAAACAATTTTCTGAAATGTAGAGTTGCTTCATTTCATTTAGCAGTATTCTGAATATACAGAGTTCTGAATATACAGTCCTAAGAGATTCCCTGTGCTGTTGAAATGTGATTGCTTTTTTTTCCTCTTCTGTGGGCTTTTGGAAAGGCAAAATGCCAAATTATTGGACTATGTTTTCTTTTTAGAAGGATTCTGAGCAAATAAATATTCAACCATATAGAAATATTATGTGAGTTCTTAAAGATGCTAATTGATTGATTAATTTCTTAAGCTTCCTCTGAAATTAAATTTAGTGGAGTTAAACATTTTCTAATTTCAAGTTGGCAGATTTCCACCCACTAGTCCTTGAAGTGCCAATGCTGAGTCAGTGATGTAGGCATTACTGACCCTGGGTTTACTCCACTGCAGTCAGTGTCATCCTGGATTTGTTCCGAGTATGATTTGGAAGGACTATTGGGTATGCTAGGATAAACACTACTGATTTTAAAGCCAGAAGCAGTTATAGGACGCAGTAACACTGAATACTCCTGACTGACCTCCCATTAACCTGAAGGAATAGTGTGCCTTCTCCTTCTACACTCTTATTCCCCTAAGGGCCACATAGCATCTCATACTTGCATCTGCCAGAAGATAAAGGAATATTTAAAATATTAATAATCAAGGAGAAAAGTCAATGGGATCTGCAGTTGTGGGCTGAATTCTACTTTCAGTTCATGTTCATAAATAGATTGGTTGTTTTTTTTTTTTCAGATATAAAGATGGAAGAGGCATAGGCTTACTGGAAGTGGAGGGACTTTGAAATGTTGCATATTGGATCAAAGGTGCCATTGTGTTCTTCAGTGACAGTGTTTCCAAATCAATACTGTCATATGGATTGTTGAGGTGGTTCCCACCAGAGACACTGCTTATGAGAAGTAAGCCAGCAAGAATGCCTCTATAGACCCCAGAACTAGAGCAAGGCACAGTAAATGAGAACTCGCGAAAGAAAAAAAAAAAAAAAAGAAAAGAAAAGAAAAAAGGCCCATGGGGTCCAGATGCTTGAAGACAGTGAATTCCATACAAGACAAACAATAGAGACACTGGTCGATTTGGGGGACTCTGAGTCACAACATTAGAGCTAAAGTGATAAGGCAAAATCATATTGATTTAGCTGAACAGAATTAACTGGAGGTGAGAGACCTGGGACAGAAACGGGAAAATCAAAAATAACTTGTGATTGGCAAGCCTCTGTGAAATAGCTGTGTGGGGCAATATAAGGGACTTGAATTGAGAGACCAGGCTGGTATTTATTTGATCAGTATTTCTTTCACCTTAAATGAGGTACATTATCTTTGATATTGAGGCTGACCCCAAACCATTATGTAATAGAAATAGAGTTAAAACGAGCAGGTTCAGTGGACCCTGTCTTCACAGAGTTCTCTCCATCATACTGTTTCTCAGTCCATTCTTCAGGGATAGATCCAAATAAAAAAAAAAAAAGTACATTCCTGATGCATCAAAAGTGAGAACAGATAATGGAAAAAGATGCATGGCAGACCACTCAAACATATAACTTGATTAGAGAACTAACAAAAACAATACTGTCATGTCACAGTTAACCAATTCAGATCACTAATAATAAGATGGTTCTTCTATATGTAGTTTTTTTTGTTTGTTTGTTTTTGTTCTTGTTTTTGTTTTTCAAGGCAGGGTTCACTCTAGCCCAGGCTGACTTGGAATTCAGTATGTAGTCTCAGGATAGCCTCAAACTCAGAGGGATCCTCCTACCTCTGCCTCCAGAGTGCTGGGTTTAAAGGCGTGTGCCACCATGCCCGGAACCCATATGTAGTTTTAACTTTCAAGAAAAGTTGATCACTTGATGGATTGTGTGTTGAGCCAGAGTGTCTACTCTACAGCAGTGACATAAGATTAAAAGCACAAGCAAAACAGACAAAAGCACATCCAATTCAAGTTGTGACATGATGTTAGGTGAGTTATCATTTGTTAGGTGAGTTATCATTGTGTCTTTATTTTTTTATTTACTTTTTTAAAAAATTTTTATTGACAACTTCCATAATTGTATACAATATCCCATGGCAATTCTCTCCCTCTCCCAACTTTTCCCTTTGGAACTCCACTCTCCATCATATCCCCTCCCCCTCTCAATCAGTCTCTCTTTTATTTTGGTGTCATGGTCTTTTCTTCCTATTATGAGGGCCTACCTCGACAAACAAAAAAAAAAAAAAAAAGAAAGAAAGAAAGAAAAAATTGGCTGGAGAGATGGCTTAGCGGTTAAGCGCTTGCCTGTGAAGCCTAAGGATCCCAGTTCGAGGCTCGATTCCCCAGGACCCACGTCAACCAGATGCACAAGGGGGGGTCACATGTGTCTGGAGTTCGTTTGCAGTGACTGGAGGCCCTGGTGTGCCCATTCTCTCCCTCTCCCTCTCCCTCTCTCTCTCTCTCTCTCTCTCTCTCTATCTGCCTCTTTCTCTCTCTGTTTCTCTCTCTCAAATAAATAAGTAAAAAGGAACAAAAAAAAATTTTTTTTTAAAAAAGATGTCAGAAGGATAATGGGCAAACTTGCCTGTGCTTCTTAGAGCTCAGCCCCATCTCTCGGCAGATGGGAGGCCTTGAGCACATCCTTGTGTCCTCACATCATATCTGGCTCTATCTGGCTGCATTCAACAGTCACAGCACACATTCATTATGTTGATTTATGTATAAATGTTAATTATTTAAAAACTATAGATGACAGAACATAAATTTACAACACACAGACATCAGTTCCCAGTTATCTTAATGTGTACGAGTTAACTTAACGAGCTTGATGTTGCTAGAAAAATAAGGACAGAGGTTTAATTTGAACCAGAATTCAAAGCTCTACAGTAGGAGAAAAGCAGCAATCCCTGTGGCCTCTGAACACTCCTCCACACTGATGAGTCTTAGTCATTTCCGAAGCAATGCTTTATCAGACAATACTGTAAGACACCAAGATTCCTTCTGTATGTCAGCAGCTATTTGCCAAACCCTGGCACAATAAATCTTTCATAGGATATAAAAAACATCATGTATCCGAGGCTGAATGGGCTGCTCAGTGGATAAAGTGCTTGCAACTCAAGCCTGAGTGCCCTAGTTTGAGCCCCAGAGCATATGTAAGAAGTAATGGTGGGTTTCTGTAATCCCAGATCACTGATGGTGAGAAGGGAAGCAGAATTTACCCCGGAGCTTGGAAGCTTGAGATGAGCATAGGACAATAACAGGAAGAAAAGGAGAGAAAAATTTCTGCCCCAAACATTATAGAAGGTGAAGGCCAATGCCCAAAAGTTATCTCCTGATGTCCACACACACTCCATGGAAGGTGCGTTTACACACACACACACACACACACACACACACACACACACACACACACTATCAGCATCATTTTCATCATCATATATTTTAAGGCACTGTGTATATGAATGAGAAGATTTAAATCCAGCTCACTGGAATATCCCTTATCATAACATAAGTCACAGTTGCATGGAGTCTACATTAGTAGATATTATTTTTTGAGAAAGAATAGAGATAGTCCCTTTGTGTCACATATAATTACAAGAACTTTTAGAAAGAAGTTTATACTTAACCAGTGAAGATTTTTACTAATCCTGTGAAAGGCAAAACACATTGAAAGTTTCATGAATGAACGTGTTTACTTCTCAGGATCAGATTGTGCTCCTTATCAAACCAAGCAGGAATGTGTGAGAGAATTCCAGCCTTTCCTGACTAATCATAGCAATAGTGGCCCATAACAGTTTGTCTCCATGAGAATTATCTGGTAGATGAAGTCCTTCAAACATCTCATCAGAGAAATGGGCAAATCTGTGCTCCCTGTTCCAAGAAATGAATACGTTTAAGGATCTTGAAATCTTAAGGATGATTGTGTAATAGAAATAGAACTCTTGGTGGATCTGTCAGAAAGCAAAATTAAGATAGTCAAGTGAGAATGAATTAATAAGAGCTTACTCATGAATGGAAATGTCCAGTGGGGAAGGGAAGCAGTCAGTGGCACGGGATTGATTTTGGTAATAAGGAAAGTGTGCCAATTGAGAAATGAATGCATCTGAGATGTTTCAAAGGGCTTTCCAACATTAAGGGAAATCTGAGCTGCATGACCTTTAAGCACCGCTCTCTGATGTTCGGAACATCTAACCACTTAGGAATGGCGGATGTGCCTTGGGATGCTTCTGCGTGCTCTTGTGGTCATGAGTGCTTCTCGGATTTGGTTGCCTGGTTAAGTCAAGAGCTTTTGTAAGGTACAAATGCAGGTTCCACTCCAAGCCTATTAACTGAATACATTCCTGGCAAAACGGGGCCAGGAAATCTCTCTTATCAAAGCGATGGGTGATTGTACTACATTTATTGTTCAAAACACAGGGTTCCGAAGCTCCACTTTACGAGCTGGGTAGGATTTTGAAATTGTGCTTTGCAGTGACTAAAGATTAAGCACTGTAACACGGAAGTGAATTTCATTACTGGGAGTTTATTAGTGAAAGGACAGCAAAGGAATAGAGCAATCATCACACAAGTCCCATGCCCAGCATCGCCTACACACTATCTCATTTTATTTGTACGAGCCTATGAGGTCAACCATTAAATACTGCTTTTGTTATTTTACCAGACAATATAGAACTAAGACACTTTGTTCCCTAAAAACCACAGGCTATTAGAAACTTTGCCTTTTGAAATCAGATCAGTAAAACTGGAATAGCCCACTTTTGCCTGGAGGATTGAAGTCACTTTGACACATCGAAGCCGCCTCAATTTCCAACCCAGGTGCAACGCTTCAGATAAGAGTTTTTCAGGCACCATATTCAACATTTATCTTAACTTTGTAGTTTCCAAGGAAACAGAATTCAGAGTCCACTTCTCGACTCAAGCCTGATGTTCAACTCTTCATACAGAGCATTGCTCTTTTTTTTTTTTTTTTTTTTGGTGCTATACTGATTCTACTTTATTTAAATATTGTGTACGCTCAGTTCTTCTCCCCGACCAGTTCTTAACCCTGACCCTTCCTTTGCTTAACAATACAATCCATGGTTCTTCTGCTGTTCTGAGTCCTTTGATGCAATATGCTCATACGTATTTATTTTTGTTGTATGTCCTTAGTGTCCATTACACAAAGGACTTCATCAGCAGATACAGTCTCTCTCTCTGACCTGGATCATCCATGAACTCAGTACCTCATGGTGCTTCCTAGACACAGGAATTTGCACTTAGACTTCCATCCATTGGAAACTTTAGGCAGCACTCAATGCTCTAGATGGCTTTTGATATCCTCTTCCCTATATGATGGGGCACAATCAAATCCAATTACTACCTTGAAGAGTTCTGTAGCTTCTGAAAACACAATGTGTCAGTCCTTTGTAAACCTTTGTAAACTTTGAAAAGAACCTACCCTACGAAGAGTGAATTATGTGAAAACAGGATTCTTCTATCTCTTTCCCTCTTATAGTTACATGAATGACTACCTATGTTTTCTTAACATTGCATCTTACTTATTTATTTGAGAGAGAGAGAGAGAAGAGAGAGAGAGAATGGGCAGGCCAGAGCCTCTAGCTGCTGCAAACGAACTCCAGATGTGAGTGCTCCCTTGTGCATCTCGCTTGGATGGGTCCTGGTGAATGGAATCTGGGTCCTTTGGCTTTGCAGGCAAGCGCCTTAACCACTAAGCCATCTCTCCAACCCTGCCTATGCTTTTTAAAACTGCACTCAACCTAAGTTATAATTTTTCAAATATAAATGACCCAATTATTGCCATGAAGAAGCTATGTAAGGCAGCAAAAACCCATCACAACTCAGCCAGCAATATTCACTAATTATAGTTAATTATTTATGAATCTCCTCAAAATCTGGCCAAACCACCCTTACTGTGTACCAGTGAAATATGTCTTGAGCCCTTGAGCCCTTGAGCCCCTGACCTTGGGATACTACATCTCTTTAATGTTAATCAATACAAATATGATGAAAATCAATTAATGTCATGTAATAGAAACCTGTTTTCTGAAATTGATGGAAGTGTTTTGGAGAGGACCAGTCTGTCAAAATGCAAGATTTACTAAACAGTAGCTGATTATATCTTTTCAGAATTGAGAAGAGAGGAATTACAGGACAAATTCTTCAAAACAAAGTTATTTGACTATCAGAGGACTAAAAGAGCGCCTGAAAAAGTTAAGAAAGTCCTTGATGAGTTTTACAAGAGCAAATATCCTGATGATTGTGCTGTAAAACAAAGTGCTAAGATTTTGAAAAATGAATCACATGAACACACAGGAAAACTAACACTTCACTCATCTCCCCTCATGCTGAGTTAATTCATGGTTTCAAATGTAGCCTCACAACTGTAAAATATTTTATTCTTGCGTTCACCTTCTTTTAAGGTCGAATTTCCACTGTAGGTTTCTTTTTCACTTCTTTGAAATTATTGTACCCACGGGGTACATGACTTTTCTGGGGAGACATGAACAATGTCTATTCAACCAAAAAAAGAGTGCTAGTGTAGACCAAAGCGGCGATTTCACCAAAGTGTAGTGTAGTGAAGCAATCAGGTTTTTGGGCTGCTAACAGTTAACTGCTTGTGCATATTCCTGGAAGGGCAGGGACGGTGTGCCACCTCCCACCACTGCCTCGTGAGCTCCCTTAGGCAACACCACGTGCACTTAATCAGTGCTGTTTCTTATTTCAAAGGAAGCACTGTTCTAGATTCTTCCAGGTTCTGTTTTGTAATATCGTGTCCTGAAAATAAGTCTAGGGAATAGTTTTTCTTCCTTTCCTTTTCTTGCCTTGACACAAAATGATTTGGTAATTCCTATGCAATGTGCATATGTTAGCTTTGTGTTACTGTCATAAATACGTTAGACAAAAAAAAAAAAAACCTTGTATAGAGAGATTTATTAGGTTCATAGTTTTGAAAGTTTATCTCAGGATTGTGGTCAGTTTGGCTCTGGGATGAGATAGCACAGAGCCAAATTGACTGGCAGAGTGAAATCACTCATCTAAAGTTCAGAAAGTGAAAGACGTGATGTGGAACAGAACACGATGATGGCTAATCTTGTCACTTTGACTGGATTAGGCAATGCCTCTGCACTTAGTAGAATAAAATTCTGGCTATGCCCTTGAGAAAGTTTGCAGAGAAGACTGGCATGTGGAAAAGCAAATGATGGGGAAAGACCCAGCCTGAATGTGAGCTAATATGCTAAGGACCCAGACGGAAGAAAAGTGGGAAGAGAAAAAGCCACCCATCCAGTGCAGTCTCCCTTCTTCCCCCATGGGGCATGTCGATTTCTGTTGCCATGGTCTGTGGACGTCAGTTCCAGCTTCTTCAGCTCATCAGTGGTCCTCACACCAGTGGCTCCCCGAGGACCTGCTAGTCCTTTGGTGTCAGATGGTGATGCCTCATGGGCCCCTTTACTGTGAGGCTTCCAATTCTTGCTCTGTTGAGGTACTGTTTTCTTTTTATGCCTCTGGAGAGTGTCAATGGTCTCCAACTGCATGAGTCAGTCCCATAAATTTTCACTTATAATTGTGTGCATTCTAATGGTTCTGTTCCCCTAGAGAGTCCTCACTAATATACCCTGAATGAGAAGGTCACCTGTGACTAAACCCAGTATCTCAAAGTTTCCATCACCTCCAAGTAACACTGTTGTGGACCAAAGCTTTAACTCAGGGAACTTTGGAAGACACCTAATTACACCAGTGTCTAGCCCAGGTCTTATCCTGCATCTATCTGTTTCTCAGTTCTTTCCCAAGTACTGAAATAGCTCTTTTAAGTTCTCCCTCCGCTGGCCTTCCAACTCTCTACTTAATCTTCAATATTTATTGCATAGCTTCTTATTGACCTTCCCCTAAAAAAACTAATTCCTGCATTAGTCAGTTTTCTGTTACCATAGTGCAATTAACTTACAAAAGGAAAACATTTGTGTTTAGCTCATGGGTCTGGGGGTTCTAATCCAAGATTCAGTATCTTCACAGCTTAGGCCTCCGACGCATGTGGTGTGCAAGACAACAATGGCAGGGAGTGAACAGTGGAACAGGTTACTCACACAGGATCCGGGAGGCATAGGATACAGGACAGGCCAGAAACCCATAAACTCCTTCAGGGACAATCTCCCAGGAATTACCTCCCAACACTAACACCCTAGAAGACCACGCTTTTAACTTGGGGGTCATGATCTATATTCAATCTTTAGCATTTTCCTACCCTCTTCAGAGACATACTAATAGCATAGGGGAGTTACTTATTTTTTCTGCTAGCTGTGAACATTTTATTTGGGCTCACCGTATCGCGCAATTTCACTCCATCATGGCAAAGAAGACACATGGAGGTGCGTGCAGCATGTGATGGGGATTCGTCACATGCGTGCGGTTGTGGTTGGAATGTAAAAAACGCTGGAGACATTACCTGGAAAGGTTGTGGAAGCTCTAAGTAGAAGAGCCTTGAGGGAGGAAGCGCGTCACTGGGGTGGCGGAGCACCTTCAGCTTCTGTAGCCTGACTCACTTCCTTTTCTCTCTCTCTGCTTCCTGATTGCCAAGGCAATGTGACCCTCTTTGTTCCCGCTCCTGCTGCCAAACTTTCTCCACCACAAAACTTCCCTTGAAAATGCAAGCTGAAAATAAATCCCTTCCCCTTTAAGTTGCTTTTATTGGGTAGCTTGAATCAGCAATAAAAGAGTGACTAATACAGTGCTAAGTCCTAAAAGCAGAGTCAGACCAGAAATCGAGAGGGTCATCAATTGAAGGCGATCCAGGACCCAGCTTCTAAAGTCTCACCACCCTTCAAAAGAGTTCCATGAGCTTGGCACTGGTGAAAAATAAAATGAGCCAGTGGAGACACATCAGACTCAAGCACTAACAAAGAGCTACCAGTCTCCAGTGATCGCTGTTGCCTCTCAAAAACTAACTCCCCCCCCCAGCTCTCTCTCTCTCTCTCTCTCTCTCTCTCTCTCTCTCTTTCTTCTTCACCTTACTGTATACTCTCCCCCACTCTAAGATGCCCATGTATAACATGGGGACATTCATGCTTCAGTAGTGATGTGATCTGCTTGGGAAATTTGACTGAGTACCATAAACCTCATTCCTCCACAAGCAGAATCGATTGTTAACATATTAGTAACCCATTACATTCTGTGCACACTACACATCACATTGAATTGGAACTACTTTTGTAAACATATTTCTCCTTTACTGCTATCAAAGTTCTCAAGAACCTGGCCCTAAGACTAAGAATAAATTATATTAATCTTTGATCTCTAATCTTCCTCTAACACAGGAAGACCAATTATGACTGGATGCATAAATAATTCACCAGGAAACAAATGTTACTGCCACTCAAATAATTACAAATATAATTGTGTATAAAATATTGGCAAATATATATATATATATATATATATATATATATATGTGTGTGTGTGTGTGTGTGTGTATATATATACACATATATATAGTTAAAGTTTATTATTATGTTGATTTTTTCTATAATTTTCTTAAGATAGACAATGGAAACCTAAACCTCATATATTTTCAGGCAATTACTCTACTGCCAGCCCTTGCATATATTTTTATAGACACTAATAAATATATAATCAAAAGAAAATATATGATAGGGAATACTTATCCTTCAGAATTATTTTTGGAAGAAGAAGCTATCAGTGGTGGCTCACAGAGATGACACATCAACTCTATTGAATATCAGTTATAGGCGGATTCCAGTTTTAAATTCAATAACTTCATGAAAACCTTATGGAGTACAGAAGGAAGCGAATCAGAGCCTAAACTTACATGATTCAGTGTTAACAAAGGAGGAGCTTTTGTTTGTTTTAACGAAGTTGAAAGAGTGGAAACAAGGACTCAAAGCATGAAATGCAGAACATAAGAATTACCTGTACTTAAACTGCACACACATAACCTAATAAATGGTCAGAATCAGGGAACCTGGGCTTAGGATGTAGCTCAGTGGTAATGCATATGTCTACTATGCAGGAAGTCCTGAGTTTGATCCCCAGCACCACAAAAAAGAATACAAAAATAAAAGGTTGGGATCACCCCCCCCCAAAAAAAACACCTACTCAAATACTACTACACTGCAGGGCCCCTAAAAAGAAAAGAGAAAAAAATGAAAGACAGATGGCAAGGGAGGAAGAAAACAGAGATGCAACTAAGAAAGAGCCTAAAAAGAATGAAAGACAAGGAGAAGGCGAAGGCAAGCGTGAGAAAATGAACGCTTTCCATGACACCTTTATGCTCCGTACGTTGTAATGTGTCTACTTGCCCTTTTGAAGAAATCTGACAAAAAAGATTTTACACTAGAATTAAAATCCAGCTCTGTGCTCGTTGACTTACTCATTAGGTTTTCACATTGGTGTGCCTGCTACTACCTTCTTGTTACCTTGAAAAAATTTTCTTGATAACACAACAGCTCCGTTTCTATTTGTTTGCCTTCTTTCTCACAGAAAATTGTTCTCATGATAATGATCACCTTCATGATGCTTTTGCTTTTCCCTTAGGAACACTGCACGATGATATAAGTAAATATCGTAAGTTTATTTCATTGATGGAAAGATGGGTCAGGTATGAATCCTAGAACAAAAGATGGGACAGATATTGGCAAAGGGGAAGATGTGGGGATCTACATGTCTAGGATTAGGTGCATAGGAACAAATACCTGATGACTTCTTTTTTTTCTTATTTTAGGACATATATACCAGATTGGACTCAGCTTATTTCAGTGAATTAAAAACTAAGAGCTCAACCTGCAAAGACAACTTATGCGCTGTCATTTCTACTGGGGGCTTCCCTTACCAGTCACTGTGTGAAAATCTCCTTTCTTTTACTCCCTAGTTGGATCCTTAAACTTGCAGAGTCAGAACTATTTGGTTCTAATATACATAATTCTTTGCCTTTTCATAAATTCTGAGATTGATAAATGACTAAAAAGAAGAGGTTGCATTGTAGTAATATTAGAATTTTCATCATAATACAGTTCCTGGTTCAAATAAAAAACCTTAAAAACGTTCAATCATTAAGTGTCTATAAGGAAAATAAAAGTAATAGCATACTTCTACTTAGCTTTTTTGATTTTTTTTATTTTACTTCTTTTATTTTATTAAGTAGAAATTAAGTCCATTTGTATGGCTACTTCATGTGTTAGTACCATCATTTCCCTCCTCCGTGCCCCCCACCTTCACTAAGGGCCTTCTTTAGAGGGATTGCTGGTATTCACCATGGGGTTGTGGGTTATGAGTTGTGTGAACAGCAGTCAGTCATTGTAGGGGTGGGGAGGGGCAATGCCTCAGATGTTCCCTTCCACCCTGTGACTCTTACCATCTTTCCACCTCCTCTTTCACAAAATTCCCTGAGCCGCGCTGGGTGTGTTTTAAGTTTATTTTAATGGTGAGCTTTCAGCAGCTCCTGGATTTCTGCTTCGGTGTGTTTTGAGTGTCCTCAGTGCGTGTCACCATCACCGCGACGACGCTGGTTGTCAGCCTCGCCATGGGAGCAGCACTCTTTCTCATCTCAATAATTCCTCTGTGGTCTCACCTTGGCCCTCGCAGCTGTGTGAGGGGTGCTTATGCTTTTGAACAGTAGTAAATAGTGTTCAATGAAGCTGCTAAATGTAAAGATAAGAAAAAATAGTCAGTGTCTGCAAAAGAAACTTTACTTTAAACAAAGGGCAACCTTTGTCAGAAACGTTTCCTTTACTTGTTCATGGTTAAATTCAGACGATGCTATGTCAGCAGAACCCTTCATCAAATGAGTGTTTATAGAAAGACTCTTCTTTAAGTCATGACTTAGATCCTTTTAGAACTGTTTTTGTAGTACATCGTAATTGCATTAGTGCAGAAGAGTAATTTCATGGTGAGCTTGCACAGTTGCATCTATGTAGTAGCTACTTTATTTTTTTAATTAAGCTTATTTATTAAAGCCAAGAGAACTTTTGAGATTCTAACACAACCTCAGATCATCAAGTTATTAATGGTCCTGTCATCAGTAGAATCTACTAGTAAACTCTGGTCCCTACTTAATAGCTACTTTAAGTGACCTGGTCTTGACCATGAGTGTGACATTCTTTGTGAAACTGTAAAACTCTTTTGGTACTTTCCATGAGAGCCTGACTCACTCCATGTCTAGAGCTTTTGGCATTTCTGTTTAACTGTGTGTACCCACCTAGAGCTTTCAAATCACAAAAGAACCTTGACTACACATATTGACGCGGGGAGCATCCTGGAGAAATGCATAGCTGATGAGGGCACACAAAGCCAAGTCTGCAGAGCTCCTGTGATTTATGATTCTGTTACTAAACAAACTACGAATGTAATCTCCTTGGGTACCTTGATGTTTGAAGTTGTTTACCACCACCTGATTTTTTCAGTTCCTTCTAAACATACATTTCAAATTTCCATGAAGGAGATAAGCTTTATGAAACAACTTACAACAACTTCTCGGAAAATTGTGCATTTGAAGAGCCAATTTTGTTCCTTCACGCCGCCCCTGAAACACTCTCCTTTCTCATCACCAGGCAATTTCCCAGCCTCTTTGAGATTTCTCTTCCTAAACAATTTTTTTTTTTTTAAGAAAAGCTTTTGGCAATAATTTAACACTTCAGCCTACCCTGGCGAGTTGGGAGAATTAGAAAAATCTGAAAAATAGATTCCAACAAAAAAAAAAAGAAGCAAGGATTAAATCCTTACCTGAGAGCCGGTGTTTCCCTGGTGAGAGCTTTGTTCTGTCACATTCAAAAATGAAGTCAATTTAAAAAAAAAAAAAAGACATATTGTTTTTAATTTTTGTGTGCATATGCTCAGCTTTAAGCATTATTCTATTGAAAACATGCAAATAACTAAGGGGTAATGTTTCATCCAAATGATCCCAATCTTTTAAAGGCCAAATTTGAAACCGCTGTGTTTTGTCATTAGTTATGCTCACATGGATGAGGTATATTGCCATGAGCATACCCTCTGGGATGCAGTTATGGGGATTTTCCTCTCATTGGCTGTATGACCTCAGTTAAGCTGACTGACCTCTCAGTGTATGGTTTCTTCTGTGCGCTGGTCCCACTAGCAATCTCCTTCATATCGGTATAAGGATCAATTAAGTGCACATGCGCAAGGTTCTCAAAACGGTAACTAGCAAGACTTACACAAGAAATCCCTGGAAGAGATCCTCCTACGGAATGGGAACTATTTCATGTTGCTAGAACAATATCCTAAGAGACAAATCATATTAGAAGGATGAATATTTTGCACATTTCAAAAACTAAAGTTTAGCCAGGCGTGGTGGCACACACCTTTAATCTCAGTACTTGGGAGGCAGAGGTAGGAAGATCGCCATGAGTTCGAGGCCACCCTGAGACCACATAGTGAATTTCAGGTCAGCCTGGGCTAGAGTAAAACCCTACCTCAGGAAAAAAAAATAATAATAATAACCAAAGTTTTTCAAACACTTTAAAAACCCAAGCTTTTTATATTGGTAATTCCCCATATTTGGTGGCCCTCCCTTCCTTATCACTAAGGGGGCAGGAAGATTGTTGGAGCCACAAGTTGGGACGTCATGCTCAGAGGCACTACCTCTCCCCAATAATGGACTGCTACTTCAAAATGCATAACCCACATCCCCATGGGCATAACATTTGACCCCCCCAATAAGGAGGGCCCCCTTTGGAAAGGGGGCAAGGATGAAGGAAAAGATGGTACCAACATGTGATATTTCCATACTAAGTATGTCCATAATTAATAAAAAATTCTGTTCCTAATGTATCTTCTATGAAGATGAAGAAAAGATACAAGATATATATATATATATATATATATATATATATATATATATATATATATATATAAATTTTTGTCATCTCTATTCCAGGATATATATATATATATATATATATATATATATATATCCTGGAATAGAGATGACAAAAATTCCTTGAGAGCTTACCATGTTCCCAGCCTTGTGATGAATGCTTTAAATGTTTCAGTTAACTTTTGTCCTCACACACACCAAGAATGGGGGCTTATCAACCCCACATGATATCTCATCTATACATGAGAAAACTGTGGCTCTGGGAGATTCCGGAGTTAGAATCTATGTGACTGGGGGCAGAGACTGAGCTATCGAGTGTAACATTCTGCTATGGATGGGAATGTATAGGAAATTTTGTTCAATGCCCCCATTTCCCAGCTGAGGAACCTCAGAGAAGGCAGGTGCTGCTAAGAGACTCTGCAACACCACCCCTCCATTCCCTTCTCTCTAGCTGAATCCTGCCAAACAGAGTCCTAGATTTATATTTTCCCCACTTCTTCAATTTTGTGTACAAAGTTATAAGAAAAAAAAAAGTGTTTGCCCTGGATAAATTCCTCCCTCACACATCCATTTTTCTCCTTTGAAGTTCCAACAGTGACTGCCAGTGGAGGATCCCTTGGGCTTATAAAGCATCAGTCAGCTTTGCAGATGAAGGCAAGATGAGCAGACAGAAATCCCTCCTTTAAAGAACGTTGCTAATGTTTTTCACTCTAAAGTCATTCTTTCATTACTGAACACTTTTAAGACAACACTAAACCCCAAGGCAAGAAGTGCTAGGCATGGCTCTCCAGGAGAAAACTGTGGCCTGTAATTGATTGCCAAGGGCCAAACTGAGGGAGAATTGGATAATAAATCATTCAGCTGTCTATCTTCTCTTTCTAATCTTTTGTTTCTTTTCTTTAAATTTTATTATACACATTTATTGAATCGAACATTACATGTTAATATACATACAGATAATAAAGTGCTTTTCTTTTCAATCCTACTTTTCATAGGCAACCATCTCTTCTGTCTTTAATATAGGAGTAGATATCATTGGATTGAAACAAAAATGAAGGGCTAGAGAGATGGTTTAGCAGTTAAGGCACTTGCCTGCAAAGCCTAAGAACCCACATTTGGTTCCCAAGATCCCATGTAGGCCAGGCCAGATACACATGGTGGCACATGCATCTGGAGTTCATTTGCAGTAATTACAAGCCCTAGTGTGCCCATCATTCTCTCTCTCTTCCTCTCTCTCTCTCTTTCTCTCACTCTCTCCCTTCCTCTCTATCTGTAATAATACATAAATAAAAATAAACAAAACTGGGTGGGATACTTGGGAGACTGCAATTCCAGCAGAGGTTAGCAAAAGAAAGGACTTTATGATGATAAAGATGAGATAAGATGAACTTCTATCTCTAGGGACCAGTCAGGGATCAAACAAAAGACACAGGTTATAAAGAAATAAGATGTGGGTCACATCATATATACCTTCAGAGTTCAAGTTATGAGCATGATGAAAACCTTTTAAAGCATTTCAAACACAAGAATAACATTGCCTTCCTTATACTGTAACAGGATCATTTCAAAGGGAGGGTGTTAATGGATTTAAGTCAAGGTGGTTCTTATAACCATCCAAATGAAAGCCCATGGCCCCTTGAATGAGCACGGTGGCAATAGGAATTGTGTAAAGTGGTTGAAGTCTATGGAAATTTTACAAACAGAAACGAGACTGATGAGATAATTGATGCTAAATGTGGTGGTGGGGGGGAGCCTTTATGGTTGAGAACTGAATCTTTGACTTAGGTAATGTAACCATGGAGTTGTCAATTTACTGAAGAGGGGAGATTTGCAAGAATGGTTGCATGTGTTTATGGCTTTTATTTACTTGTGAAGGTTTTGTTTTTGTTTTCTTTTCTTGGGGTGGGAGAAATCACATCAGGGTCTCATTTTTTCTTAACACGTTCAATTTAAGATGTCTTTTAAACATCAAAGTGAAGATGTCAAGTAGATAATTGGATATGCAAGTCTGCATTGATAGGAAAGTTGTGCAAGGAAGGAATGAATCTGGGAGTCATTAGCATATAGATGAGGAGGAATCAGTAACAGAGACATAAAAAGGAGGTCAGAAAGCTGGTGGGAAACTAGGTGAATGCTGTGGACTGAAAGCTAAGTAAAGAATTTTAGGAAGAGAACACAGAACCTACGAATGATGCTTCCTCAAGAAAGTTGGGGCCTGAGGACTTGTTGCCATATTTAGCAATACAGGGTCATTGGAGGCTTGAAAATATCATATTTGTGCAGTATAGAAATGTAGACAAAAAACAACCTTGATTACAAAGGGAGAAATTGAAGAGAGCAAAAATAAACTACTCTTTCAAGAAGACATGCTATAAAGGGAAGACTGAGGAAGGAGTGACTACAGAGAAACTAGGATCGACAGTCTAGAGTTAGAAGGTCTACGATACACAATTTTCTAGCATGTGTAAAGCTCTGGGTTTGATTCCAAATATTGGAAACAAGATTTTTGTACTTAAGAGATATGAAATGGTTGTTTGTATACCTGTGAGAAGGCGCCATAGAAGAAGAAAAGTGTGATGAAGATGGAAAGAGAGGTAAGAATCAAGGTAGTGTTCTTTAAATAGGTGAACTGGATGAGACTCAGGAGAGATCGTTCAAAAAGTGAATGAAGGATGGAGCATTGGAGCTGAGGAGATGGCTTATTGTTTAAGGAACTTGCCTACAGAGTCTTAGACCCAGGTTCTATTCCCCAGGACCCACATAAGCCAGATGCACAAGTTGGCACATGCATCTGGAGTTTGCTTGCTGTGGCTAGAGGCCCTGGTACACCTACTTTCTCTCTATCTACCTCTTTATCTCTGTGTCTCTCTCAAATAAATAAATAAATTAACTATTTACAAAAAAGAATGGAGCATGCTCATTTTCTGGGAGTCTGTTCAAATGCAAATGCTCTATGCTCCAGCCAAGTCAGAGACTCCTGTCAGGACCCTAGCAGCTGAATCTCAATGAGTTTCTGGGTGCTGCTTGCACACTATAATCTGAAGGTATTACCAGAGGATTAGCCAGTCTGCCCTAGGAACACAGACATGTATCCTTGACAACAAGAGAAAAGCTAGAGTGGTGGATGCAGGGGAAGCAGGTAGGTAGCAATGATAGTGGAACCTTCAGGCTTTCTCCTATAATCACTTCCAAGTTCTCAGTAAAGGAGGAATTGAGAAATGCATCAGACATTTTTGTCTACTTGGAGATGAACTCTTAGCCTCACAGCTGCAGAGTGACTTAGTGCCATACTGGAATGTCTGTCATTTGCTCCAACAGCATAAACTCCTAGCTCAGTGCAGCTCCTGTTTGCCCTTACAAAATTTCTTTCAGCCAATCTCCTCCTGTTGCTCTGCCCAGTCATACTTGTTGTAGTTAGCTTCATGTTCACACACACACACACACACACACACAATAAATAAATAAATAAATAAATAAAGAGAAGCTTGTGGAAGGAAAGGATTTATTTTGGTTTACAGACTCAAGAGTAAGCTCCATGATAACAGGGAAAACCGATGGCATGAGCAGAGGGTGGACATCACCTCCTGCCCAATACCAGGTGGACAACAGCACCAGGAGACTGGGCCAAACACTGGCAAGAGGAAGCTGGCTATAACACCCATAAGCCTGACCCTAACAATATACTACCTCCAGGAGGATCTAATTCCCAAATTGCCACCAGCTGGGAACATAGCATTCAGAACACATAAGTTTATAGGGGACACCTGAATCAAGCCACCATACTATTACTTCTTATATTTCTCATACAAGGCTGCCTTTTACTGAGCACCTGACATGTTGCAAACACTTTCAAATACATTCATCTACCCAGTCATTCAGAAAGCCATTTCATATAGGTATGTTTATCCTCAATTTATGGATGAAAATATGGAGATTCTGACTAACTTGGTCAATGTCACTTTGTTTGCAAATGGAACAATCTAGCGACTACTTTCTGAGCTGTTTGTTAGTACTGCATTAAGCACATTAACTATTTCATAAACCTGGCCATTCCCATATCATTCCCCCACCCAAGGTCCACAGCACTGCCCAAATGATTTCCAACCAAGCATCTGTCTCTCAACTTCATCTACTTATGCTATATTTCCCATTTTTGTTGCTTAACTTGCTGACAGGTACCTACTATTTTTTTTTCTATATTTCACTGTGATTTGGCTATTCTTTTAGCTAATCCATACAGTCTATCTCCGAGTGTTCTACATGATTGATCACCTCCTCTTTTTCTGTCTTTCCTCCTCTTTCTCTTCTTTTCCCTCCTCCTTCTTTCTCCTCCGATCCCTCATTCAGTACTTGTTGTGGTTTGAATGTGAAATATACCCCACAGGCTCATGGGTTTGAGTACTTGATCCTCAGCTGGTGGTACTGTTTGGGGAGATTGTGGAAGCTTCAGGAAGTGGAGTTCAGGTGGAGCGCCTGTGAGGGTGGGGTCCTGAGGTCCTATAGCCTAGCCCTATTTCCTGTTTATCCCACCTTCCTGACAGTGGCTGTAATGAGAGCAGCTCTTAATCTTGTCACCATGCTATGCCTTCCCTGCCGTAATGGAATGGAACCCCTTGAGGAAGCCACAACAAACTACTTTTTTCTTCCTTAAGTTTCTTCTGGACAGGCAATAAATATCACCCCTACAATTGTACCTTCCAGCTATACTGATGAGCCATTCCCTCTCTGCTCTAAAAATTCAAAAATCAAAGTACACATACACTAGTTCTTCTTAAATTCTCTGTTATTTGACAAGTAACCTCAGCCTTTCAGCTTATTTAACCTAAAGCCAATTATCTCATTAGTTGCTTATGTGCCGTCATAATTTGTATAACCATAGGGTCGATGACGGAATGATAGATAGATCAATAAATAGATAGATTCACATCTGCCTAGACTGCATTCCCTTGTAAACTACACATACACAACACACAGTCCTGACATTAGGAAACACACTTTGAAGATAAAGCAGAATTAAACTTTTACACTATAAATGAAAGGAAAAACTTCCAGTGGTAGAACATGCCAATATCACGTAAGATTATCCACATGTCTTTCTCATTGAATATTTATTTGTGTATTAACTATTTATTATATATATATATATAGGTCTATCATGATATGCTCTATGGATAATGAAAAGACAGCTATGATGAAATATCTAATGAATAAATATATTAATCAATATCTTTCAACATTCCATGTGTAATAATGTATGGTTGTGTGTTTTATAGTTATTGGTCTACTATGAGATTCTAAGAAGGAAATAAATTTGTAGTCAGGACATGTTTTTGGTGAGATTACAAGATTGAAGTTATATTTATTAGAGATAGAGGTTGTGTAGTTTCTTAATTTTCAAAGAAGTGCCTAGGTAATAAATCTAGAGATTATCTTTCAAGTATAAATAAAGCCCTTGATAGTTTTAAGACTGCACTGCATTGACCATTCTTTGATCTATGTAGGTCATATTATTCTCACTAGACTGTACAGGTCACATGACCTTGAGAAGCTAACACATCCTAAACTTTAGATGTGGGCACAGTACCATCAGCTAACTCTGTTCCACAGGTTTCTCACACTAGGTGAACAATTTGGTCTTCTTTCTTATAATATATTCCTGTCTGCATTTCTCATCCTGATGAATGACATAAGTCACCCAAACTCCAACTTGGGACTTCCACTAGCCAATTCTTCACTTCTCAGATTGGCCCCATCACTAAGGATTGTCAATACTCCTGAAGATCTTTATGGAGTTCATCATCATTGCCGCTGATAGCTTGTTTTCCCCAGACCCTGACCATCTCTTACCTCAACTATGAGAATATACCTCTAAGTGACCTCCCTGTTTGTTTCACATTGTCCTCCTTGAAACCCTCAACTGTCTATCCTACGTTATAAAAAATGCCAAAGTTCTAATTCATAACATAAGATTAATATCATTAGCTTGCTTTAAACCTTTGTATTAAATAAAATATTGTTTGGCTATCTTTGTGTGGGCCTGAGTATTACCATCCTAAATTCTTGATACTTATCCTATTATTATTCACACTATTCCCTAAAGGTTCTGCAGTCAAATGGTTCCATCCCCTGAACACTTGCTCCTACTGATATATGAAAATATCATCTATATCAGATGAAAACTAAGATCCAATTTCAAAAATGACAATAACTTTAGTAAATTATGAGAAAACTGAAAAATATCTACTGCTTTATGTATTGTACTTGTTTTTATGTCCCACGCTAATAATCATTAACACTTGAGATATTCTACCTCAATGTATCTATTGCCATTTGAACATCTCCTAATGACACTTTAGCTTTTATGCTATTAATAAAGTCTATAGCTGATCATACACTCCGACTGCTGTTCTCCTTAGTTTAGTTATTAGCCTCGATGGGAAACTGAAAGAAACATGCCATTTATACTGTTTTTCTTTATGTCTTCCTTCTTTGTAATTTGCAAATGAGTCCTATTTTCTCTAATATTCAATCTATACTCTTCTAACAATCCATTATTTTGTTGACTAATATTTAATTGATTAAGATAATTATTATCTGCCACATTGCACATTAAATTATCCAGAAATGGCATGAATATTACTTTCAATTTTGTAAATTAAGCTTTTGAAAATATACCCTCCCCCTTTTATTAAAATCAGGTTGAGTTCCAGGTGTATTTTTCAAGTATTTAGATTTGTGAATCTATTTTGCATTTTTCATCAGCACATTATAATGTTAATGTGAAATTTCACAGTCCTTTTTCTGAATGCACTGTTACTTAATGCATAACTATTATGCTTTTGTCCTCATTGGTTTTTTATATGGCATTATTTTTGAAAGACAAAAACAAACAGTATTTGTTTTGGTAGGGGCATAACAGATAAAAATAGAAACCAAATAAAGTCATCTTGATGGCTTTTAAAGGGGGAAAATATAACCTAAATGCCATGCTAATACATGCAACAAAGATTTGAAATCTCCTAGTATACATCCCCACTTAAAGTTGTTTTTGAAGATTAAAGTATACACACATACGCATATATGTGTACACACACACACATGCAGGTGCACATACACATGCATACAAACACTACATATATATCTCTTTCAAATTTATGCAAGGCATTTTCTTTATTTGTCCTGCCAACTGTAAAGAAAAATTGTAAATCTTTGGCTCAAAATTTCGGATGCAAGCATTTCTAGAATTTTCCTAAGGAATTGGTCTTCTTTTATGATGCATTCCTTTCAATTTGATTTTCAAAGGGTACGTTTCCCTTCACATAATTTTTCTATTTGTTTAATTTTTAAATGCATACATTGTTCAAGACAATAACCTCTGATGTATTCTACCACAGACCTGAGATTTAAATACATTTCATTTGTAATAGTTATACAAATAATGTGATGAAATTGTTTTTTCTTTTTTTTTTTTTTTTTTTTCTGAGGTAGGGTCTCGCTCTAGCCCAGGCTGACCTGGAATTCACTATGTAGTCCCAGGGTGGCCTCGAGCTCACGGCAACCCTCCTACCTCTGCCTCCAGAGTGCTGGGATTAAAGGCGTGCACCACCACGCCCGGCTAATGTGATGAAATTGCACATTAGCCTTAGATTCAATATGCCTCATTTTCAAGTGGACTTCTGCCGCCCATATTATTGAACTGTGGAGCTGGAAGGGACCTTGGAGAGTCTAGAAAATAGAAAAGCTAGGGGAGAGTGTCACTAGTCAGAAAGCTAACAGGAAAACAGGAACCAGGCCTTATCACTTCCAGAGTCTACTTTTAATAGATGACACATTCTCTCAGGACAAAGACTTGCAATGTCATTCTGTCATTCGTCACAAGGTGAAAACAGAGTGAACGGAGTCTGCTGTGTGACCAAGCGCTTATAAAGCAAAGCATGCAATGTCAAAGGCAAAGCTGGAAACATGAAATTTCTGCAGCAGAAGGTTTGTTTTCTGCATGGCAGCCCTTCTTCCTGTTCTGGTGTGAGGCACCTGAAGGAATGATCACACGAGCAGTAGCTATGAATCTTCAGCTGTGTTTTAAAAGCAGCAATACTAACGTTAGGTTCCTGTTAGAACAAGTAATCTCTTCTTCTCTGGCTGATCACCTTGCATATGATTTGCAGACTGTTTTCAATACTCTCCTAAGAGCACTCTAGCCTTGCCTAGAGAAATCTGTATATATTAAGTTTGGTCTTAGAAATGTGCTCTTTGGCAGATCTCCATGTAGAGGCTCTGGGTTTTTTTTGTTGTTGTTGTTGTTTGCTTTTTTGCTTGCTTTTCTGTGAAAGATAAGAGCATTTAATTCCTCTCACACAGACCCTAGAGGAAATTGTCACTGAGTACCACAGAGCTGGAAAAGACCTCTATCCCTCTGCCCTCCACCTCTCCTCTCCTTGTTACCAGCCATGCCTTGTCAGAAGTATTTTGGTCCATGATCCAGCAAAGTGTCCTGGAAGGGAGGCAAGAGAGAGAGAGAGAGAGAGAGAGAGAGAGAGAGGGTGGGGTAGGACACTTGCTATGAGCAGAAGGGAAGGAGGTTCTGTAAGCTTTTCCAGCTGATTAGGGCTGGCCTGTTGATCTCTTTTCATGCTGAAGCTAGGACCGCCGCAGTCACGCCTCCCGCTGCCAGCTGGGCTAATCAGTCACTATAAAAACTCATTAGCTCCACAGTCATGAGTCCTCCACTGCTGAAGCTTGGCGCTGTGCTCAGCACCATGGCAATGATCTCTAACTGGATGTCCCAAACGCTCCCATCCTTGGTAGGACTGAACACCACGAGGCTGTCGACTCCAGATACCTTAGTAAGTCACTCGGATGGGTTTGGCCATCTTGGGAAGTAAGTGCATTAAACCAGTGGGCGTTTGTAAATTGCAAAGGATTGAATGAGAATTTTTGCCTCCTCTCTTTTATAGGTCGACTTCAAAGACGAAATGCGTGATAACTTTAGACATGGATATTTATGAAAACTTTAAAGCTACACCAAAAAGGGCTGGGGGAGGGAGGACTGCTGAGAAATCAGTTATTTAAAAAGAGATATTGGTCTCAATAAGTTCTTAAAAATGAAAAGCTTTAACTGTGTTGATTTGAGATTGGGAAGGAGTCTTACATATGTTTTGCTTCTTATTATTTTACTTTTAATGAAGTCTGTGAAATGCTCATGATTTTCCTACAGAATAAACTACAGACTATGTATAGTCTACCTAGTCTAGTTTGACTATAGCAGGATGTTTGTTAGCTGCAATACCTATGATAATTCGTAATTAATTCAGTCAGAGAAGCCAACATATTTTAAGCAAACATAATTTTTTAAAAGAAGAAACAAAACCATCAGCAATTTAAAGCCTTCCAAAAAAAGATATTTAAGAAAACAAAGTAGCATAAACCAAAGAAAACTTACGTCCTTGATCAAAACACCTTCCTTCATTATTTAATATTTTTAAAGACTTATTTCCTATCACAAATCTCTCATATAGTTTCTATTCATGTAAAATAAAAGATTCTTAGTCTTCCCAACATTTTTGTAAAGTCATTTCTGGTAGTTTGAAGCAAGGTTTCGGTTATCAATACTCTGAAAGATTTCAAAAGAAAATAAAAACTATTGAGTTCTCAAAAAACATTAAAAATTCAAATGGAAGAAATGTTTTGAAAATCAAAGCAATTTGCTTACTATCATAAAAGAAAACGTCTAAGATTGAAAGCATTTTATCATTATTTAGAACTTTCTAGGGGACCATGCAAAACAAAGTAGCTCTCCATTTTTGAGAGTTGTTTGCATTTTCTAATAATAACCTATCAATCAATATGTAATTAACTGTGTAGTCAGACAAAACTAATCATATTATTTTGCCAGCTTAGACACAGGAAAAGCACATGGGATATGGACCTGACCTTCCCTCACCTTACTACTTCCCTACAGTCACTCATGGTACCTCAGTGCCTCCCCTAGTGACAGTTTCTTCTTTATCTGCCTGACATAACAGGAGTTATGTAAAGTGACTTGCAGTTATAAAAACAGCAATAATCCTGAATGATTAGACAACAGGCATATTTATCTTTGATGAATGTATGCATGTATGCATATTAAGCTTTTCTAACCTGGTTTCTCTATTCCAGAGAATAGCAGACCATTTATTAGCTGTAATGATTACTATGCAATGACATGGCCAAGAAGTTTACATGATTTAATACTTATTGAGCCAAATATTGTCAGTGTTTAAATATTGTCAGTGTTTAAATATCTGATTTATTAACTCTTTTAAAGAAAGATGATTCTAAACTAAGTCTACAGAATGAGTTATGTTTCAAATTTGACACTTTAAACCTGAAATAGATAGATTTATATATATATATATATATATATATATATATATATATATATGATCTATCTACATATATATATGTATATATATATATATATATATATATATATATATATATATATATATATACATACACATACACACATTGGTTTGGTTGTTTTCTATCATCAAATAAAAAGAATCAACTTTCCAAAATCATACATGACTCACTTAGGACTTTAAATCATCTAGTACATTTAAAGTGAATAGTTCATTTTTATATATGATGGTTAAAAAGCTGCAGGTGTATTTGTATGCATCAGTTCTCACTTTGAATGTCCTTTCTTGGAAGATAAAAACCCAGAAAATTCAGAAAGTTGTCATTATGTCTAGTGATAATTATGGTCAATTTATGATCTTCTGGTAGGCTCTATAATACAGAAACCAGTTTTCAAAATTTATAGATAAATGAGAGATAGACTGAAAGACAGACAGATAGACAGACATACTTCAAAGGAAAATAGTCTGTTGAGTTATTACTCAAGGTGATTGTTCATACACTCAGAATCACATGCTGAAGAATGAATCATGATTGCTTTTAGACAAAGCCCATAAAATGTTGATGATGGAAAGAAGTTCTGTAACCATATGGTTACGTTATATTCCCATTGTCATCAGTCACCTAATTTTTCTCTTTTTTTTCAAATTCAGTGTAAGATAATATGTGCATAGTAGTTTTTCAATGAAGCTTGAAGAAGAAATGTACCATGTGCAACAGCCCATGGGTCAGATTGTAACTGGTGGTAGGAGGCATTTGCTGAACTCTGCCATCTGTTTGCTTCCCACACTACCACACCCTTCTTCCAATAAGATAGTCTTCATGAACCTAGAAATCTCAGGAGTTTAACTGAAATTATGACTGATATATAATCCAACTTCCTCATATTGTAAGTCAGAATGCTATCTCAAGACGTTTAAGTGACCAATCAAATTTTCTCCAGCTAGTTAAAGGCAATGCCAATATATACCCAAGACATAAGACTACACCTCTAAATCAGGTGTCACTGTCCCACTATCTCCTCTCTCTTTCTGCACACCAACATCACCATCCTTTAAAATATTTCCTTGACTCCCTGGTCTCGCAGTGGAAGTCTATAAAACTTAAGAATGTCCTAGTCACTCCTAAAGTTTTTTTGGTTATATAGATAAGGAAAAGTACATCCCTTGTTATATGTTATGCATCATGAGAGGGTAGGAAATGGAAGCTTTCTGACCTTGGGATTATTCTTCCTATTGCCTTTCAAATATTTGCTACTGCTTCCATATAGAATGCTGGCCAGTCACTTCCATTAGACGAAAGACCCACATTCCTTTGTCACGATAGGTACAGCCATAAACGTGTAAGGCAGCTCTCCTCTTCAGTCTCCCCACTCTCTCATCTCACTTTAATCACTATGAATGAGATAAACCTGCAATTGTGCATGCAGCACACGAGCAAAGGGGGGGGGTCTCAAAATGTGTTTCATGATTGTTTATGGAATGTATAAATGTATAGGTAGCAAAAAGTCGGTTACACAAATACATACGTAGTGTTGCTTTCAAATGGTTGCAAACGACCTGAAACAAACCACAAATAAAAGAAAGTGAATCTTTCAAAGACATTAAAATGTGCTTAAGACACATTAGATTGTTTCAAAAGCTAAAAGTGGTTCCAAATTCCCAGGGTGTTGTGAATGAGTAGGTAGTTAAAAACAACTCTCTTTTATTAAGTGATACATTCCTTCTAGTTTTTCTCTGGATGTTAAAAGATTCCTTTTTTTTTTTTTTTTTTCTTTTGGTTGGCCTTTTTGTTCTTGTTTATAAAGTACAGAGTGGGCCCATGGCCTTCGGAGGAGCTGGCGTCTAAGGGGCGGCAACTTTAGCTCTCTGAAGGCGCAGGCTCCCTCTGGCGCTTCTGTCTGATGCCGAGAGACTTCTCCTGGAGGCTGAGGTTCTGAGAACTCCCCCATACTGTGGAAGCCTCTCCAGGAAAAAGGCTGGAAAGGGCCAATTAAAATAACACTGGACGCTCACCAAAGGCAAGCGGCTCTCAAGTACCCAGGCCTGTTGTGGTGGCAGGAAGAGGCCGCCAAGGGACCTTCGGGCATCAGCCATTTGTCTTGCTACATTTTCAAACATCTATCTGGCTTTTTCTCATCTCTAACTCCTTTCATGAGTTAGTCAGTTTAAAGTTCTGTACTACCCAGAAACAAACTGTCATTTCTTATCTTCAACTAACCCATGTAGTTTTCGTCCTGAATAAAGATGTATAGCTTTACCAAGGTTTTTTTTTTATTTTATTTTTTCTTTCTTTTTTTCTTTTTTTTTTTTTGAGGGTGTTACTTTGCTTTGTATTGTTTTGTTCTCCTTTGCAGTGTTGGGACTTGAACCCGGGACCTTTTGTAAGCTAGGTAACCACTGTATCCCTGAGCTACATCCCCATTCCCTATTCCACTAATTTTCACTATTTTTAAAATCTTTATTATCATCATTATTGTTATTAATATTAACAACATTTCATATGGATACATCATGTGTTGGTATCCTCTGCCCCCATTCAACTGGGTACCCTCCTCAATGGGGTTGCAAATACTCCCTGTGGGGTTCACTATTTTTTGATATGATGTTTTTTCTTCCCCAACCATGGGCCATGCCCATTACACGAGGGGACAACTGGTGGAATTCAGGAGAGTTGGTTGAAAGATCCAGAATGGCTAATCTTGAGAGTGACAGAAAGTGTGGTCGTTACCTATTTATAAAAGCTTCATCCAATGGATGAAAACAGATTGATTTGGGGGTTTTTAAAAAATCAAGCAGGAGCTGGGTTCAATTCCCCAGTACCCATATAAAAGCCAGATTTATCAAGTAGTGAATGTATCTGGAGTTCATTTGCAGCCTCAGGGGCTCAGGTGCACCCATTCTGTCTCATTTCTCTCTCTCTCTCTCTCTCTCTCTCTCTCTCTCTCTCTCTGTCTCTCTCTCTCTCTCATAAGAAAATAAACACTGTTTTAAACCTGAAGCGGTAAAGTCAAGTAGGTAAAACTAAAAAAAGTTCAAATCACATCTCTCAATTTTCTACCAGTCAGTTGGCAGTACTGCTTATGAAGCAAGGGAATCCTTATCATACAGGCTTCAGATGGAAACACAAGAACGTATACGACACATTTCACTGCGTAGAAAGATGCATCACTAAATACGACTTCAGAGGATCTACTCAACTCGAAGTCATTGGAATTCCAAAGAATACGGACAGAAGGCACTGCCCTCAAATTGACAGCACTTTTCTTCGTTTTGGTTTGTTTTCATTTTCATGGGTTATGGTATATTTTTCTTTGGAGCATGTAGGTTTCTTTTTGTGAGGAATATTTATTTACTTGAGTCCCAAGTATTCTCAAAAGCAATAGCAAGAAAACTGCTAAGTAGTGAGATCTTTATTAACACATCCTCCAGAACATAGCTTCTTTTAGCTCTGTCTATCAGCCTCTCTCTAATTCCTGTCTACACAGTTCTCTCCTCTCTGCAGCTGAAACCATTGGCACACTAAGCCGCATTTCGCTCGCTGGGACCAAATGTATCCTTAGGTAGACAGTCTGTAAGGGGTTTTCCTCACTCAGGTGTCTCCACTCTAAGTCAAATAAACTTTACTGATAGATTTTTTTTCCTCATTTATGTCTTCTACCTCATACACTATTTTCAGTAGTTTGATCCCTTACTCTCCTTTTTTCCTTATTGTGTGTGTTTGTGAAACACCTACAGAAACAGAATGCAAGATAAAAATCTAACAGTATTCAACAGCCGATTTTCTCCTGTTCAAAGGATCAGGAGCTGCTCCTTCTCTGAACTTTCATGCCCAGGTAAATGGTCACCAGGCCTTCCGCAGGAATGCTGAGCCGCATGTGTCTAGCCTTTGCTGTCACTGCTCCGCTGAAGTGGCAGTGCCCACCTGTTCCCACAACAGAATGGGCTCTCCGTTTGCCTGGGCGCCATCAACTACTGAAGAGACATAGGTCACCTATCTACATTTATCTGCAGAAGATGAATGTGAAGGACTGTGGGTTTAAACTTCTAGAAAACTGGTATAAATCTCACACGCGACATTGCTAAATGATGACTTGGAGAAAAACTTGCTCAAGCTCCTCAAAATTTACTATGTTTATCATTAAAGTAAAACACTATGTCTAAGGGAAGTATGTTCCAAAGAACGGGATGAATGAGAGAGAAAAGATTTTATAAGAAAAAAAAATACCTACATAAATGCAAAGAATTTTGATTCAGTCTTACTTCTGCTTCTCAGAATATTTCTTTTCTATTAGTAAATCCCTGAAGTTTGGGAGAATCCTCAGATGGCAGTTTTATGTTTACAAAGCACAGATTTGTAATTAAATTATAATCAAAGAACCCAGACTTGAGATACAATTGTTAAAATGATTGTTTTAATTCTCCTATTTAGAGCATTCTTAAATATTTCATGAGTTCTGTAATATTTAAAAAACGGATAAATACTTCATTCAGTCCTAATTAACACAAAAAGGTTCAAAGAGAACTGCATCAGTAATCAGTGTGATTTGAAGATGCCTGGGGAGGTTATAATAAACAATGTGCACTCTCTGCGCTTTCCAGGTCTGAGTGATTCCTGGGCTTCCCATAATCACAAGGTACCGTCAAGGTTGTAACATCATGCACTAGGGGATTGAAATGATTGACCATGTGAAGTGTGTTTAAATTCATACTCTTAAATCAAACTGTATGAATGCAAATCCCACCCTTGCTGATTGCACTGTATGACTTCGAGCCAGTTCTTTCCCATCTTTTGATATCAGTTTCCTCATGAGGAAAATGGACAGAACCACATCACCCGAACCATAGAGCTGTCATGATGTCAAATGTCAATCAAACCCACCACTCAGCAATAGTTAAAGGCTTATCAGTTTGTATGTTCTCACACCTAAATAACTGCTCTCCTAAATCAAAATCTGAGTAGATCTTTTTTTTTTTTTTCCTGTTTTCCAGCAAAATACCTCACAGTTGTTTTATTTGGGTTCTTTTTCTTCCTTCTTTCCTTTCTTTCTTTCTTCATTTGAAAGAGAAAGAGGCAGAGAGAGAAAGAGAGAGAGAGAGAGAGAGAGAGAGAATGTGCATGTCAGGGCATGCCAAACTCCAGACACAAGTACCACCATAAGCATCTGGTTTACATGGGTCCTGAGGAATTGAACCTGGGTCCTTTGGCTTTGCAGGCAATCACCTTAACTGTTGAGCCATCTCCCAAGCCATTGGTTCTTTTTCCAATACCAGCATAGAAGCCCTAAAAAACATCACTAAAAACACTTAGAAAATTTCTCCTATTCATAACACAGAGGTCAGTCAACAGCCCACAGAACTGTTGAGCACATATTTTGTATTAAGATTTTTTCCCCCTCTTTCATTACCTTTTTCTTGCCAAAAGGCGACATTTTATAGTTTAGCTCATTGGAACTAACCATAGTAAAGAAGGTCACGACTCTGGTCAATGATTCTTACAAGAAAACAATTGAGGTACAAATGCAGCCGAGTCTCTCCTTTTGTAAAGCTGGTGTTGCATAGGGAATGCTCAATGAACAGCCAGACTTCCTCACCTCTCCCACTTACCTCATCCCAGAGAGTGACTAACACCTAGCCTTATAATGACGAGCCACACGCTAGCTAGCCAAGTCCTTGGCAAGTGCACATCAGTATTAACTGCTGACAGATTTAGTAATCAGTGTTTTTATTGCTGCTAAAATATTTTAATATGATTATTGGGTAACCCTGACATTTTATCCAAGAGCCAAATTTATTCTAGTGACAAGCCTTAATTTTCTGACATATTTGAGATTTGTGTCCAAAGTTAGAAGCCCACAGGGCCCTTGTCCAGAGACATCAATCCCATACTGTTACTCAACTTAAGCCTTCAATTATATCATGGAAACTACTCTGCTAAGCTGTCTCTGCCTCCATCATATATATCATTTCCACATTGTCTTCTGCAACACAAAAAGGATAGCCCAATATTAGTTAAGATCCTATTCAATACCATTGATGTATAATTCTACGGGCATCTTTGTTCACTGAGTGGATATCCAACCATAATATCTAAAATGAAAGGATGAGTGGAGGAGAGAGAAGAGATATATTAACAAGTCTGACCCTCAGGTATAAATGTCAACACAGGAACTATCTAAAATGCAGTTAAATAATGAGGGACTAAAGGATGGGCCTAACGCATTTGCTTTCTGTAACAGACCAAGGCCAAGGATTGTAATACTTTTGTAAGTTTCTTGAGTTTACGGCTTATGACTTCCCCAATCAATGTTCATGTGCACCCTGTGTTGATTACGTTAAAGCCTTTAAAAAATGGCTGCATGTTGGTTTATGGTATTTGATGAGCTGGTAGCTAGGGCAGGGAAAACAGGAGGTTAGATTTTGAATCCATCTACCTCTTTTTCCTGAGCATCAAGAAACACTTCCCTGCTGAATCATGGGAATCTATAAAGGGGAAAGTAGAAGAAATTTTGAAAAATCAGATCCTGGAGATAAAAGCAAGCCAAGATCTGATCCAGGTAGACCACTGACATATCTCATATTTCCATGCAAATAAAATGGTTCAAACACAAAATTCTTTGCCTATTTAATATTTAGTAGGTGGGTTTTAAATTATCCATATGGTGACTCTTCATAAACAAGTATTACATGTTAGTATCACACTAATATGGACATAACATAGGAAGGAAAAGCAAAACTCCCAAGTGGCAGTGTCCAAAACAGAGGCCACATGTTGCTATGGATACTTGAGATAGGAGTGGAACAAACTGAGATGTGCTGTTTGTAAAAACCGGTCATTCAATTTCAAAGATGGTTTATACTTTAAAACTTGAATATAGATTATGTCATGAATAATTTTTGTGTTATTTTCATGTTAAATGAAGATATTTTGAATCAATTAAACATATATATATATATATATATATATATATATATATATATATATAAATTTGGCAAGTTTGAATCAAACACACACAGACACACACACACACACACACACACACACACACACACACATATATTTGGCAAGTTATACTCTTTTGTCCCCTTGCCCAATATCTCATTATGCTGGGGGCCCTCCTCAGTGGGCTTATGGTATTTACTGTGGGATAAAGTAAAGAAGGCCTCATCAGTCCCCGAGGGTAGCAGGGGGTGGGGGACTGTGCCTCAGGGTATTCCTACAAACTCTGTGGCTCTCACAATCGTTCTGTCTCCACTTCCACAATCATCCCTAGGCCAGGACAGGCCTGTTGGCAGTGTGACTTAGTGTTGAGTTCTCTGTAGCCTCTGGATTTCTGCTTTGATAGGTTTTGATTGATCAACATGTCTGTCACCATCACCCTCAGGCTGGTTGTCAGGATAGCAGTAAGAGCAGTATTCATGTCTGTCATGACGTCCTCTGCAATTTCTCCGGGGCACTGGCAGATGTGGTAAAGGTGGTGCATCTCATGGCGTGCAGTTGGCTATCTTCTTTATCAATGGATCTTGGATCTCCTCTGTTTTCTCTGCCATCTGCACAATAAAACAGATTCTCCAACCAAGAGTAAGAGTGTCTTGGGTTAAAGTGGGGGGTATGTAAAAGTGTTTGAGAGAATTTTAGTGTATAAGCCCATGCTTGTTCTCCAGAGAGCAGAAGGGTCTTCGCTCTGAAATCTGGGTTTCCTGACCATGGGATTCCGACTTGGTTTTGAGTACCAGATATGAGTATCTCTCCCACTGAGGGGGCCTCGTGTCCAATCAGAGAACAGTTAGTTACCCGTAGAGGGTTTGCGTCACTATTGCGCAAGCGTGTGCTTCTTGTCCTGCTGGGACTCCGCAGCTTCTCCTGCTTCTTCATGCTGCCGGTGACCGTTACCCTCTGTCGGCTCCAACAGGGCTCTCCAGCTCTGGGAGGACTGGCCACGAGGGAGCTCGTTTCCCTTTCGCCTCCAGCATAGTATTCCAATGTCCTGTGGAGGCTTCAGCAGTGATAGGTGATCAAGTGCTTCGGCAATGACTTGCTTGGGGACCTCATGAGTCTCCCTGCCCAACAGCTCACTGAAGTATATTATTGAAGTCAGTTTCAACTATACCGTATCATCTTGTAGAATAGGGTTACTAACTGCTTTAAATTACATGTAAGGTTCTCGTCGTTCTTCTGTTGTACTGTTGCTGTTCTCCTCGGAGCCCATTTTCTGGTTTCATGTCCTTGCAGCTGCCGTACACCACCCGAGAGATCAGGTGCGTTAACTGATTTTTCCCCCCCATGAAGTTGGAAAACAGTGGTGGTATTTCTTACTGTTTCATAAGCTTCTTTCTACTTCCGTGCGAGAAAAGAAGTGGAAGTGAGCTTGCCTCTGGAGCGGAGCCTGACTTTGAGCAAGACAGCGTTCCTCTCCCAATGCAAGCCCCAAAGAGCGTCATCAGGGATGAGTCCCCGAGGCTCAGCAGGTGGAGGAATGAGTGCCTGGGGAGTGGGCCAAGCCATGTGCAATAACTGCTACTGTCCAATGCGAGGGTCTTTTAGTCTTCCATTAAAAGAAGTTAGGAAAGATGAGACCTTCAAGCTCGTTAACACAGACACTCTAGTTTATGCAACTTCTAGTCTAATTATGGTAAAAATTCTTCCACCGTCATGGAACTAAAAACGTGTTTTCTCTGCATTGTTTAAGAATCAGGTGAGGTTCTTCATGAGAAAGAGGACAATAATGAGACAAAAATAACAATGATTTTCTTTGCTCTTGATGGAGTATACTCTGTAGGGCAGATAGGAAATACCTTGCTAACAGATAGAATTAAGCTAATCATTGAAATGCAAATAATAAGTACGTTTCAATATCAAATGAATGGCTCAGAAGTTTTTCAGAACAGGTAGAAATCGCAAGGTCTGAATACATGGACGTCTCATGAAGAGTAGATTCCAAAAGTCAGAAGCAAAATGAGCAATGACATTTAAAGACCTGCACCAGCAATGTGTGGCATGCTTGCGGGACACACGGACGGACTAGCTTGGCTGTAGTGAAGGTCTCCAATTGATACACCAGGAGGCAAAATTACGGGCACAAATAGAAGACAGGTGACAGCAGAACCCAAAGGCCACCGCATCGAGTTAGTGGTTTAGAAAATTAGTGTGCACAGAGCTTACTGAAAAAAAAAAACAACAAAAAAAAAACAATTTTGCCTAACTACCAAACAAACTCTGTTTAACTCCTCTGAGATTCTCTGTACTTTGCAAAATCACACTGATTTATTTCACCCTGTTGTGTTGTGCAGTATTCGTGCCCATTTGTTAAAAACTAGGACTTCGATGCGCAGGAATGGAGCTGAGGTCAGGCTTTGTTTCAGAATATTACACATGAAGAATGATGGCAACTTACTTTGGAGAAGGGCAAGCTGACTGTTTTAATGTTTAAAAAAAAAAAAAAAAAAAAAAAACAGTCCTATATGGGTAAGTGTTGACCGAAGCTTCTAAACATGGCATGGAAATGTCTAACTGCAACAAAAGCCTTCAGGAAGAGGTGTGAGCTTAACAAGCAGATAATAATTTGGCATCTGAAGGACGTTCGGAACCTCCTTTTACACATTGGCAGGGAAAACGCGACAGAAAGGCAGCTGCTCTGTTTATGTTGTTGGCTTTCTGTTCTAACTCTTAAGAATGAAGTTGGAAATTTTATCAAAAAAAAAAAAAGAAAAAAAGATGCTTTTTGGCTGCAACAAGCACCTTGCCTATAACCACAGTTGGTGTTTTGTGTGTTTCCTGTTGGTTCCCCCAGACTCAGATTAGCCCTAAAGAAGGATGGCAAGTATACAGCTCTGCCCAGGACCCGGATGGGCGATGCATCTGCACGGTGGTGGCCCCGGAACAAAACCTGTGCTCCCGGGATGCCAAAAGCAGGCAGCTCCGCCAGCTGCTGGAAAAGGTAGGTGTCCTGTGTGTCCCAGGCACACGTTCCTATTGAAATCGACAGTCCTTTGGAAAGGAAAGAAGACAGATCAGGCAAGATGAAGGAAATTATTCGTCCCCCTCCCTTTTAAAACAGCCATGTCCCTGCCTGACCTTTGAAAGAGTTTTCTTGAGTTACAGTGCTCTGTATCAATGTTTTGTTTTGTTTTGTTTTTTTACTCTTATCCATCTTTGCTTTTTCAAGACAGTCTTTCTGCCATATATCTTAATGTCTAGCCAACCTCTGCCTTAAGTGGGGCCAGAGCATGGGGTAAAATATCCCGTGAGCTAGAAATTCAGTCTGCACCCTTAGAACCATTCTGGGCCCTTTGAGCTTATGCTTTTGGCTCCGGTTAACAATCCTGCAAGGAAGTTAAAATAATGGCATGCAATATGCAAGCTCTCTGGACAGAGAATGAGTGATTTCAAGTATTTATCATCATTCTCTAAGTCAGTCCTCTGAACATTAAGCTTTTTGCTCTCATTCAACATCTTTCTGTCTATAATTTACTTAAACTGGATCCGTAACAATCAAATGCAGAATGTCCTTGATTTATTCTCTATCACAGATAAAAGTCGCCTTGTGAAAGGTTATTTATGTTTAGTTAGCAGTAGGGGAAAGCCAATGAATGGTTCTTTCAATTCTCCCCATTCAGACTTTGCCTGCGCTGGGCTCTGAATACAGCGAGACAGCTGGGAAGGTCAGAATGATGCAAGGAAGACAGCATGTTTGAATTTTCAGTATCTTCAGGGAAAATACGATAAATTAGGTACTACGTGTTTTAGAGGATACCCAGCTTTCCAATCAACTCCACCCTATACCATTTCCACGATCACACATTTATGGCACTTTTCACAATTTAACATTGAGTTAAGACAGCTTGAAAGATGAAAGCACCTACCTTGATAATGGACACAAACAAACTTTCACTATTTCAAGCTAGCTGCCTTCAACCCACCCTATGACACAGTTTCCTCCATGTGCGTCAGTTGGAAATCTGTTGGTACACCAGGGTTTTAAGAAGCCTGTTCCGTGCTTTCAGACAAAACTTGGTCAGACTCTCCTTCCCCTCCCTTTGCAGCTGCCAGCATCGCTGATTAACTTTCTCTTCCCAGCCCTGTCCTATGGTAAAATCTCATTTTTCCTGCACTTACACAACAGCAGAGGTAATTTCCATTCAAACTGATTAACTCTAGTTAATACAAATTTTAGCTTTTAGAAATTAGTATAGATCAATTATAATTACTTCATGTTATTTTCTAATCTTGTTTACAATTTGATGTTAAAAATCAAACGTATTTGAAACATATATAATTTTAATTTGGTTACCAAGGAAATTAACTATATTAGAAAAGTTTTTAATATAGCCAATTTTGTTTTCTAATAAATTAAATTTCTGCTCAGACTACTAACATTCTGCATCAGTATTCTCTGTCTATACAGAAATGTCTTTTGAATCTCAAATATTACCAAGGAAACATTATCTTCTATGCCATAATTTTGCATTATCTGTTCATGTCTTTCATTATAGCAATCAGTATATGTACATAGCCAAATATAGAGTGGGACATTTCTTCAAGAACCACTTGAAAATCCTTAAATGGGACTGGAGTAATGGCTCAGAAGTTAAAAACACTTGCTTGCAAAGCATGATGGCCCAGTGTGCCGGGAGAGCCAGATGCACTAAGTGGAGCATGCATCTGGAGTTTGTTGGCAGTACCAAGAAATGCTAGCACCCTAAACTCTCCTTCTGTCTGCCTCTTTTTCTTGGTCTCTCTCTCTCTCTCTCTCTCTCTCTCTCTCTCTCTCTCTCAAATAAATAAATAAATAAAAATTTAAAACAGAATTAAATGAATTATAGATGCCAGGAAGTGAGTAATTCTTTCCACAGGTCCAAAGTGAGTGCACTTCAGAGAGATACGATGGAGTCAGGGATTAGTGAAGAATAAGGCAGAAAGAATGAGCAGAAGTTTGGTTGAAACATCCAGTAGGTAATTTGAATATTTTAATAAGTTCTAGAAAATCATGCATATCACTTTTCCACTATCCAGATGAAAGGAAACAAAATTCATTTTAAAAAGTTGAAGTTGCCGGGCATGTTGGCACACGCCTTTAATCCCAGCACTCGGGAGGCAGAGGTAGGAGGATCGCCATGAGTTCGAGGCCACCCTGAGACTACCTAGTGAATTCCAGGTCAGCCTGGACCAGAGTGAGACTGTACCTCGAACAAAAAAACAAAATTAAAAAAATTAAAAGTTGAAGTCGTCACATATTAGATTTAACAAATTTTCCATAAAGTAGTTTTGGCTAGGCAGAAGAATGGTATACGTGTGCAGTATTTTACAGTGAACTGAAGGACAGACGTAGCCCTTATCAGTATTACACAATAAGATTAAATTAATCAATAAAAAGGGATATTGTTGGGGCTGGAGAGATGGCTTAGTGGTTGGGGCATTTGCCTGTGAAGCCAAAGGTTCCTGATTTGACTCTCCGGGACCCACGTAAGCCAGGTACACAGGGGGGTGCATGCATCTAGAGTTCGTTTGCAATGGCTGGAGGCCCTGGCATGCCCGTTCTCTCTCCCTTTCTCTCTGTCTCTCTCTCTCTCTCTCTCAAATAAATAGATAAATAAAATATATTTTAAAAAGGGATATTGTTAAACATCATAATAATAGTTCCCATAATAATAGTAGTTGACCTACTTCTTGCAATCTTTAGAAACAAAGCAGTCCTTTTTCTAAGTTTGTTTATGGAGGGAGCTAGTTTTCTGAGTTTCGATACTTTCAAATGTTGCTTGGCCAGGAAATGTGGTACTATAGCAGATCGTTCCACTTTTTTTTAATGTCATCCTGAATCACACTGGTGGTCTCCACATCTAATTAAGTGATTCTCTGTCAGATGTGTTCAATGAGTATTATACTACTAAACATCAGGAAAATGCAACTGATCTAGGAAAATCTCAGGGCTTAGTATAAGAGAAATAAAATCATTCACCTAAAATCTTATCTGTCAACTATATAACTAGTTTCTCTGTATAGTTGTAGATATCCTATGCTGTCTAGGTCAAGCTTCCTAAAACCTGATTTTTTCAAATATTTTCTATTTATCTATTTATTTACAAGGGAGAGAGAGAGAATGGGCATCCCTGGTGCCTCTACCAGCTGTAAAAGAACTCCAGACACATGTGCCACCTTGTGCATCCTGCTTATGTGGTTCCTGGGGAAGCAAACCTGGGTCCTGTGTCTTTTTAGACAACCAACTTAACTGCTTAGCCTTCTTTCCAACCCTGAACCAGATTTTTATAATAGGATGTAGCAACAATTTCAGCAATAAAATATGTTTTAGAAGCAGTATGTTTAATTCTTTACCTTGAAGATTTTCAACAAATAGTGAAACTTGATGTGCATGACTGTAAAGATGGATTAGTGTTTAAAGGCACTTTCCTATGAAGCCTAAGGACCCAGGATTGATTCTCCAGGACCCACGTAAGCCAGCTGTACATGAAGGTGAATTGTGTCTGGAGTTTGTTTGCAGTGGCTAGAGGACTTGGCAGATCCATTGTCTATCTGTCTCTTCCTCTCTCTCTCTCTCTCTCTCTCTCTCTCTGTATCTATCTATCTCTCTGTCTCTCACTCTCCCTCCACCTCTCAAAGAAATAAACTGTTTTTGTTTATAAAAACATGATGTGCTTGAGCCAGGCATGGTGGCATACGCCTTTAATCCCAGCACTCAGGAGGCAGAGGTAGGAGGATCACCGTGAGTTCGAGATCACCCTGAGATGACGTAATGAATTCCAGGTCAGCCTGAGCTAGAGTGAGACCCTACCTTAAAAAAAAAAAAAAAAAACCAATGATGTGCTATAAAGTTCCATAGTCAGGAACTTGCTGTTATGTTTGTTAAACAAAATACACATGTTGAACCATAAAACTCTTAATTTAAGTCATCTGCAAAATAAATTTAAATGGCAGTAAAAATATAAGTTAATTTGTGTTAGTTCAGAAAAGCCTCAAATTTTCTATACATAAAAAGTAGAAGAAGAGTTCAAAAGAATTACCAGGGCTGGAAAGATGGCTTAGTGGTTAAGGTGATTCTTGTGAAGCTTAAGGACCTATGTTCGATTCCCTAGAACTCACATAAGCCAGATGCACATGGTGGCACATGCACCTGGAATTTGTTTGCAGTGGCTAGAGATTCTGGTGTACCCATTCTCTGTCTCTATCTCTATCTCTGTCTCTCCTCCCCCCCTCTAGTAAATAAACAAATATTTTAAAAATTTAATGGGGGGCTGGAGAGATGGCTTGGGCTGGAGAGATGGCTTAGCGGTTAAGTGCTTGCCTGTGAAGCCTAAGGACCCCGGTTCGAGGCTCAATTCCCCAGGACCCACGTTAGCCATATGTACAAGGGGACGCATGCATCTGGAGTTCGTTTACAGAGGCTGGAAGCTCTGGCCCGCCCATTCTCTCTCTGTCTCTCTCCCTGCCTCCTTCTCTCTGTCGCTCTCAAATAAATAAACAAACAAAAAAATTAAAAAATAAATAAAAATTTAATGGGATGAAGAGATAGCTTAGCAGTGAAGGCACTTACCTGAGAAGCCTAAGGACCTATATTCTATCCTCCAGGCCCAACGTAAACTAGACACACAAGGTGATATAAGCGTGCAAGGTCTCACACGTACACAAGGTGGTCCACATGTTTGGATTTCGATTGCAGTGCAAAAGGACATGGTGTGCCAATTCTCTCTTTCTCTCTTGGTCTCACTTTTGCCCTTTTGCCAAAAAGAAAAAAAAAAATGGCCAGACTATTGGGCTTGCCTCAAAATAAGTAATTTATTAAAAAAGAAAAAAGAAAAAGAAAAAAAGAATTACCAGAGAAAGGGGATAGAGTTTGTCATACTTTGTGGAGAGGCTCTGTGTTAGGCGGACTTCCGTCACCATGACAAATGCCTGACTAAAACAACTCACGGTTTCAGAGGCTTCACAGGGTCACTGCTGTTCCTATGTGGTAGTAAGGCAGAACATTTTGGTGGGAAACGCCCTGGAACAAATCTGCCCATCTCATGGCAGACAAAAAGAAGGGATAGAGAAAATAAGAAGTGGAAATATATACCCCTCATAAACACTCCCCGGGTGACCCATTTCCTCCAGCTGAGCCCTACCTCCTAATGTTTCCTGAGGCCTTGTGACTTTACCGAAGAAAAAAAAAATCAGTCTCTGAACAAATCATTCATTTGTAGTTACCTGTTTTTTCAATGAAAGTAGATTTTTACTAATTCTGTAAAGAATGCATGTTCATTAAAAAATAGCACTACCAGGCTAGAGAGATGGCATAGTGGTTAAGTGCTTGCCCACGAAGCCTAAGCACCCAGGTTTGATTCCTCAGTACCCGTATAAGCCAGATGCACAAGGTGGCATCTGGAGGCCATGGAGTGACCATTCTTTCTCTCTCTCTCTTTCTCTATCTGCCTCCTTCTCTCTCTCTCTCTCTGTCTCTCATCTCTATCTCTTCCTCTCTCAGATAAATAAATAATACTACTACCAGCTGAGAACTAAGCCTTCAACACATGAACTGTGAATTACATTTGATATTCAAATCATAACAGCATCTAAGCACAGGAATGTATTCAGAAAGCCAAGTTGAAAAACATCTTCAGAAAAAAAAAAATCAAACTAAAATGAGAAGTGCTACAGACAGAGCTCTTTGCTGTGTGGGTCTATCCCCCATATCAACAGGAAGCTGATGCTCCGGGGAGCTGCATGAACAGGGGTAAACATACTAGGGGTGTAGGGGTAAACATACTAGGGGTGTAGGCAGCAGGAAAAGCAGAGCCGGCCCTGACTCAATTCGGCCCAATTAGATGCCTCCAATTCCAGCCTACAGCCCAGATGTGGCTCCCGTAATTATGCATGACTGTAATTTAGGTCACAATCAAGTCTCAGCAAAAAAATTCTCTCAACACATTTTCCCACAACACAAATTAAGTCAAAATCTAAATTGATAGGCAGAGTTTAAGGGAAAAAATAGGAGAGGCTATCTTCACTCTTTTCAAAATACTTACTCTTGCACATCATATTCTAATTGCATGACCTGTGCCTAGCTGTAGGAATTCTTACGAGATTATCGGCCATACTAGTGATGGGTATCTTCTCAGACAAATGCCATGTATAAATAGGTACCCACTTTCTCTGACTCAAATGACTTTACTTTAATCATCAGTGAAGTTATAAAATTACTTTGAAAGCATTACAGTTATTCATAATGAAGTTTTCAGTGCTTTCGATGTTGTCTCAGTAATTTTGTACTGCACTGAAAATGTAAAAGAGAAGCTTTCTGATAAGAGTGATAATAAATTAAGAAATATTTATAATCACATGCTGCTATGCATGAAAGTTACAGGAAGGGAAAACAGTCCTTAAAAATATTGAGATCCTAATTATACATTACAGTATGTGAAACCCAAGATAATTTTACCCAATAAACATTAATTGATCATTTATTTTGTGGTTCTGTGTAATATCTTGGAAGCAAAAGATGAAAGACATACCCTCTGACCTCAGGACCACAGAGCAAGAGTCATTTTCCTGACATTACGCCAGGCACATATTACACAATTAGTTTTTTTTGTTGTTGTTTGTTTGGTTTTTTTTTTTTGTTTTTTTTTTGGTTTTTCGAGGTAGGGTCTCACTCTAGCCCAGGCTGACCTGGACTTCACTACGGAGTCTCAGGGTGACCTCAAACTCATGGCAAGCCTCCTACCTCTGCCTCCCGAGTGCTGGGATTAAAGGCATGCGCCACCACGCCCGGCTCACAATTAGTTTTAATATATGCCAGACTTTGGTGTGTGGTAAAGAGACAGGACTCATAGAGAGCAGGGCTAACAATCAAGACAGCAGTAAAAAAATAATAAAAGAAATTTGACAAGAACTGTGGAAGAACTGAGGCAGGGCCATGGCAGTAGAGTTCACTGGCCTTTCTGAAAATAGAACTTCTGAAGAATGTGTCACCCAGACTCTTCCTACCTGACTGATACACTAAGCTTGGTGAAGTTACCTGATGGCAGTAGTCTGTCTCTGGGCAAGCCTTCTATTTGTTTTTTCATATTTTTTCAATGAACTTAGCTTTATACTAATTATGTTAAGTAAGACATGTTCATTCAAAACTAAATGAAAGGACTGAAGAGATGACTCAGTAGTGAAGGCTCTTTCCTGCAAAGCCTAACAACCTGAGTTCAATTCCCCAGTACCCAGGTAAAGCCAGACACACAAAATGGTGCATGCATTTGGAGTTTATTTGCAGTAGCTGGAGGCCCAGGCATGCCCATTCTCTCCTTACCTGTCTCCCTCCCTCCCTCTCACTCTCTCTCTCCTATCTGTCTCTATCTACTTTAAACTAAATAAATGAAATATTTTTTAAAAAACTAAATGAGGGCCAGAGAGATGGTTTAGCAGTTAAGGCGCTTGCCTGCAAAGCCAAAGGACCCAGGTTTGATTCTCCAGGGCCAAGTAAGCCAGATGCATAAGATGGCACATGTGCTTGGAGTTTATTTGAAGTGGGTGGAGGCCCTTGTCTGCCCATTCTCTTTCTCTTTCTCTTTCTCTCTCTGTCCCTCTCTTGGCTTCTTTCTCTAAAATAAATAAAATTTTAAAAATTAAAAAAAAACTAAATGAAAAACACATACAGATATATCTGAAACAAAGTGAAATATATAATCTTATCACCATTTTGCCCATACTTTCATATATTATACAAAGAAAAAATATCATTCAACCAAATGGATTTATACAAACACTATGTACCATAAATATGTCCAGAGAGCTTTCTCTATAATAACTTCCATTCACCTTTCAGAAATCTAATATGAACTACATATATATATTTTTTCTCTAACCCGGTATATGATTCTTAATGATTTTTATAGATTGTATTATCTACTACAAAAGTGCTTTTTTTGATGTAAAATGAAGCGCCATATTACATCAATCTATTGATATTTGATTCCTCATAGAAACCCTGTCCTGATAAGTGGTGATTCTTCAATGTTTAAAGTCTGCTGTCGGAATCACTTGGGCATCTGCATTTTCAATGCAGGCTGATTGAGTAGGTCTGGGTAGACTCAGAATTCTGTGTGCCTGAAAAGCTCCTGGGTGATGCCAAAGCAGTTCCTCTGAGGACTATACTTAGGGGCCGTGCCTGCAGAGATCTATCTTAGTCTTTGGGATGGCTTCTTCATAGTCTATTCTTTGTTTGACAGCTCCCCTCTGTGAGAGGCTTTCTCTTTGTTATTGGGTTTTTTTTTTTTTTTTTTTTGGATTTTTTCTTTTTTTCTGCGACAACATTTAGAGCAGTCTTTGCATGCTTTCTAGGTCACCTATTTCCTACTTCTAAGTAGCCTGAGGCTCAGTGAGCCTGGGCTGGTGCCATCAGCTTACCATGTGTTCACTGTCCACTTATCAGGCACATTATCTGCTTGTCATTGTCTCTTAAACATAAGCTGCGCAATTTGGGAGGTGTCCCCACACTGCCAGCTACTGTCCTGCTCAACCGTGTCTCTCTTGAGAGTAGTTTAGACCCACTAAGTACTAAGCACCTTCACCAGAATTGGTGTCAAGGTTTGGCGGGCACCTTCAAAGGGGTTCCAGGTTCCTGTATCCTAGAACAAAGAATTAAGCACACACAGTGACACCAGAAACGTGGACAGTGTGTTAAGAAAAGATACAATTGCAAGAGGAAGTAGGCTGGAACAAGGTCAGAAAGGTCCGACCACCTACTGCACAGAGGATCCAGGCTTTTATGTTCAATCGTGTAGGTTTGGAGGTCATTTTCAGGGAGTGGGTTTTTGGCTCACTGTCCTAAGTGCAGGCTTTCTTACTTGTGCGTGTTCTATCTGTCACATGCAGTTCTATATATCACTTCATACATCACATGTCTCATTAGTATCTTACATCTCCACCTGGAGGTGCACATTTCAGTATTATGATGGATCAAATCTCACCTTCAGATGCCCTAGAGAACTACTGTGCTTATGCCAGGGGACAGATTTATTTAGCCTTAGTGGTGGGGTGCTGGTTTCCACCAACGGGTTTCTTTCATACACCAATTTTTTAGCCTCTGTGAAAGGCTTTTCTGACGTCACTCTCCCTCTCTATCCTGCTATCTCATACCTCACAATGATTGCATTTGAGACCTGTTTGGGCCCCTCTGTACCATGCACCATGACTAAGCATTCCTGATCTCTAAGAAACAGCTCATTTTGACATAACATTATGATGTTATTAGCTTACAAAGCCTTGGAATGAAAACTGTATTTTTTAATTTTAATGTATTAAGTACTTCTTTATATTCAGTCATTTCTCTTGATAAAAATGTCATTTTTATGGCATGCCTAGGTGTAATTTTTCTATGTTGAATTATTTGAGTTTTGATTGTAGAAAACCATCCTTCTGGAAATGTGCCATGCAGATATGTGATTACAGATGTGGGACTTCCGATACTTTGCATTAACGCCCTTCTGGAATATCAGTAGTGATCACATCTATAAGCAGTCATGTATAACTAATGATTTTCTTTAAGATTTTATTTTTATTTATTTATTTATGAAACAGACAGACAGAGAGAATGGGCACATCCGGGCCTCTAGCCCCTGCAAATGAACTCCAGATGCATGTGCCACCTTGTGCATCTGGCTTACGTGGGACCTGGAGAATTGAACCTGGGTCCTTAGGTTTCACAGGCATGTGCCTTAACTGCTAAGCCATCTCTCTAGTCCAACTAATGATTTTTTTTAAACAGGTGCAGAACATGTCTCAGTCTATAGAAGTCTTGAACTTGAGAACTCAGAGAGATTTTCAATATGTCTTAAAAATGGAAACCCAAATGAAAGGGCTGAAGGCCAAGTTTCGACAAATTGAAGATGACCGGAAAACACTGATGACCAAGCACTTTCAAGTAGGTGTGGCTTCTGTGATATTGACAATTTAGTACACTTAGCACGGCACATGGCTGGAAATAACTGTGGCATGGCTCATATATGCCAAGTTAAAGACTCACTGTGGTGTCAGTCTTTCCGTTGAAACTGACCACTAGCTGCTAGGAATGCTCTGAGGTTGTGAGAATAAGACTGCCCTTCTCCTAGAGCTAGATGGAGTTTATAAAAAGATTTCCACATACTTCAATATCTAAGACATGGGGAAAATCCCAAAGAAAACTAATAATTAAATTGCCAAAGCTTCCCTGATGATTTTAGACTCTGATAACATTTAGAAAAGTATAAAGAATATAACTTATCAAATGAAGTATTGATGCCATGTATATGAGCAGTTTAGGAGAGGATCACCTCATAATTTCATACTTTAAAAAAATTAAGTAATTTACTGACAATTATCTGGAAACACAAGGTAAAAATGTTCAGAGCGTGCTGTATGGAGTCTTATTAACTATGTACAACAAAGTTGTTAAATTTAAAAATTCTGAGTCTAATAATGTCTCTTAAGTCTTTATTAAATAATATACCTTAAAAGGAATAGCACACAGTTTATACAACACATTGGTGTTGTCCTCATAATAGCCTATGTTTTTCCCTTGAAATAAGAAATCAGATCCACTCCTAATGTGAGTGGAATGAGTATGAACAAGATCTCAATCAGAAAGATAAATGCTTTCTGAGTGTGCTGGAGAGAGTGGGGAGCTACAGCAAGAACCCTGCTGAGTGCATCTTAAAGTGGCCTAAACTACTATGGTTTTGAGTTTCTTCCTGTGGTCTCAGGAGCCTCAGGACACAGGTGTAGGTTGGCAGATATTAGCATTGACATAATTTCAAAGTTTTACCAGGTCATAGCAGAAGAGATAGAGACAAAAGTAAGTAGAGGATATTGACAAATGAGGAAGCTGAACTTGTGAGTTGTGGAGTTTAAGTCAAAGAGAAAATGAAACAAAGCCAGAAGATGGAAGATCATGATCAAGACCTAGAAGATATAGTATATATACATATATATAGTATATAGTATATTCAAAGGTGATAGGAAATTGGATTAGCAGAAAATATATAAGAAACAATAAACTGAGAACAATCTAAGGCTGATGGAAAATACTTTATTTCCACCAAAATTCACTGAGCACATATACTGTATAAGGCAGTGCCAGGCCCTTATGGGATGGATAAGGCATCAACCTCCCTCCTATGGCCAAGCAAAACTAAGGGCAGGGCTGGAGAGATGGCTTAGTGGTTAAGGCACTTGCCAGCAAAGCCACAGCACCTAGGTTCAATTCTCCATTACCCACGTAAACCTGATGAACAAGGTGGTGCATGCATCTGTAGTTCGTTTGCAGTGGCCAGAGGCCCTGGCCCACCTTCTCATTTTCTCTCTCTCTCTCTCTCTCAAATAAATAAATAAAATATTTAAAAAAAAACTAAAAGCAAACAGGCACAAGAGGGCAAGAGCTCATGCTGACTTTTGGAGGAATAGTGCATTGAGGGTGCTACAAGTAAAGGGACCATGAGCATGGGTTAGCATGGGGGGAGCAGGTGCATAATGCAAGAAACGCAGCTGAGAAAGCCATCAGAATCATTTTCCTAATATATAAATTGTCCAGCCAGAGCCATGATGCTGATAAGAAATTTAATTTTTTTTTAATTTTTTTGTTTATTTTTATTTACTTATTTGAAAGTGACAGATAGAGAAAGAGGCAGATAGAGAGAGAGAGAGAATGGGTGCGCTGGGGCCTCCAGCCACTTGCAAATGAACTCCAGATGTGCATCTGGCTAACGTGGGTCCTGGAGAATCGAGCCTCGAACCAGAGTCCTTAGGTTTCATAGGCGAGTGCTTAACTGCTAAGCCATCTCTCCAGCCCAAGAAATTTAATTTTTAAAATGTCACTAGAAACAAGTTTACCTAGTTCATATAATGCAAAGATATGTTCAACCTGTATATCAAATCCAAGTATAAATAATGAATTTTTTTCTAAATATATACATACTTTCAAAGCATGGATCTGAGCATGCTAAATATATTTAGTAAGTCAATCCTCACAACAATCCTGTATGGCAAGCATTAGTTTAATCCCCATTAGATGACATCTACCATATGTTTGAATGAAGACACTAACTGATGCAGGTGCCTCAAGACCTGTGCCACTATGTTGATAATACATTAGTTCTATGAATTAAAATTTAAAAATCACAGTAATAATTAGAGGTATACGGACTTACTTAACTCAGTAAGTCATGCCGTGAATCACAATTCACTAAAGGTGCTGAGATACCATATTTTATAAGAAAGGGAACATTGCAAAAATCAATTAATCTTAACCTGAAAATTACTTTCCAAAAAAAAAAAAATCTTCAACTGATACAGAAGTCTCAACTTCTCACCAGTGCTACATCAATTTGTGTTTTCCAAATGGTTCGCTTAAGCTAGTGATCATACTATAGACCTTAATTCACATGTGAAAAGATTTTTGTTTGTGAGATATACTCTGGTCATTGTCAGAGCCACGTAGTGGGAAGTAAACTTCCAGAGGGATTAGTAAACACAAATCTATGCTGCTATATTTCAGGGGTTTTTTTTTTTGTAATGTTTTTATGAGAGAGAGAGAGAGAGAATTGGCGTACCAGGGCCTCTAGCCGCTGCAATTGAACACTAGATGTGTGCACCAGCTTGCGTGCATGCGCAACCTTACGCGGCTGTGTCACCTTGTGTGCCGGGCTTATGTGGAAACTCGGAGAATCAATTATGGGTCCTTAGACCTTTCAGGCAAGCATCTTAGCTGCTAAGCCATTTCTTCGGCCCCATTTCAGGGCTTTTAAAAAGTATTTTGTATACATATTGGTTGGACATACCACTGTTCTCCAAAGTTTCAAATTGTCAAGAATCTAATTATGAATTTTTACAAATTCAGCAGAGATAAAAGCTACCATAATTTTAACATTGTGTTTTCCTTTTAAATATACCCACAGTGGAATATAAAGTCATTCATTGTAACTGTTGCTATAAATGATGAGAAATACGATTTCTATTATTAAAATTATGAGTCTCCCTATAGGGATACCAATGGATGCTTAAAAACTCCTAAGTTCATCACAAGATGATTTACTGAAATGTTCAATGTTCTGTAGTTTTGCTTGACTGTAATAGCCATGAATCTTCCTTATTCCCAAGATTCTTTATCCTAGTACTCAACATGCACTTGTAAACAAACTCAATGGTCTCTGAATTCATACAGCAAATAGAAATTTATCCATAAGAATCACAAGCCCATAAATCAGGGCAGCACGGGAGCTCTGGCTATCTTAATGCACTTATAGGAATAACATCTTCTAAATGTAATTTCAAAATGCAATTTCCAGCTCCTTAAATTATTATACAGTATGGCTTCTGACAACACCTATGGTTTATTCTCAAATGATCGTGCATTTGGAACTCTTTCCACAAATTATAACAGCTGTAATAAATTTCCCATTGAATTGCACTCCTGAAATATTTTTCGTTGTCTCTAACCACCAAGTTCAAGGGAAAGGACTGAAGGTGACAGGTGTGAATGCTGCATTTGTGGCTCCATCCTGTGAGGGCTAGGTGAGAGGGACACTGCTTTGACAACATCTGTCCTCTTGATAAAAAAAAATGACCATTTAAGTTGAAAAGTATTTCTGCAGATGGCTCATTTGTTCCATAAACTCTGCACCTTGGTCCCATCCGGAGTTCATTCACTACATAGGTAAGCAGTTCTACCATACATAATGAGCTCTAAATTATCTACTTTTTAAGACAAATGGAGGCAGAGTGTAGGTGATAATTCAAAATGATAAACGGCAACATATATTTCTTCGAGCATCGGAAAACTTGGCGTGATTTATTTTGCTCACTGAACTTACCTTCCTAATGATGTTGTGCTGAAATGGATGCTAGAAAGACCTAGGGATGCCTGAGGACAACAGTAGTACAAGGGAGGGAGTGGTCATGACTGGAAAAATCAAGCAAAAGAACAAATCCAGGCTGGAGAGATGGCTTAGTGGTTAAGGTGCTTGCCTGCAAAGCCTAAGGACCCAGGTTCAATTTCCCAGGACCCACATAAAGCCAGGTGCACAAGGTGGCGCATGTGTCGGGAGTTAGTTTGCAGTGGCTAGAAACCCTGGCACACCCATTCTCTCTTCTCCTTTCTCTCTCTCTCTCTCTCTCCTTCCCTCTTCCTCTCCCTCTCTCTCTCTCTCTGTGTCAAATAAATAAGACAAAAATTATTTTAAAAGAAATAAAAAGCTGATCCAGAAACCAAAATACCTTTTGTGCAGCCCTCCAACATTCAGTAGGTGGGTAATTAATTTTATTTAAATACTCATAAGATATCTGACCTGTTTCCAATACCTTTACTCAATACATGGTTAGAGGACGGGCCTTCTTGTGTTTGTTTCCTAACTAGGTGATGTATTATTCACTTTCTTAATATTAACAGATGTCCAGAATCCTATGACAGGAAGATTTTCTAATCAAATAATGCAAAGCACGAAACCATTTTAAAGAGAGGCTATCAGGTGGACAGGGTGCGATAAGAAAGTGTATGACTAGTAATCAAGTGACCACTGAAATCTTCAGAATCTATTTGATTTCAGCCAAAAGTCAGTGAGGAACTTTGAGCTGGTACCGCAGTCAGTTTCCATGAGGTATCACCACATAAAGAACGAACGGTCTGAGGGACTCCACAGTAACCCGCCCGCTCTTCACAGGAGCTGAAGGAGAAGATGGACGAGCTGCTGCCCTTGATCCCGGTCCTGGAACAGTACAAAACAGACGCCAAGCTCATCACACAGTTCAAGGAGGAAATCCGCAACCTGTCTGCCGTCCTCACTGGGATTCAGGAGGAGATCGGAGCCTATGACTACGAGGAGCTGCACCAGAGGGTGCTCAGCTTGGAGAGCAGGCTGCGCGACTGCATGAAGAAGCTGAGTGAGTAGAGAGAGCGCTGCCCTTTGCCCTGGTCACGGTTTGCAAGCACGTGCAAGGAGACGTGCAAGCACGTGCAAGGAGACGTGCGTTCTCCCGTCTTGCACGAAGCCCCAAGTGCCTGATTGTGGAGAATGAGTCCTGCTTGTCACTCCAAAGTGACCTTTAATGACTTAAGCATGCTTGGGTGCTGTATTAACATGTTTCTGAATTTTCAGGGCTCTGTGTTGCTATTTTGGTGGCTTGAAGTAACTCGCCAGCTAAATGCAATCTACAGGATGGCTACATTAGTGGAAGCAAGCTTCATTTTATTTTTCTAAATACTGTGCAGGCAAACATTGCTTAGTTGGGAGAAGAAGAGTATTATTCTGTAGAGAAATCTCGAGACTGGAGAAAAGGAAGCTCCCGTGGTACTATGTGAAATAGCAATGATTAAAGCGAAAAAAACGGTTCTTCAACTAATCAGATTCATGTGTGGGAATCCTCCACTCCAGTTCTTGCCTTTCGGTGTTTCTGTGTTTCCCTTTTGGCCATGCCCAACCCCGAGTATTTCTCTAAAGAGAGAAATACCTTGTCATCATTGCAAGTATAATTGCACGTATGTGCCACAAGTTTGTTTTAAGAGGACAACAGCAATGTCTATCATGGTCACTCTACATGTTAGATCTCCCAATGCCTTTGTCAAAAAACTTAATAATGATTTTATAAATAAATCCTTCAACTAGTCATGGTAACTCTTTATAAACATTTCAACAGAATATGAGCTCTTTCAAGTGGCAAAAAAAAAAAAATCATCTATTTAACTCGTTAAGAAAAACTTCCATATAGCCACATAATATTTAAGTTGAAAAGGGAGAGTTGTGATTAAAGCTAATAAAAACTTTAACTATTTGACATATCACTTAAATATGACTTACATGTTCTGGTTTTATAATTTAAGATGTAGAGTTACAGGTAATACCTGAACATAAAATTCATGGTTTTTATTCTTTTAAAATCAAGAAATATCATGAATTCAAAGCCGGGTGTGGTGGCACATTCTTTTAATCCCAGCACTCAGGAAGTAGAGGTAGGAGGATCGCCATGAGTTTGAGGTCACCCTGAGACTATATAGTAAATTTCAGGTCAGCCTGAGCTAGAGAAAGACTGACTCTACCTCGAAAATCCCCCCCCCAAAAATAATAATAAAATAAATAAATCATGAATTCAATGTCCATAGTAACTAGCTAATCAAATCATATTTCCATCAAATAAGAAAAGTTCTGAAACCAAGAATGATAGTGCTTATGCTGGAGAAATGGTTCAGTGGTTAAAGGTACTTGCTTACAAACCCTGTTGGTACAAGTTCAACTCCCCAGTCACCCACATAAAGCCAGACAAGCATTTCTTTGCAGAAGCAAAAGACTCTTGGAATGCATGCACACAGGCATACACACACACACACAGAAACAAACAAATACATTTAGTACTCAATATCAAAGTTCCTTAGAAGTTAGAAAGAAGTAACTACACACTTAGTCTATTAGCTCATAAAATATCTGATTAGGAATTTTAGGCTAGATGACGGTATTCAGGACTAGCCCATATAGAGAGGACTTAACTTATTTTCGAAGGCATCTATGTAGTACATACATAGAACATTCCAGATTCCTAGAATGCCCTCACTGTGCTCACTCTGCTCTTGTTAGACTTGGTCAGTTAATGCACATGGCATTGCATATTGAGAGCATGTATCTGCTGGGTAGAAATGGGCTCTGGCAAGGCATGGACATGCTATAAGATGGCTCTAGCTAATAACTGCTTGTCTCTTAGAGCGTCTCTGTTATATTTTCAAACAACTGAAACAGAAAACATGATCTCTTTACAGGAATGGAGTTCACCTATCTGTGTACTCTCTGTAGGTCTACTGAGCTAGAAATAATCTCTATTACAGTTGGATAGTTCTACACAGACATCCTTTTTATAACACACAGTTTCTTCTTCTTTTTTTTTTTTTTACAATCCACATATACCCCCAATACTGACAATTATATCTCAAACAAAGAAAGTTTTTCTTCCTTTCCATTCTATCTGGACTATCTCAATATTTCTATATGTCCTTAGGTTTGAGGATTTGATACATGCTCAGTACAAATAAAACTGTTTGTCAAATAGTTTTGAATCACAGGGGGTTAGGCTTGAAGATGTGCAAGCCATGGATACAAAGTACAGAGTAGAGTTCTTATATTTCTTAAATCCTTTCCAACCGTCAGAAGTCCAGCTTCCCTGTCCACTTCGCAGAGAAACCAGTGCCATAATCAGTGACTTTAAACCTAATGTTTTCCTTTCTGCCATGTTTATGTCAATTGCATATTGAGCATCTGCAACTAGACCACCCCTCTTAATTCTAACATGCCCCCCAAATAATTTTTATATTAACCACTAAAATAGAATAATTCCAATTAAAACAGTGTGTCACATAATAGATGATAGATAGACAGATATAGAGACAGTATAGATATGTAATAAGAATAATTACAAAAACCCAAACATATAATTTTCAGTGTGTCCTTAGGCTATAGTTTCATTAAAATACATTTAACATTGTATTTACATTTTCTGACAATTAGTACAAGTTGAATCAATTCATCTCTGAGGATCCTTGTAAGTCCATGCCCAGTACCAGCTTCTCAGTGCCAGAATACTGAAATATCAGAACACAGGGAGGTGGGAGACAAAATAGTACTTAATTATCATCAGGGCCATTAACAGAGAGGGGGAGATATCAAGGGGTCAGTGTCCCAAAGGACGGGAAACCCACTTGCGTGGTGCTCAGATCTAGAGTGGGACACTGGAAAACGATGACATTGGTGCTGATGAAACAAGAGCAGAATGGCTCATTCATCAATGACATCTTCACTCTTCACAAAGCCTCTCCAAGCACAGCCAATTAGCAGAGGGTAGAAGTGGATTGGGAAGAGCAAAGAAAATGGAAGCAATGATGAATGTGTTTCCCTTCATTTTTGTCAGTGGGCTTGCTTTTAAATAAAATACCACTGGGTATATCCCCTGAAATTTAAGATGCTGAAAATTAAATCAGCTTAATAGGCTTCAAGGTCTCTCTCCCAAACAGTAAATAAGGCTCTGAGGGAGTCACAAGGCATGAAGACCACTAAGGTACCATTTAGTTTTATTTCTGCCAGAGAATTAAAGGTTTGGACAAGACAGAAATTAGAAAAAAAAAAAATGTTTCTACAGCAAAGCACCCTGGTGGCCTGAAAGTGGTAGAGTAATGTTATTTCTTAAGTGCTTAATTTTCTCCTGTGAGAGACTGAATAGAGTCCAGCTCCCCTGTGGTCAATTAAATCATACCGCATTCTCAGACGTACAGAATATAATCATGTACATGTGAGAATTTGACTGACGAAAAAGTGGTTAGAGCTCCTATACACCCCCTGAGAGCCCCAATAGAGATTTAATGTGGAGGGTAGCCAGCCTGTTCCCTTTAGCCAGGCCCCTGCCCCTCCAAGCCCTTCTTCCTACTTCTACCTTAGGCCAATGATTTGGTGCCACCTAGCGAGGCACTAGAGTCATCTTCCCATTCAAGTGACCATTTGAGGTCACAGTGCTGACACTGTGACTCTATGATATTTATGGCATATTAAGGATTAAAAAGTTTAATAAACTTCCTATGTTTTGGGAGTCCATATACATATATTCAACAAATTTTTTTTGCCCCCCTGAAGGGTGTTGTCACTTTTCCAGGTATTCAAAAATTCAAAGAATAAGGGACCATTTCTCTACTAAGGCAGGGACATGCCCATGAGTAGGAAACTGCAGAAAAAGCCACTGGCAACTTCTTGAAAGGCAGGGCCAGCTGATTTGCATAAGTCTGTTGTAATTCATGAAAGAACTCTGGGTCAGACATTTGTATTGGCGATTTAAGGAAAACACGCTGAAATTCTAAATTAATTTCCAAAGGCTATAAGTGGAGACAATAACTTCAAGGTTCTTCTGAATTTAAACATAAAAAGCAGATTTCTCCAACATACTATGCTTTTACTGGATACCTATAACAGTAGAAAAATAATTTTAGCAATCTCATGAGTTTAATTTTGTGAAAGAACCATAATCCAATCAACTGTTATGGAAAACAAAAAATGGAAGCATGAGAATCAGTCATTTCCTGAGTCATTTCCTAAATCCCAGTTCTCCCAGAAAATCTCCACGTCATCAGTTACTTCTTTCTCACTTCTCACTCAAAACCTTGTCTGTTCTGTGCCCTCATTTCTTCCATCCAAATGCAGAGGATCATTCATCATTTTTTTTCAGCGGGATATTGCAATGAACGGCTTCCTAACTATTTACTTTGGTGGAAGATATTCACTCTCCATCACGCTGAGTATTTAGGATCAATTTTGTCAAATACAAATCAATCCACAATACAATTTTAGTTTGAGTGGTTTAGCTTGAAAGCTTAATCCAGACACCTTTGTTTCACTAGTCTTAATAATGCATTCTGGGGATGGAGAGATGGCTTAGTGGTTAAGGCACTTAACTAGGAAGCTTAAAAACCCAAGTTGCAAGCTGGGCGTGGTTGCACATGCCTTTAATCCCAGCACTCGGGAGGCAGAGGTGGGAGGATCTCTGTAAGTTCGAGGCCACCCTGAGACCACATAGTGAATTCCAGGTCAGCCTGGACTAGAGTGAGACCCTACCTTGAAAACAAAACAAAACAAAAACCAAGTTTGATTCATCCATACCCAGGTAACCGAGATGCCCAAGGTGGATCATGAATCTGGAGTTCCTTTGCAGTGGCTAGAAGCCCTGGTGTACCCAATCTCTATCTGCCTCTTTCATTTATTTACTTTTTAAATGTTTATTATTATTATTAACAAGGTGTTTCATATCATGTGTTGGGGTACCTTCTTTTCCCTCGTCCGTGTCTCCATTCCATTGAGGACACTTCTCAGTGGGGTTGCAGGTATTCCCCATGGGGTTGTAGTTTATGCGTTGTGAGTTCAGTAGTCAGTTATTTGGGGCGGGGGATAGGGGATGCCTCTGGGCATGATCGCTCAACCTATGGCTCTTACAATCTTTCCGCCACTCTTCTGCAAAATTCCCTGAGTAATGGTAGGTGAGTTTTAAATCTGCTTCAGTGATGAACTCTTAGGAGCCTCTGGATCTCTGCTTTGGTAGGTGTTGAGTGTCCTCAGGGTCTGTCTCCTTCACCCTGGTGCTGATTATCATGAACAGCATGGAAGCAGCACTCTTACTCATTTCCCCATTCCTCTCTGAATTCGGCTGTGGCTTGGCTGAAGTGCAAAGGTTAGTTTATCTCCTCCAGTCTCTCTACCTTCTGACAAAGAAGGACAGATTCTCCAACAGAGAGTGAAGTCAACATAATTTACATGGGATGACCATTATTAATTTAGAGAGAATTTGATGTATGTAACCCCTCTTTTAGCCAAAGACTAGTGAGAGCTTGACACTGGAGAACAGAATCTTTGTCTCCATAGGATTCTGATCTGGCTCCCAATTCCACATATGGGTTCCTTTACACTGAGCAGATCTCTTAGCCAATCAGAAAGCTGTTGGTTACCCACTGAGGCTGTGTGCCACTATTGCACTGGCATTTATTTCATGTCAGGATGTTTCCTTCTGAGCAGCTTAGGCCTCTGGTTGCTCAGACCATTTCCCCCAGTAGCTCATGTAGCACTTCCCAGTACTAGATAGGATAACTGTCTGGGGACTGGCTTTCTTCTGGATTCCAGCCAGGTCTCTGTGCTCTGTGTCAGCAGCATACAGTGTCTTCAGCAACAGGGTCTTAGCTTTTGCCTCAGGCAGGTAATCAAGTGCTTTGACAGAAAGCCATCTTGATTTGGGGACCTCTTAGGTCTCTCCTATCAACAGCTTGATGTGGGAAGCACCCAATCTCTGATACTGGGAGTTACAGGTCAGGGACAGAAAAAAAAATTTTGTGTTAAGCTTAGGCTACATCTCAGCCTCACTAGAGTCTTTCTTTTCAGGTGTTCTCCACTTATTCCAATTGAGGCTTATATCTTTTAGGCTATTTCCAAAGATAAAGTTTTCTGTGGTATCAGTTCATTTTTATCTAATTTCGTGTTTGTTTCTCTCCCCTCTTTTTTCCCTCCCCTCAAACTCTTATAGCCCTGTTGTCTGGGCCTTGAGTTGCCTACCAGGTATAACAGCAATTCGAGCGGGTCCAGGTTAGGAACTGCAGATAAGTGACGCCATGAGGCGTTTGTCTTTCTGTGATTGTGTGCACCAACTACACCACTGACAGGAGCCTAATATCTAGAATCTACAAAGAACTCAACAAACTAAACGGTAAAAAAAAAAAAAAAAAAAAAAAAAAAATCAAACAACCCACTTCAAAAGTGAGGCAGAGAACTGGATAGGGAGTTCTCAGAGGAAGAATTACAAATGGCTAACACACACTTAAGAAAATGTTCAACATCCCAAACCATTAGAGAAATGCAAATTAAAACAACCATGAGATTCTACCTTGCTCCAGTAAGGATGGCAACCATTAATAAATTAACAATGACAAATGTTGGATGGGATGTGGGGAACGAGGAACCTTCATCCATGGTTGGTGGGAATGTAAACCTGTACAACCACTATGGAAATCAATTTGGAGATTCCTGAGAAGGATGAACATAGAGCTACCAACAGACCCAGCTATTTCCTTATGGGGCATTGATCCTAAATGCTCCATGCATCAAGACTGAGACATTTGCTCAACCATGTTCATAGCTGCTCGATTCATTATAGCTTAGGACTGGAATCAACCCAGATGCTCTTCATTGGATGAATGGATAGTGAAGTTGTGGTACATTTGCACAGTGGAATTCTACTCAGCAGTAAGAAAAAACCAATACAGTGAAATTTGTAGACAAAATGGACAGACTTGGAACAGATCCCCCCCCCCCTCTCTCTGTCTCTCTGAAATAAATAAATGAAATTTAAAAATGAGAAAATAATGCATTCTGCAAGATTTCCCATCCCTTTTGCAGCCAAGTTGTTACTGTGTCCCTCGCACCAATAGTCTTGGCCATACTCGTCTTCCGGGTCCTCTGTGGTGTCTTTTCCCCTTCCTGTGTATTAACCTTTTGTCACTCTTCTTCTGGAACACTCTCCCTCCACCCACCACCTATGCAAGTCCTGACACGTTTTCATTTTGCACACCAGACACCAACTTGGCTGAGAAGCCTTGCTTGACAGCACCTGAAAGTGGTTTGACTGCCTCTGGCAGGCCTCCCCACAATATACGCCCTTTCTCCACTCTGTCCTGACATGGCCTGCTACTGTGTCTTACAGAAAGAAAAAAGAAAACGTGTTTGTCCCCCATCTTAATCTTTGCGTCCTTATAAGGTTCCTGCATTGAAAGGACCACCCCCACCTTGCTCTTGTTGAATCCCTGGAGCTGCCCACAGCACACCTAAAACACAGTAGCAAAAGTTACTTACGGGCTAGAGAAACAGCTTAGCAGTGAAGGCGCTTGCCTGCGAAGCCTAAGGACCCAGGTTCAATGCTCCAGGTTCCACATAAGCCAGACAAACGTGGTGGCACATGCGTCTGGAGTTCATTTGCAGTGGCTAGAGGCCCTGGTGCACCATTCTCTCTCTCTCTGTTTCCCTCCCACCCCTCTCTCTGTCTCTGATAAATAAATTAATAAAAATCTTTTTTAAAAGGTTTACATAAAAAAGTTACTTTCCACAAAGGATTTTAAAGGATTTTTTTTTAAAAAATGGGCTTTTTAGCTAGTTTTCAAGAAACCAGTATATACAAAATACAGAACATATATGCATACCTCTATACACAACACATATATCATCCTTCATAAAGCCAAAAAGCTCTAGGAAAACTAGGTAAAAATAGCATAGTTGTTCTCACCTTTTCTTTCCTTCTGTTCTTTCCTTGAGGACAATTTCAGAACTTCATAATGACATATGTTATCATTTGCCCCATGTAACATTTAAAGAACGAAACACTGAAATTTTTCAGTGATAGCAAGAATTCAGACAAATATCAAACTCTCCCTGGCTGAGGAAAATAAATGAGATTTTACTCAAAAATCTAATAGAGCGAGTTTTTAGGATTGCTTGTTTTTTCAGATTAAGTTGAGAGAACCTTTTCTATGATGAGTGTACCTGAGATAAAGTCTTCTAGAACTCTAGCACCCTAATTATTTTAGCCACATTGTTCAGTAATTGACCAACTTTATTACACATTATTATTAATCTTTCTTATGTCCTTTATGTTCTTAAATTACAACTATTTTAAACATGTTAAAGATTGACAGTCTATACTTCCACAGGCAAGCCTAAATTCAAAGTTCTTGGGGATTTCATTACACATGTGTCAGTTTTAATGTTAAATAGGCTCCCCTGTCAATATACATTCATAACATGGGCTTTAGCTCAGAGAAGGTAAATTGAAAAGTTCAAGTATTTTTAATAAATTAGAGGGTCAAATTATGCTAGTTTTAGAAATTGTGAGTTATTTAGTCATGCTTATATTATTGATCTCATTTACCAACTACCCATTAGAACCTCATTCTAGTACTCTATCCAGTCTTACGTCAGCTCTTCCCTCAGCAATCTATTTGATATGCTGACATAGATGTCCAAATAATATATATTATACAGTACACAAAATGTATGGCAGAGATAAACTTATTTTAAGTTGCTCTAACATATAGTCGCTAAAACAAGTCATATATACTTCTTTTTTCAAATATCTATTTATTTATTTATTTGTAAGCAGAGAGACAGAAAGGGCATGCCAGGGCATAGTACCACTGCAGACCAACTCCAGATGCAGGCACCACTTTGTGCATCTGGCTTTGCATATACTGGGGATCGAACCCTGGTTGTTAGGCTTTGCAGGCAAGTGCCTTAACCACCACTGAGACATCTCTCCAGCCCTGTATCTATTTCCTACTGCATGAATGCTCCATTGAACTTATGTGACAAAGAATAACTTTCTGTCCACAAACACGTTCACTCTTGGTCTAGGATATTAAAGTACTTTCATATGCTAAAGAAAGAAATTAAAGAAACGACAGGTGGGTTTTTTTTTTTTAAATGCACCAGTGAACCAAACACCTTATCTTTCTGCTGAATCCCAAGTGACATCTTCTCTCAGCTAAGGATTGATCATGATCGGTTGTAACTGATACAAAAAAAAAAAAAATGCATAAAGTCATCAGGAGAATAAAATGGTCACTTTTCCTCAGCAGTCTTTTCAGTATATTTTATGATCATGCAGAATTGACACAGACAATATATTAAAAATGCCTACAGCTTCAGGTGTCTCGCTGCAGACAGAGGGGAGTGTAGCAGGAGAAAATCAATGAAGCAAGACTCCTAACTTCCTTCTTCACCATCCACTCTTGTGGGAACATTCGTCTTCCAGGCGTTTGGGGAAAATTATCTTCTCTGTCTGGCTTCCTTTGTCTTCCTAGAAAAAATGAGAGCAAAGTGAGGAAGATAATGATTCATTTGAACAAAAACTAGTTAGAGAAGCTGAGAAATAGAAATGACCTATTGTTTATTTTTACAATTTCTGTATGCCTTTAGAATCTGAGGATACCTGTGTTTCCTCAAGAAGAAAGAGTAGGAAAGCAGCCGATGTTTATAAATTCCTACAGCTTTAACTTTACTAATTTCAGGGGACAAGATGGGTTTTAGCTTAGGAAATGAATGCTAGTTTTGCCAGTTTTGTGTTTTTTTATATATACCTAAAATTCAAGGCATGGCATTACTATCTTAAAAGTAATTCCTACTGGGAAGAAATCAACCTCAAAAGCTCTTTCAAGCCAGGCATGGGGCACACACCTTTAATCCCAGCAGTTGGGAGGCAGAGGTAGAAGGATTGTTATGAGTTCAAGGCCAGTCTGGGACTACAGAGTGAGTTCCAGGTCAGCCTGGGCTAGAGTGAGACCCTACCTCAAAAAAAAAAAAAAAAAAAGTTATTTCTGTGTTTCTTACTTCCTAGGGATGGTGATGACATGGCTATAGTAACAAGGATGACTATCTTGGTCACAGTAGCGATGAGTGTTTGTTTGACGACAACCACTTTATGCTCATCAGTATGTGCAAGTTTCTTGATCCACTATCTATTCAGTGTCCTCTTAGTTAAGATGATAAAGTGTCGGGTTATAGAACTTGCATTTTGGAGATAAATAAACCCCGCTCTAGAGAATAAATTCATCACCTAACAACGCATGGTGATGTGATGGTGTGCCCTGGTTTAGAATCCAGACTTCTAAATGCCTGCCCCAGTGTCCTAACTACACAAACACAATTTGGGGGGAAGTTGATGAAATTACGAACAACTTTCACAAAAACAAAGAACCATTATAGAATAACCAGATGCATAATTACTCACAGTTACTAAAGAGATCAGCCTGTGAGCTTCATTTATTCAATCATGTTCCTTCACACCATCAATTGCTCCCTCTCTACCAGAGTGCTCCTAGGTGACTGGCAAAATTCAATTAAATAATAGTGTAGCAGACAGCCTCAGGTTGCTTGGAAGAATGTCCAAATCAAGCACAGTCATGGAGGAAGGGACATAGGTTATTGAAGCTTACAGACTCAGCAGAGGGGAGTTCCATAATGGCAGAAGTTGCCCCCTCTTACAGGACCAAGCAGAGACAGAGAAAAGCCAAAAGCTCCCACAAGCATGCAAACTTTAGGAACCCAAACTCCTGAGTATATCAGGGGTCATCCATTCAAATTACCACTAATAGTAATAACATCAATACAAGAATAAAAAATGTCAGGCTGGGGGGATGGCTTAGTGGTTGAGGCACTTGCCTGTGAAACCAAAGGACCCAGGTTCAATTCCCCAGGACCCACATTAGCCAGATGCACAGGGGGCGCACATGTCTGGAGTTCATTTGTGCTGGCTGGAGGCCCCAGCGCACCCATTCTCTCTCTCTCTCTTTCTCTCCAATAAATATTTTTTTTAAAAAAAGGAATAAAAATGACTTAGCACTTTATGTTTCCTCACCTCAATTTCCCCATTTCTTCCTAAAAGGAACCTTCCATAGCTGCTACATTGGTTTATAATTTTTAAACAAAATTCTACCTATATTTCTATTTTATTGCTTATCCTCTACATTTGACTCTTATTATGTGACACTGAGAGTTTAAAAAATTTATTCTAGCTCTTTTAAGAGTAAATGTTAGACCTATAGAAGATGGATCGGTAGGTAGAAGAGCTTTCTGTATGAGTATGTGGACCTAAGAGGGCCTGATTCACACAGAATTTGATTGTCTGGAACCCACATAAACAGCTAGGCATGGCCAATGCACACCTCTAACCCAAATCCTATGGGGAGCAGAGACTAGAATTTCTGGGGCTCACTGTTCACCCAGCCTGACCATTCGGTGAGAGACTCTGTCTTTAAAAAAAGAAAAAAAGATTTTATTTTTATTTATTTATTACAGTAAGAGAGAAAGGGAGAGAGAGAAAGAAAGAGAGAGAGTGAGAATGGGCATGCCAGGGCTTCCAGCCACTGCAAACAAACCCCAGACACATGCATGACCATGTGCATCTGGCTTATGTGGGACCTGGAGAATTGAACCTGGGTCTTTAGGCTTTGCAGGCAAGCGCCTTAACCACTAAGCCATCTCTCCAGCCCAGAGACTGTCTTAAGGAAACACAAGGGTATAAGTGATAGAGTGAACCTGATGTTCTCCTCTGGCCTCCACACATGTGTGCATGGGGCATACACATATGCACACACATGTGCATATATACTATACATATACACACCACACATGAGGCACATACACACCACCCACATCCAAATCCATGCAGTGACTCTACTTAACTAATAACCACCTACACACTAGTTTTAGATTCTTCCTCCCCCTAGAGGACCCATAAATAAAGTGCCTAAATATCCTTCCTTTCATTCATGAGTTGACAGCTAATTTCTTGTCAATCAAATCTCACATTTAATATATCACTCTCTAAGAGGTCTTCCCTAACTTCCCAATCTAATGTAGTTCCCAGGGTCTGGAGATGTATCTCAGTGGTTAGAGTGCTTGCCTGTAAAGCCTAACATCCCAGATTTGGACCCAGGTTTGATTCCCCAATACCCATGTAAAGCCATATACACAATGTGGTACATGCATTGCAAAATCCATTGTCATTCTCTCTCTCTTTCTTTCTCCCTCGCCTTGCAAAAATAATTTTAACAGTTTTTTAATTAATTAATTAATTAATTATTTAATTTGAGAGAAACAGACAAAAAAGCAGAGAGAGAAAGAGAGAGAGAATGGGTGTGCCAGGGCCTCCAGCCACTGCAAACGAACTCCAGATGCGTGCACCCCCTTGTGCATCTGGCTAGCATAGATCCTGGGGAATCAAGCTTGAACCAGGGTCCTTAGGCTTCACAGGCAAGCGCTTAACTGCTAAGCCATCTCTCCAGCCCACAAAAATAATTTTTTAATAAAATTAATAAAGTAGCTCCCAATGACCATTTATCAAGTTGACCTATTTAATCATCTGCATTAAATTTATCCCAACCTATGTAGTAGCTGGTCAGCTTATTTATCTTTTCTTTTCACCATGACATGAGCTTTTCCTCTAGAAGAGAGGCCCCATGCTTTGCTGATCACTGTAACTTTAGTACCTGGGACAGTGCTGGCAGCTGAGTAAACATTAGCTACATTTATGAATAAATTTCTATTTTAAATATCTAAGGGTTTTGTTTTCTAAGGTGGTACTGATTGGAGTAGGAATCAATCATAGCTCACTGCACTAGGTAACAAGTAAAAGTCAGTTACCCAAGAATCCACTCTACCTATGTAACCCAATGTGAAAGAAATTTATGCAAACAACTTAATCCACTTAGTGAAAAGTAGGGGTGTGTGTGTGTGTGTGTATGTGTGTATCACAAACCTATTTGAGTTTCTAAGAAAATTTACTTCTATGAAGTCTGAAAATTTTTTTCTTCTGTACTTATTATTACTAACAACATATTTTATGTGGATACGTCTGTTGGTATCCTCTTTCCCTTGTCCCTGACCCCATTCCAATGGGGGCACTCCGCAGTGGGGTTGCACATACTCCCCATGGGCTTGTGGGTTATACATTGTGGTAGCAGCAGTAAGTTTTTAGGGGAGGCAGTGCCTCTGGGCATGATGTCTCAAACTGTGGCTCTTACAATCTTTCTGCCCCCTTTTCCACAAAATCCCCTGAGCCCTGTGGTGAGTGTGTTTTAAGTCTACTTCAGTGATGAACTCCTAGGAGCCTCTGGATCTCCGCTTTGGTAGGCGTTGAGTAACCTCAGGGTCTGTCTCCTTCACCCTGGTGTTGATTATCAGGAACAGCATGGAAAAACAGCACTCTTGCTCATCTCCCCAATTCCTCTGTGGTTACAGCTGTGGCTTTTGAAGTGTGAGGGATAGTTTATCTCCTCAGGTCTTGCTACCTTCTGAGAAAGAAGAACAGATTCCCCAACAGATAGTGAAGTCAGCATAGTCTAAATGGGATATGCATCATTAATTCAGGGAGAATTTGATGTATACAGCCCCTCTTTTAGCCAAAGACTGGTGAGAGCTTGACACGGGAGAGCATAATCTTTGTCTCCATAGGATTCTGATTTGGTTTTCCAGATATGGGTTCCTTTACACTGAGTGGATCCCAAATGCACTTACTATTTCAAAGTAGGAAACTGAAGTCCACATTTAAGAGGTAGATATTATTTTAAAATTGCTAACACTTTGGATCATAAATTCGTTATTTCAAGTGTGGTTTTTAGACTAACACATTGGTTTCCTCAGAAGATAGGACTCCAAGATGAAGACCTGTGATGAGTATGGGCATGTCTGGCATTACTCCTTGGGAGACCTAGGAACCAGCTAGTGGATGATGAGTGTGGAGGAGAAGGTTGGAGAGATGATTACTCAGAAACAAAACACTGAAAAGTATATGAATGCCCACAGGCTTTCTCTGGCCAAAGAACAGATATAAAATACCATTATTTGGAGCCAAACTCATACTTGCATATTTTGAAAATAAATTGCATGTAACTTAAAAGCCTACTCACAGATAGCTCACAAAACTAAAGTTGGGAAAATATAATTTATTTACTTAACTTTTCCTTCATAATTCCCATTTCCTTCATAATTCCATGCATGTGCAAAACCAAGTTTGTGAGACATATTAAGGGATATAACTATATTGAACTTTCCCTTTTTAAGCCCTAACTATTGTTGTTATACAAAACATCCACTTGAAGTGAACTGATGACTGGCATAACTCATGGTGTTGTCATTTTAAGGGGTAAAGAGTTAAAGAAATGCAGTGAAGGAGGGACAGCACAAAGTCAACTCTAAGATTAGAGGGGAGAACTGAGGGAGAGACAGAAGGAGAGAGAGTGAGAGAGAACAAAATCAATTATAAGACTCAGCTAAAAAAAAAACTCAAAGTTTAAAACAAAATTTCAACCTAATCCTTTTGGGACTGAAGTCTAATTAAAATGCAGGTTAGGGCTTTGTGGTTAAGGCACTTGCCTCTGAAGCCTAAGGACTCGTGACTCTCCAGGTCCCACATAAGCCAGACGCACAGTGATGCAAATGCTCAAGGTCCCACTTGCACACAAAGGGGAACACACATCTGGAATTCGATTGCAGTGGCTGAAGCCCTGGCGTGCCAATTCCCTTTCTTCCTCTCTCTCTCTTTATCTCTCTCTCACACACATAAGGAAGGTCAATCTATTGGGCATGACTCATAAAAGCTGTGCAGCCTAGCCACAGCTTTGATTTCTGCAGACTTTTTTCATCTTCCTTCTCTATCTCCTTTGTAGCTATGTGGCGTAAAAACTGGAAATGATTTTGTTCAACAGACAATATCTAAATGTAATTTGTTTGTTATTTAATGTGATTGCTTTTAAATTTAATGACTATGCTGTTTATGCAACTATTTGAACATTTTAAATGACAATTTAAAATTTTTCCACATATGGCTGGAAATCATATGCTTAAAATTAAAGGATGGATTGCAATAGGAATTAACATTCCTTTTCATTTAACAGTTTAACTATCAGACATCAAGTCATTGAACCTACATTTATACTAATATATATGTTTTCTTTTTAAAATCAATTTCAGATATTGTATAATGACTTACTGCCATCAAAAGAATTACATAACTAAGCCAGCCCCACTTTATTTAATATCTCCACTAATATGCTTTTATGACAATTCATAGTTTGACCAACATGAACCTTGTAACTTCATTGTTTTTATCAACTCTGGGGGGAAAAAATCCTTTTAAACCATATTTTAAAATATGAAAACACATTAACTCCTATACTTCCATCTCCTAACTGATAATTCCCTAACATCGTAAGCTTTATCTTTCTTCTGTTATCATCATAAAAATCTTGTAATCAAGGAGCCTCTTAATGTTTACAATACTGTGATGTTTGTATTGCTCCTTGGAGACTGCCGTGGACTCAGACATAGTCCCTTCCTCTCCCAATCTGCTACCATGACATATGTGCCATTCAAGAGGGCATTATGAAAATTAAGTTCAAATGGTATCTCCATGTAGACACAGATACAAATATAAATGTATAGGCAATGGTCTTCACCCTGCCCAGATTTTCCTGTTTTCCTGGTGACTTGGTCTATCTAGAGACCAGTCCCACTTACCCTTTTTTTTTGGTTTACTGAGGTAGGGTCTCGCTGTAGCTCAGACTGACCTGAAATTCACTATGTAGTCTCAGGGTGGCCTCGAACTCACGGCGATCCTCCTACCTCTGCCTCCCGAGTGCTGGGATTAAAGGCATGTGCCTCCACTCCTGGTTTACCCTTCTTTTTAAGAACAAATCAGATTTATATTTACCTAGTACATAAAATCTTAATATTTAACATATCAATGTGGTAACATCAGTGTTACCAACAATACAAAACTTACATGAAGCTTAAATCTGATTAAACATAGCTAGTTCCTGAAATAGTTATCCTTTCTTCATGGTAGAAACATTGAAAATCTTTTCTTCCAGGTTTTTTTTTTTTTTTTTTTTGAGGTAAGTTTAACATGCTGGCCATTTTTTAAGCTGGGAAGCAAGAGTGAGAGAGAGAGAGAGACAGAGGCAGAGAGAGAGAGAGAGAACTGGCATGCCAGTGCCTCCAGCCACTGCAATCGAACTCCAGATGTGTATGCCTCCTTGTATGCATGTCCTAACTAGTGTGCTTTGTACATCTGGCTTACAAGGGACCTACAGAGTTTAACATTAGTCCCCAGGCTTTGCAGACAATTGCCTTAACCACTAAGCCATCTCTCCAGCCCTTCTTCCAGGTTTATTTTTGAGAGAGAGAGACACACCAAGAGAGAAAGAGAGAGAGAGAGAGAGAGAGAGAGAGAGAGAGAATTGGTGCACCAGGGTCTCAGCCACTGAAATCAAATGCCAGATGCTTGCACCACCTAGTGGGCACCTCCAACCTTGTGTTTGCCTCACCTTTGTGCATCTGGCTTACGTGGGATCTAGAGAGTCCAACATGGGTCCTTAGGCTTTGCAGGCAAGCACCTTAACTTCTAAGCTTTTTCCCTCTTCCAGGCTTTTAAGCGTATGTCACTGTGACCTGAAGGCACCCCACTGTTCATTAGCACAACAGAATTCCTTTTTTCTTTTCCGTAACCTTTTATTGACAACCTTCATACATATATACAATGTACCCTGATGATAATCTCCTCCCAGCACCTTGCTTTCTCCTCTCTCTCCTTTCCCTTACCACTTAACCTCTTCTTATTGCCACTGGAGGTGGTTATTTTTAATTCTTTTTCTTTATTTTACTAAGTGGAAGTTTGTGTGGACACATAATGTATTAGCAACATCATTTCCCTTCTTTTGCTGTTCTATTAAATAAACTTAGTGTTCATTGACCAACTCCCCTATCGCACATCCTCCATTCTCTACATTCAACTTCATCTTCTTTTTAGATTCAGGTAAAATTAGGCAGCACTTATCTTTCTGTGCCTGGATTATTTCACTTATAATGCTTTCTAGTTCCATACCAGTTATCGCATGTGGTGGGATTCCAACCCTTGGGGAGATTATTTGTATTACTTGTATTTGTATTGCATTGCACTGCGTTTTCTCTATCATTCATTAGTTGATGGACACTTAAGGTTTCTCCATAGCTGAGCTGCTGCGAATACTGTTCGAAGAACATGGGAACACGCTTATTCTTTCAATACGTGTATTTATTTCATTTCTGTTTTGGCTTAGACTGTATGGTGGAGTTTCTGGGTCAAATGGTAGTTCTATTATTAATTTTTTATTACGTTCTATAACATTTCCCACGATGGTTACCCTAGTTTACATTTCCATAAACTTATTGCAGAATCCTTCTTCTTGAGACTGTCTGCTCTGAACCAAGTGTTCTTGAGGCTAACTCTATAGTTGTCCTTCTGGGACAGAAAGCCATGGTTTTGTTGATCTCATCTTCCTCTGTCTTGGTTTACTTGCTTATTTCACTGCAGTACAGATCCTCAAGCATTTTCTTAATGAGTATTACACTGTAAGCAAACATCTAGAATGTTTGCATATCGGAAAATATCCTCTTTTGTCCTCCTTGATTTTTTTTTTCCTTCAGGGTGAAAACACTGATTGTATTTGAGCATCTAGTACAGGTGAAAGGAAGCTCAATTTCATTCTGATTCTTATTAATTTATGTAGCCAGGCTAAATTTCTTTCTCTGAAGAGTTTCGACTTGAAGTTGTTCCTTTTCTGTTGACAACTTTTATTTATAGCATGCAGTAGTTTAATTGTGTTTCTGTTCCTTTATCCCTATTTTGTCCCCTCTCCACCACTTATTATTCACTGAGGACCCTCTGCTCTCCAGGAAGTCCTTCTTCTGTTTAGATGTGTCATTCCTTTTGTCCTTATCCATCCTTCATGTCAACATTATGATAGGCTCAGAACCATGCTGTTATTGGTAACCACAGTGGGGCATGAATGCACCAGCCACTTCAGGTTCTGAAGACAGTGTCCCAGAGTACACCTATAAATCCTGTGGCTGGTTCTTCCATTCTTTCTGCCCCTCTTCCACCATGTTCTCTGAGCCTTAGTAAGAAGCATGATAGAAGTCTCTCTCTCTCTGTCTGTTTTTTGTGTGTGTGTGATGAGCTCTCTTGAAGTCCTCTTATTTTCTTTTTATTTTATATTTTGATGAATCTTGAGAGCCCTCAGTGTCTACCACAATCTCCATAGAAATAGTTATCTAGCTGAGCACTGACAGCAGTATTCAGTTTTTCTGTGACTACCTTTGCAATGTTCCCTGAGCCCTGAGGGTATGAGAGAGATGATTTGTCTACTGCTAAGCACAGGGCTTTGTCTTCTTGTCATTTTGATGAGACTTTGGTCTCCCCATATTTGCTTCCACTTGTAAAAAGAAGGCTTCATAAGCAAAAGTGGGAATAGCATTAATAATGGGCTTAAACATACACACTTAGGAGGCTGTTTGATTGGCTAATATCTCTGTTTAGCCAAAGGACAGTGGAACCTTCCCTCCAGGGTCAATAAATTTCCAATCCATATATTTTTGTCTTGGTTCTCAGTACCAGACATAAATTCACTCCCACTGAGCAGTGTCTCTTATCCAGTCAGAGAGCACTTATTACCCTCATAATTTACGTGCCATTATTGCACCAGTGGGCACATCTTGCCTGGCTGACTAATTTTGTACCTTGCAGGATCCACTGCTTGTTCAGACTATAGATGACTTTTCTCCCCCAGCAGCTCACCTGGCACTGTCTAGCACTATGGTAGCTATCCAGCAGGAAGATAGCTTCCATCTCACTTAAGTGTCCTGCAGCTAAGGTCTAAGGGGTCTTCAGCAAGAGGATCCTATCATTTCACCAGGGTGGATAACCAAGCACTTTGGCGATAGCTAGTATTAATGGTTCCATTGACTGACCTGACTATTCTCTCCCTTCTTTATTTAAAGGGGAAAAAAAAAAAAACTTTTGTCTTTTATTTTTATTTTTTTAATTTTTTTGTTTATTTTTATTTATTTAAGAGCTACAGACAGAGAAAGAAAGAGGCAGAGAGAGAGATAGAGAGAGAGAATGGGCATGCCAGGGCCTCCAGCCACTGCAAACGAACTCCAGACGCATGTGCCCCCTTGTGCATCTGGCTAACGTGAGTCCTGGGGAACCGAGCCTGAACCGGGGTCCTTAGGCTTCACAGGAAAGCACTTAACCACTAAGCCATCTCTCCAACCCAACTTTTGTCTTTTAAATTGACTAATTAAGTAGATTTCTGTAGTACTTGTTCATAGCCTCACTTAGTTTTGTATATACCTCCCCTTCCCTCTCTCCCTTTCCTCCTGCATCCCACTAAGACCTTTCCGCCCCCTGTATCCTGCCCTACCACTTGCCTGTCTACTGTCACTTCCCTTATTCCTCCTTGTTTCTCCATTCGCCCAGACTCATTCTAGCTTCCTGACCAGTACTGCTGACCCTTCCTACAACATACAGGCAAATCTAACTATTTAAAGCTATGTTCTGCCTGAGTGAAAACATGTGGCATTTTCCTTTCTGAGACTGAGTTATATCACTTATATTGTTTTCAGGTCTGTCCACTTACCTGCGAATTAAATAGTTTCATTTTTCGTCACCACTGAATATAACTCCATTGTGTATAGGTACCACCCCAATGTCCATTCAGTGGTTGATGGGCATCTGGGATGATTGCATTTTCTGGCTATTGTGAACAGAGCCACAACAAATGATTGCGCACATATCTCCCCAGCAAAGTGTGGAATCTTTAGGCCATGCGCCCTGGATGGTATCCTGCCCTCCCTTCCTCCAGCAAAGCTGGGAGTCGGGAGACAAATACACACTATTTTTCAGGTGAAAGAACCACAGGTCAGTCAGGTTGCCAAAATGGAAGAGAGAGGCAGAATGTGAGAGGCCCTTTCCAGTTAATCAGACTGGCCTTTTGTCTTCCCAATCAGGAGATCTGATCAGTTCATGGATTCAGGGGGCCTCACCCAAGGAGGCCAGCTCACCCAGGTGTTGTAGTCAGTTCCAAGTTGCTGGGATGAACTGAGCAGACACAGTTTAGAGGAAGGACATATTTATTTCAGTCTTACAGATCCCCAGGGGAAGTGTCATCAATGACAGAAGACATGAAAAGCCTGCTTACTTTCTTTTTTTTTTTTTTAAATGATTTTTATTTATTCATTTATTTGAGAGAGAGAGGCAGGGGAAGAGAGAGAATGGGCACGCCAGGGCCTTCAGCCACTGCAAACGAACTTCAGATGCGTGCACCCCCTTGTGCATCTGGCTAACGTGGGTCCTGTGGAATTGAACCAGGGTCCTTTGGCTTTGCAGGGAAATGCCTTAACCACTAAGCCATTCCTCCAGCCCAAGCCTGCTTATTTTCATATGCCCAAGAAGAGAGAGAGAGAGAGAGAGAGAGAGAGAGAGAGAGAGAACACTGCAACAAGTAAACACCAGTAAGCAGCAAACAGCAAGCATCAACCCTCCAGAGCTCAAACTCTCTACATCTTTGGGCTGGAATCAGATCCTCCCCCAAACACACCCTAGAGCTGGACTCTTAACAAGATTGACTCCCAGTGACATGCCCCCTATAGCAGGAATCAGCCTGCTAGGGACTGAAGTTGCAAACTCAATTAAAAAAAGAAAACACCTGCATCTCTGGGGCCACACATACATTCACACTATCACATCCAAATTTCCACACCAGCTATGCTTGATTAGGGAAGAAGCAGGGGGAACCACTTGTAAATGAAACTGGATAAGATGCTAAATTCCTCTTCTTCCAAGGCAGAATGGGTGACATCTTGTTGTTCTCCTTGGGCTTCTGTTCCTAACTATCTCCAGAAAGCTACCTTTCTCCTGTTTCTCCTTCACTACATGTTCAGTTGGAGACACTGTCTCCAAAATTGTGGTGGAGAACAAGTGAGAAAGACACCTGACATTGACCTCTGGTTTCCACACACATAAGCACACACATGCATGCATATTCTCTCATGTGCATACCAACACCCATACATACACACTATATACAAACAAAGAAAACACAAAAACAAATTAAAAGCTGGAGATATAGTTCAGAGGTTAAGGTGCTTACCTGCAAAGACTAACGGCAGGGATTCAGTTCCCCAGTTCCCACATAAAGCCAGATGCACAAAGAGGTGCATGCATCTGGACTTCGTTTGCAGTAGCTGGAGGTCCTGGTGTATCCATTCTCTCTGTCTGTCTGTCTTCTGTCCATCTCTCTCTCTCTGCTTACAAATAAATAAAAGTATTTTTAAATTAATTAATTAAAATGTAACTATGATTTTCATTTACAATAGGTCTTTTGTCTTGTCATTTGGTCCTTTCACAGTCCGAGTGTACCATGCACAAATCTCTGATGATAGTAGAGTCTTGGTCTCTTCTGCTCTTTGAATTCTCTTTTATCAGAACAGTGCCTCCTATACACATTTACCTAATGTTTAATTTCTTGAAGTTATCTGATAATCCATATTGCCCATGAACTACATTTCTATTTTTAATTTTTAATATTTTATTTATTTATTTGAGAGGAATGGGCACACCAGGGCCTCTAGCCACTGCAAATGAACTCCAGACACATGCACCACCTTGTACATCTGGCTTACATGGGCACTGGGGAATTGAGCCTGGGTCCTTATGCTTCGCAGGCAAGTGCCTTAACTTCTAAGCCATCTCTCCAACTTCACTGATTACATATCTGAACAATAATATCCCTGGCCATGTTGCATATTTAGATGGTCTTGATGCTCCTTTCCACAACTCTATCAGTACACAAGAGAAGAGTTTATGCTGAACCACTAATACTTCCATTAGTCATATTAAGCAGTTTCAGGTAATAGTTTTGACCTGCGTTTTGAGGATGGGCATCTAGGGATGAAGAACTCACTCGGTCTTAGCATGCTACCTGCAGTGCCCTGTTTTCAATGCTTGGGCTCCCTCTCAAGATTGCTTCTACACGTGTTTGCAGTTTCTTATTTCACTTTTTCAAGGCAACGCATTTCCCTCCTAAACCATCTCTTCCTCATAGACACGGATGCATCTACGCCACATTGCATCTTTAATGACTCCTCTATGTTATCTCTGCTTCTAGACATGGGTTAAAAGTCCTCCATTAATTTTCTTTGCTTTGGGAAAACTCATATTTAGATGTCTATTTATTTAACTCTACTTGTGATTCCATGCTTTTATTACCTGTTTATTTAGAAATGTTTATGTAGGGCATAATTAAATATCATTTTCACTTATCGTGCATTCAGATCGTAAACGCAACTAGATCCATTCAGAATATATTAAATTTTTCCCAGTTCAAATTGGAACTAATTTACTCATGTAATTTTATGTTTGTGTTTACAACAAGTTGAACTGATATATTCCAAATGGGCTTACCCAAAGGCTTCTTGTTTAATGTAGACAACCATATATAAAGACTAGTGAACAATTAACCTAGTTTATCATAGACACTGCAAAATAATTCACCATGCATACCGCAGTGACATCACATCCACTTTCACAAGAGGCAGAAGCTGCCTATAACGCAGGCATTTTTCAAATGCTAGGGATAACAGAACTTGTCATTCTCGCTGCAGTGAGACAGCAAAACGCTATCATTCGTGGTCGTCCTAGTGGGACTGCTTGGTATCTTGCCAATTTCAAATTACTCTTAGGAGAAACATACAGGGAGGAAAATGAGACAAAATTAGTTCACAGCCAGGATTACTTTTGCCCATGAGTTTCCTTTCTCTTCCATCCAAACACACAGAAGCCAACGGTAAATAATGAGACATTTGTTGAGTCCTATGAAAAGCAGAAAAGGGGAGGAGAAACAGGGGGCCACATAGGACCCAAAACAGTAAAAGTTAACAAAGAGGGGACATGGCTAGAAAAGATGATTCTTCAGCGTAGGCAAAAGTGAAGATGGGGGCTGGAGAGATGGCTTAGCGGTTAAGCCTAAGGACCCCGGCTGGAGGCTCAATTCCCCAAGACCCACGTTAGCCAGATGCACAAGGGGGCGCATGCGTCTGGAGTTCATTTGCAGTGGCTGGAGGCCCTGGCATGCCCATTCTCTCTCTCTCTCTCTCTCTCTCTCTCTCTCTCTCTCTCTGCCTCTTTCTCTCTGTCACTCTCAAATAAATAAATAAAAATAAACAAAATTTTTTTTAAAAAAGTGAAGACGGGTAGGTATGTTTTCTTTCATATGTAAATAATAAAGTGTGTTTAAACTTTGCTACTTTAAAAAAAACTCACAAAATGGGTTTCTCTTTGGCCTTTTTTGGGGGGGGGTTGGAATTTATGAAGCCCCATCCATGTGCAGTTAACCATGATAAAAACGTAGGTTTCTTTTTTCAGGAAAGCGATCAGTTGCTCAGTATGTGTGCTGTGTCTTTTAACACATGTTGCTTTGGGGTATGAGGGCATGAGGTTTGGGAGTTGTGATTTTTGCATATTAATAGTTGTTATCTGCCTATTGAGCCTCAAAACTGTTCCCCTCTCAGGTAATCCACGGTTGATTTTTTTTCTAGTTATGGTTTATAAGAATAGCTTTCACAGGACGTTCTCATTCTCCAACACAAACGGAAAACCAGTTTTTAGAGCTCTGTCTGGCACAACTTATCCATGGTCACCAAAATGTAGAGGAAATGGGGAGACGGGGGTCCTGATCATCAAATACACAGACAGGCCCCTGAAAATTATTGGTTTCTGTGACCTTGTTACTTAGAATAAACAGGCACAAATTGATGCAATGATTATGATGACTTTTCTTGTTTCCTTCCAGATTATATCAATCATATCCTTCCTAAACTTTCACATTTTACATTCAGACCATTGAAAAGCAAGTCGTGGATCATCTCAGGGTTAAAGAGCCTACATCCAACATTTTGACCAGGCCTTCTAAATGTGTGACATCAATCTCATGGGTTCACAATGGTTTATAAACCCTCTCTTTACTCTTGATATGAATGTCTGTGCCGGAATTTTTGGCCATGTTCATCCAAAGTGTTGACGTTTCTCTAATTTCAGCATGTGGCAAATTGATGAAAATCACGGGCCCCATTACAGTGAAGACATCTGGAACTCGATTTGGCGCTTGGATGACAGACCCGTTAGCATCTGAAAAAAACAACAGAGTATGTTGGTTCCACAAATTCCATTGCTTATAATTATGTTTTACATATATATATATATATATATATATATATATATATATGTATGTATGTATATACTATTTTTTCCTCCAGGGAGATTTGTTTTTTTTTTTTCTAGATGTGTGTTCTAACCTAAACAGTGTTAGATAGGAATATCATTTATAGATTATTTTCCAATTGGAGATGCTACCATACCAAAAAGTATATAGCAAACTTATTTTAGTAGGTTTCCATCTTATGATTCACTAGTTAAGTCGAATTTTACTGATTTGGCATTCTTTCATGCTTGAAAAGCACAAATCATAAGCATTCCAACCTCCCTGTGTATGCTTCCTAGATTAAAAGATTAAACACTAAGGAGTAAAACTCCTAAGAACTAATTTGCTAAATAATATGCACTTAGGGATCACTGTAAAAGAAATAACAATGAACATTTGGGGGAATGGGTATTTTCATAGGTTGGCAATGTCTGCATCACATAAATCAATAGAGCAAGAACTTTGTGTTCTGCTTGTAGCCAAACTCACTAAGAATTGGGATTCTTGATGGTTCCATCTGAATGAGATTTGTTATCGCATTACTAAGGTAGAATCGTTAAAAACTATAAGCTGAGCCGGGCGTGGTGATGCACGCCTTTAATCCCAGCACTCAAGAGGCAGAGATAGGAGGATTGCCGTGAGTTGGAGGCAACCCTGAGACTACATAGTGAATTCCAGATCAGCCTGTGCTAGAGCAAGACCCTACCTCAAAAAAAAAAAAAAAAAAAAAAAAAAACAACAACAACAAAAAAACTATAAGCTGATGCAATGAATTAGAAGGTTCAATAGAAAGTTCTTTACTGTCCAAAAGATAAGTGTAAGTTCAACATATGTAAAGAAGTGTACTGTTTTTTTTTTTTTTCAGAGAAAGGTAGGGGATAAAAAGATAACTCAGTTATCAGTGATCACATTGATATATCAGGTGTTGTGGCATACATTGTTTACATGCCACTATGCATTAAACAGACAAAAAAAAATAGTGATTATTTTCAAAAACAGAAAGAAAGAAAAAAGCAGATTCACTCCAAAACAGTAAATTCAGTTGTTGTTTCCCCCACCTAGATGGCATCAATATTCTTGCAAAAGCCTGCAATTCTGGTACATTTTAGTGAGCCAGTAATAGTAAATCACTTGGCTTTCAAGGCCTAAATTTGTGATAATTTATATCAACTAATTATCATTGTCACTGTGTTGGGATTCTCATAAAAGTCCTAAATGTTGTGGGCTGGAGAGATGGCTTAGCGGTTAAGCGCTTGCCTGTGAAGCCTAAGGACCCCAGTTCGAGGCTCAATTCCCCAGGACCCACGTTAGCCAGATGCACAAGGGGGTTCATGCATCTGGAGTTCGTTTACAGAGTCTGGAAGCTCTGGCGCGCCCATTCTCTCTTTCTCTCTCTCTGTCTCCGTCGCTCTCAAATAAATAAATAAACAAACAAAAAAAATTAAAAAAAAAAAGTCCTAAATGTTGCCGTTTCATTTGTTTTTCTCTCCCCCTCCCCCCTTACTCTCTCTCTCTCTCTCCAGGTCTGGTATATGGACAGTTACACCAACAATAAAATCGTGCGTGAGTACAAATCCATTGCAGATTTTATCAGCGGGGCCGAGTCAAGGACATACAACCTCCCTTTTAAGTGGGCAGGGACTAACCACGTCGTCTACAATGGCTCACTGTACTTTAACAAATATCAGAGTAATATCATCATCAAATACAGCTTTGATTTGGGAAGAGTACTTGCCCAACGAAGCCTGGAGTATGCTGGTTTTCACAACGTGTACCCCTATACCTGGGGAGGATTTTCTGACATTGACCTCATGGCTGATGAAATCGGACTGTGGGCCGTGTATGCGACTAATCAGAATGCAGGCAACATCGTCATCAGCCAACTTAACCAAGACACCTTGGAGGTGACGCAGAGCTGGAGCACAGGCTACCCCAAAAGAAGTGCAGGGGAGTCATTCATGATCTGTGGGACTCTGTATGTCACCAACTCCCACTTAACGGGAGCCAAGGTGTACTATTCCTATTCCACCAAAACCTCCACATATGAGTACACAGACATCCCCTTCCATAACCAGTACTTTCACATATCCATGCTTGACTACAATGCAAGAGATAGAGCTCTGTATGCCTGGAACAATGGTCACCAGGTCTTATTCAATGTCACCCTCTTCCACATCATTAAGACTGAAGATGACACATAGGCAAACATAATTGATTGTAATCTCTCAAAACACGGTCATTTGTGATAAACTCTATAGGACACTGTCTGGTTTTGTTTTCAACATTTCTCCAAAGCAAAACATTTTAATGTATATTTGATGTTTCACAAAACAGTCTAAGTTAATGTGTTGGAAACATTTCTCAACTCCTAAATTTACAAGGCCTATCTATCATGTCCTTGTCATGAAGAGCACTAAAAGAGTTCAAATGGCTAAAGTCATAGTTTTGCAAAAGATTAATGATCTGCCTTATATTAGAGTCTAATGGTGGCTTAAATGCATGAATGTCTTTTTTTATAGTGTTATTTTTTTTACTATCTTTTGCTCCACATCAGGAAATATTTTCATAGGAATTAGAGTTTAAGAAAAAAAAAAGCACTTTCCCTCAATTTATTTCTAAAAAAAATTAAAGGATTTTATTTATATGAAAAAATTATATTAGTCATTTCACTGTTAACACAATTCTCTGATGCGGTGCTGGACAGTCATTTTTAAATCTCTTGCTAACATTGCATTGGCAATACGTATTTCTACCATTGTAACCATTGTGCAATTGTATTTCTTCACTTCTGTGAAAGTAATATTTTTTTACAAAAAAAAAACACTGAAATTTAATTTCAGTAATTATTTGAGTCAATTATCAAGTGTGGTCAAGAAGGAGCTTCTTGGCTTTTCCCTTCACATAAGCATTATAAACTAAAACGAGAATCAAACCAGGTATACAACATAGAGACCTTATTTTATTCCTAGTTTATCACAGCATTGACATTTGACTTTGAAAATTGGTTCAGCGAAGCCAAATTACTATTTTTACTGGAAACATCCCTGTAGTTGCTTGCAAAAAAATGCAGCTGATTTATAAGAATTGGATTTATCCCCAATCATTTTATTTTTATTATTAAATATATTAGGGATTCAACTTCCACTTGACATACAGTGTGCAACAACATCATTACATATGTCATAACTATAAAAGTATAGGAAGCACATGGAAAATCTTACAGAAAGAACATTTCCATAATATCCTCCAGACTTATAACATGAGGCACTGGAAATGTATTGGCAAGCTTATGCAGGGGGGGAAGAAAGGATGAAAAGACTTGAGAGCTTCTATTTGCTTCAGATGTGTAAATAACCAATTTGGAAAATAATATGAGAAAGCAACCCTTACTGCCCTGCCTCATTGCAGGTGCAGAAATGAAACAAAAAGAGAAATCTTTAATAACATTTATGTTAATTCCACAAAAATATAATACTATACCAAATGTCACTGCGTCTAGATGTACATTCCATATCTTAAGAAGAATCCCTCTAAAGCAGGTTGAAAACAATGTTTTTCTCAGTCTAAAAAGGCTCCTCTGCCAGTGTGCTATATGCCAGTAGGAATGTGCTAAAGAGGGTAAGGTAGGGGAAGCGTGAGTTCTAGGCTAGATGAAGCTACACTGTTTTACAAAAGAAGAGTATTCTATAATAAACCATACATAACTTAAACTGTTGTTAATGTTCAGTTTCATCCATGCATAACGCCAGAACTTTCTTTATAATATAAGAACATAATAACTTAGAAAATGGTATCATATGGTGAACCTCTAATGTTTAGGGTAATTCATCTCAAATTTTACATCTGAAACATTATCCTCAATGATCTCCCTATCAAAATTGGGGTAAAAAAAAGTCCTATCTCTGCCTTGGAAATGATAAGATTTCATAAAGGTTTATCTGTGTTGTGCACGAAAAGTAAGCATGAGCTACCGAATGAGCACCCTGCACCCCTCTACCACACTGTCTTCTCCTTGGAAAAATTTACACAAGTAGCCATCTGTGACTGAGACTTAGAAAATTTAGGAGATTCGCTTGTCATAGCACACATACCACCAAAAGTAATCAGTCCATACTTTGTATAACAAGTTTGTATAAGGAAAAACAATCATGTCATCTTCAGAAAGGAATGAATTTTTAGGTAGGTGACCACCTACAGGTGTCCTTATTTTTTTTTTAAAAAAAACACAGAGATGTCATATAGTAAAACATACATTCAAAATAGGGATGGTCATGGCTTATTTGTGAGGTATGCAGCTTGTACAGAGCCTTATTGTTTTCTCTGTAAGGTTTCATCGCCATATTCAATTTATAGTGTATTTGCTGTGACAACAAGCTAAGATTTTATTGTCACTAGAAGTGGGGGCAACATGAGCTTAAAATATGACTTGTAATAAACATTTACAGTTTAAAAGCATTTTTCTTAATAAATTATGTTCAGTCTTGTGCCTGAAATAAATAAGAACGTAATTACTGTTTTTTTTTAATCTTTAACAAATAAATTAATTTTATTAGGAAGATAATGAGTATTTTTAAATCATCCATAGAACTTAAGCAGTAATAAAGTCTCTCGATTCAGAAAGTCTTCATCCTAAGTGAAGTGTGTAACTGGTATTTTCTGAATTAACCAGGTCATTAAAAAAAAAAAAATCCCATGCCCCTCAAACAATATGCTCATGGTTGGATTGTGTTTGTGTGTTATTTGTATTTGTGTCATTTGAATACATGCTTATTACTTGTACCTAAAGTTATGTGTGCAAGTCTAAAACATGCTAGTGTTTCAGTACATTGACAATGTATAGAAATAAAAAGTAGAGTAACAGCAGATGAATTATATGAATAGAATCAAGAGTTGTTAATCATGCTTTATCATAGAATCATGAGTGATTAGTTATGCCTCATACTCCCAGAAGCTCTGATCACTATCTCCATACTTAAAGTAATGTTTACAATTGTCAGTTTTTTCTTTGACGAATACTTCAGAAAATAATTGTTAACTTTTTACTGATTTGTGCACTTAGTAAGGAAAACGTCTTATATTTGAAAGTCACTATCAGACTGCCAAGTACACATTGTCCTAGCAGAACAATTATTTCTAAAATGGAACTTTATACATATGTCAGGGCTGAGAAGATGACTCAGCTGTCACAGGGTTTTGTTCTGCAAACCTGCTGACCTAAATTCTATCCCCAGTGCCCACAGGAAGCTGGAGGCCAAGTGGTGTAAGCATCTGCAATTTCAATATCCCAAAGCTATAGGCGGTGGGGCCAGGAGAATACCAAAGTTAGCAAGCTACTTACAGTGGCCTTCCTATAAGAAAAATAGAAGAGAAACCCTATCTCAAAAAAAAAAAGTGAAAGACAAGGAAGATACCCCAAGGTTGTCTTCTGACATAGACACAGTGTGACACATGCACCCACACCCCACACACACACAAATAAAAACAAAATAAAATGATATTTTGAGAGAGAGAGAATTGATGCACCAGGGCCTCCAACCACTGCAATGGAACTCCAGATGCATGCATCACCTTGTGTGCATGTGTGACCTTGCACGCTTGTGTCACCTTGCATAGGACCTGGAGAACTGAGCATGAGTCCTTAGGCTTTGCAGGCAAGCGTCTTCACCACAAACCCATCTCTCCAGCCCTAAAATGATATATTTTTTTCAATTTTTAAAAATTTTTTTCTAAATAAACATTATTTCTCTACTAAGGTAAATTTATCATATACTAATTCTTAAGCACAAGCCATCCTAAAGACTCAAGAAAACTCCAATTACTGTCAGCCCTCTGGATTACCAACTGCTTGGGAAATGTTAATGCAGTTGGGAGCAAAATAAAAAGTATATCTTCAAGTTAAAGCAATTATGAAAAAAAATTACAGAGTTTCAAAAAGTCAAACCTTTTAGAAATACAACACTTTGGAAAGGAGAATCAAAAAGGCATCTTGCTAGCTCAAAGAGTATGAATACACCCTTTATGAAACCTACAGCCTAAGTCCCTGTGACATTATCAAACAGCATTACAGTTGAAGTACACTTCAATTTCTCATCACATGATAAGTGGGCCATGAGAAGGAACAGTTAAAGTGCTCTATCCAGCACTGCAAGCAGGGGCCCTGAATTAAAACGTGGACGCTATAAAACCTCTGCCATTGCCTTCCTCCTATAGCTACAACCAGTTACTTCTCACGAGACCCAGAGTCTCCAAACATCCCTCAGACTGGCAAACTGTCTCTTTACTGCACTCATGTTCATGGACTTGTTTTAGCTTCCAAGTTAAATTTGATTAAGAATAAAACTGCCAGCTAATAATAATTTCTCATTATTAAGGACTACAGAAAAATGTCTGGGACTCCACAAAGTCTGGTCTCTTGGATGTTTGAAATTAGACTACCAAAAATGCATTGAAAATGTCACTGTGTAGAAGAAAAGCAACTCCGTCAAAAGCGTGTTCGACGCTAAGGACGTGCGCACTCAGTTCACGAATAGCTCCTGAGTAAGTAATAAAAGGCTGTTGGCTCTTCGATTTAGATAATCAAAAGTCTGACCTCCAAGCTGAGCTCATCCAGGTGATTTATTTCTGTCTCATCTTGAAATTATGGTATTCAGTTTATTCCTTTTACTTGACTGCTTGCTTTAGGCTCAGAGGAATTTTAACTTGTTTGGAATCTGTTATGCCTCTAAAATGCTCAACTAGTTGACATAAAATTTATTTCCTTTGACTCTCTGTCCATCAATTGCCAAGTAAACTTCATAAATATAAATTAGTATTAAGCATTTATGGAAATGATATAAAAGCCCATAGCATTGTACCTAGTCAAGAGTACGAAACGGGCCCTGAGAGACCGCTCAGGGGACAAAGCACCTTACTGCTGAACCCTGACTAGCTGAATTCGATCCCCAGTCCCTCACATAAAAAGGCAGAAGACTCGGAGGGTTACTTTAATCTCAGCACACTGGCTACAAGATCGGAGATGAATATAGGAGAATTTCCTCGAAGCTCATGATGTTTTCACCAAGAAGACAGCAAGAAAGAGAACGAGAAACCCTACTTCAATAGAGAGGTGGAAGATGAGGCCCAACTCCAGAAAGCTGTCCTCTGACCTCCACGTGTGTGCTGTGGTACATGTGTCCCCACGCTCAAACGAGAACTCACACCCACATCGCACACATGCGAGTGCACACAAAAATAAAGAGTGCACAATAACTCTAAGTATGAACACCTTAAACCAGTATTTCAAGGTAAAGAAATGAAGCAATACAGTGAATACGGAAGTGGCCTCTGGATAGCTCAGTACTACAGGAAGTTCTTAGGGCAACTGTGCACATACGTGCAGATAAACACTGCCCTGTCATATGTCCTATCACAAGCCAGTAGTACCAAGAAGGACCCGTGTCTAATTTGGAAATGACTGAAATATTGCCAAGATATATCATTCTGCACTAGAATTTACACTTAGAATTAATGCCAGAGGCCTTTCCAGAAAATAGATAATTTAAAAAAAAATGAGAGAGAGGGGCTGGAAAGATTGCTAAGTGGTTAAGGGCACTTGCTTGCAAAATCTGGCAGCCTGGGTTAAATTCCCCAGGTAGGACAAGATGCACAGAGTGGCACATGCATGCATCTGGAGTTCTTTTGCAGAGGCAAGAGGCCCTGGTGTGCCCTTTTACTCCCCCCCCCATCTCTCTCTCTCTCTCTCTCTCTCTCTCTCTCTCTCTCTATATATATATATATATATATATATATATATATGTATTCTCCCTCTCCCTGTGTGTGTGTCGGTTCATCTGTCTGTCTGTCTCTGTCTCTCTCCCAAGTAACTGAAAGCATTTAAAAACTAAGCATCAAAGAAACACTGATAATTTTTATTTTTTTAACTTAACATAATGTAGCAATACACATCCAGCTATCTATTTATACCATTCCTGACTTAATATAAATACGCATAGCCATATATCTACAAATGGGAGTTCCCATGCTTAAAATTGCTTATTAGTGAATTGTTTATTTATGAAACATGAGTACTCTATTTAAGGATAGCCTGAAAACCGGTTCCAGTGAGATGGTGACAGACACTATGGTCACTCAAACCTCCTCAAAACAGGAGATTCAAAGGCTACAGAGAACTAAACCAGTAAATCTGACCTCTATCTTGCCCACCAAGACTCAGGGAACATAGCCAAGTGGGTTGGGGGCAATGGTAAGAGCCTTAGGGGATGGATGGGAATAGTATGAGGCACCATGCCCCCACTCACTGCAGAGACTGGCTGGAGTAGCTTGGTCCCCATAATGAGTATCAATGACCCTACAGAGGAAGACCCCAGAAGAATTGGGGTGGAGGAGAGGAATATAAGAGTACACCTTTTAATTTAAAAAGGAGAAAAGGGCTAGAGAGCTGGCTTAGTGGTTAAGATGATTGCCTTCAAAGCCAAAGGACCCTGGTTCAATTCCCCAGGACTCACATAGGCCAGATGCACAAGGGGCCACATGCATCTGGAGTTCATTTGAAGTCCTGGTGCACCTGTTCTCATTCTCTCTCTCTCTCTCTCTCTCTCTCTCTCTCTCTTTCTCTCTCTCTCCTTCCTGCTCTTTCTCAAATAAATAAATAAAATATATATTTAAAGCAGAGAAAAAAGCTAAAAAGTAATAATCACTAGACATAGCTAGATGCTCTAGCTGCTAAGAACACTGCTATCCACAGATAATTAGATCTTCATGGGTTGACACCCAGGAAATGACATTCTAGAACAATAAACGTGAAAAAAATGTGATCATATTAACTACAATAAATAAAAATTTTAATCCTATAAGAAAACATTGGTTGTTTAGCAGGCTAGGCGTGATGAAGACACTAAGAGAATATCCCTGAAAAGTGTCCTTCCATGGCCCATGATGTCAAATGCTAGAATGATGTCACCATTTGATCCAAGTAAAAACCTCTGGCTTCTTTCTTTCTTTTCTACCAAATCCATCAACTACACGGTCCTAATATTTTTCCAAGGTACAACTTTTAGGATTTTCAACTTGGTGTTCAAGAAAGCACTTTGAGGATACCTGAATCCCATTTAAAAAAAAAAAGAAAAAGTATACCACATTCGAAGTGTGTCTGTGCTTATACCTTCTGTCTAGACCAAGATTTACAATTTCCATTAGATTATCAAGGAAAGAGATGACCCAAAAGACTAACACTTTTAAAATTCAATGTAATTCAATCCCAAATGCATCCAATATCTTTATAACAAGCAGCAAATATTCATGAGCTTTCTTGCAACCTTCAAGAGTTGCTTTTATTGAGCTGGAGGGATGGCTTGGCAGTTAAGGCACTAGCCTGCAAAGCCAAAGGACTCAGGTTCGATTCCCCAGGACCCACATAAGCCAGATGCACAAGGTGGTGCATGCATTTGGAGTTCGTTTGCAGTGGCTAGAGGTTCTGGTGTGTCTATTCTCTCTCTCTCTCTCATAAATGAATAAATAATTTTTAAAAAAGAGTTGCCTTTATCACAAAAAAATTAACATCCTCATTGTTTTCAGAAAAATTCAAAATCGATTTGCTTCCTGGAAATCACTGAGGAGCTTTGTTATATATGGGCTATAAATATGGCTATTTTAGGCGGGGCATGGTGGCACACACCTTTCATCCCAGCAATTGGGAGGCAGAGGCGGCAGGAGGACTGCCATGAGTTTGAGAGCAGCCTGAGACTACACAGTGAACTCCATATCAGCCTGGGCTAGAGCAAGAAACTACCTCAAAATCAAAATCAAAAACAACAAATAGGACTATTTTTTCTGTGACAGTCTTTTCAGCACATTCTTGCCAAATCTGGTGACCCAAGAGTTTCTATTATGAGGACTGTCCTACATTTATTTGAGAACTACTTTTGGCCGCACAGTTGGGCTCTGACTGAACCAAGCAGAAGTGGTGTTCTCCACGATAGCAACACGCAAGTGAGCTCCTTCTCCGAGGTCAGCTACGAATGCAGTATCAGCATCAGAAAGGTTTCCATACTTAGCTTGGATCAGAAACAATTTTAGATGACATGCATATCATCTTCAGAACAGAGTCAGAAAAAAAATTGTAAAAGTAAAATAAAATGAAATTCAGCCACATTTAGATAAAGGCATTCATTGAAGGTTTTACTGTCAGTGATGTTGACTTTGATTTTTTTTCATCCAAAGAACTTGAAAAGATGTATGCATTAGCTTTTATTTCAATGTACACCAAGAAAATAACAAAAGTTTTTCTTTCTTATTTTCTTTATTATCTTTTTGGTTTTGATTTTTTTTTTTTTTTTTTTTGAGACATGGTCACACTCTGTAAGCCAAGCTTGTCTAGAACTTGTGGTCATTCTGCTTCCTTTTTCCAGGTCAAGGAAGCTGTTATTATCTAAGGGTCGGGGGCATACTTCCATCATATTTCATGCTCAAGATTGACCTTTTATCCTCTGATTATCTGTTCATTTTTTCAGAATTCTTTTTAAAATATTCTCTTAGTTTGAAAAGAAATACAAATCACATCCCCAAAGTACTGATTTTCATATCGTCAGAATTATCACTTAATAAGGCAGTGATTCACTTCCCTCTTGCTAGTGTGTCCTGTTCAAGAATGGAGTCATTGGGCTCTTTTCCTACCGCCCCCAGGCACAGTGACTGACACACATCAATGCCGCAGTAAGTATTAGTAGCTTAAGAAGTAAAAAACAGTGATAGAGTATTTTCAAAAATTATTTATTTGTGTGAATGTGTGTGCATGATGTATGCCCATGTACCACAACATGCATGTAGAGGGCAAGGGACAACCATGTAATATTGGCCCAGTCCTTCCAGCTTCTTTTGAGACAGGGCATCTCTTGTTGGTTTGCTGCTGAGGCTTCCAGATTCTTCTGGCTCTGCCTCCCATTGCTGTAGGCACACTGTATGTACAGATGCATGTGCCACTTTGCGCTTGGTTTTCTGTGTGAGCTGAGAATGATCAAACTCGGGTGGACATGCTCACAAGCAAGTGCCTTTACCTGATGAGCCATTTCCCTTGCCCCAAGTTTTAGACACTGAAATTTTATTTTATTTTATTATTTATTTATTTATTTGACAGTGACAGACAGAGAGAGAAAGAGACAGAAAGAGAGAGACAGAGAGAGAGAGAGAGACAGAATGGGTGCGCCAAGGCCTCCAGCCACTGCAAATGAACTCCAGACTTGTGCGCCCCCTTGGGCATCTGGCTAACGTGGGTCCTGGGGAATCGAGCCTTGAACCGGGGACTTTAGGCTTCACAGGCAAGTGCTTAACCACTAAGCCATCTCTCCAGCCCTGAAATTTTATTTTTTATGGCGGAAACATGATGAGAAATTAACAATTGTAAATGTGTTGTAGTGGAAATAAATTTCTGTTTAATTTCTACGATAAGTTTGCACAGGTAAGTTTCAAGAAGGTAAATTTAGAGAAATTTCAAGAAGATGAATTTTCTCTTTGGGATGAATTTGTCCCTCCATGATATGGTAAATTTCATTCCAGCGCAAAGTGACTTAAAAGGCATCCATTTTCAAGAATACAAGAATATATAAATGTAACTTTTAAGAAATGCAAATGGAACTATGTTTTAACAAACTACCATGTTAAAACTGAAATAAGGAATGGTTTAGTAATTCAGAGCACTTGCCACTTAACCACAGACAGCCAAGTTCAATCTCCCAGAACCCATGTAAAATGTTGGGCATGGCCACGCATATCTGTAACCCTCGTCTGCAGGGTCTGACGAATTGAGAATTTCTGGGGCTTGCTAATGGACAATGGCTCTGGGTTGAGGTAGAGACTGTCTCAAACAATAACAGCTGAGCAACAAGAGAAGAACATCTGGCATTCCCTTCTCACCTCCCCACACGTGCTCATGGAGTGTCTGCATCTGCACACACATGTGCATGTACAACAAATCACACAGACCATGCATATACTCTAACACACACACACATGCACTCATGTATGCATTCAAAGAAAGGAAAAAAATGAATGAGGATGCTGAATGCTAATTTCTCTTACTACACTATGAGTATTTATGAATTTAGAATTATTCACTTTATAACAAATCTGGAATTATACCTCCCAAACAGTTAGTGCATTAAATATTTCCCAACAGACTTCTAAATATGAATAAAGCATTTAAGTGGATTCTTACAGTTTCCATGCATTACATTGTGGGTATGTGTGGTTTTGTGGGAGTGAGTTTGTAGATGACAGAAAACTATAAATTTATAAATAAAAAAAGGGGAAAAGAGAAGGCTTCAAGGGAGAAGGGTAGGGAAGTTAGCAGATCTTAAGTCTTAATGAAAGGTCAAGGGAGTGGTCACTGGGAGTAAAAGGGTGAAATCAGGGAAGAGGAATATTGAGATGGGAGAGAGAATGAGAAGGAGCAGGGTTAACCAAAACTAATTTATATGTATTAATAAAAAGTATATGGCATGTGTGTGTGTGTGTGTGTGTAAACTATACATACAATGAAACCTATGCAGGCCTATGCAAAAAAGAAGAAAGAAGTGAAATAAGGCAGATAGTATATCATTTTAATGTAAGAACAACAGCAGCCCATTGCAGGTCAATACAGTCATGTTTTTTGTAATAAATAACGACTTTGCCAAAGTCTTTTCATCATAAGGAAAGATGTTGCTTATACATATGCTATTTTAGGCCAAAACAGACAGAAATGAATAAAGGGACCTATGCTACCAAGCCAGAGAAAAGTTAAAGAGCCACAAGTGTCATCCCCTTTTACCTTCACCTGTCTTAGCCTGTTCTTTCAAGGGCTACAGAATAAGCCTGGTGTTCACTTAGTCAGTTGTCTATTCAAGCACACATCTGGAAATACCTTTCCAGAGACATCAGGGAAAGGCATCCCTTCACATAGTACATGAAGCCTTTCAGAAGATAGAATGTTTGTTCTTAAATTAATTCTAATGGCAAGTTACTAAGAAAATTTTTTATTTCCTGTAACTAGAAGCACTAGTTGCTACCAGTTGTCTTCAAATTCTTCCCTTTGTAGTTTGGGTTTCTAGAGGGATTCCTCAGAGTCTGTCTTGAAAGGATAGATGAACTTATTCTGAATGGAACCATAAATCACATACCACCTGTTGCAGTCAGGTTCACATTGCTGGCAGAAATAACGTGACCAAGAGCAGTTTGTGGGGAAAAAAAGTGATTTATTTTGGCTCACAGGCTTGAGGGAAAGCTCCATGATGGAAGGGGAAAAAAACCAGCATGAACAGAGGGTGGACATCACCCCCTGACCAGCATCAGGTAGACAATAGCAACAGGAGTGTGTACCAAGCATTGGCATGAGGGAACTGGATATAATATCCATAAGCCTTCCTCCAACAATACACCACCTATAGGAGGCATTAATTTCCAATTGCCATCAGCTAAGGAGAGTAGCATTCAGAACACCTAAGTTTATAGGGGACACCTGAATCAAACCACCATAGCACCCAATACACTAACAGTGAGAGAAACTTTACCATTATATACTTTTTTAATGTTTCTATGTTAAGGTTTTATTGTTCTTTTTTTAAGCATGAAAACTACTTAACTATATGGTCCCTCAAGGTTTTCTTTTCAGCTCTTACTTTCAACTGATCTCAATTTCTAAAAGATCAATCAAGGCTACGCATGATTTGGTATTCTCACACAGCTCTGACTGACAAGGAAAATACCAGAGGGAAAGAGAAATGAAAGAGAATGTTTGCTAATACAGGCTCCAAAACTTTTCAAGCAGTTTTAAGGAGTGACCTACATTATGTGAAAATCAAGAAAAACATAAATTACCCACTATTATTCAACTCCTATCTACCTGTGGATATATTCTTTCCCAGAAGAGTTCAAAATTCAAAGATCTTTCATCTTTACACTGCACTTACAAACTCAACTTCTTGTGTGATTTCAATTGTTACAGAATTGTTACACACTTTGGATCTCCAATGTATATGACACCTGTATGCAAATTTGGTCAACTTAAGTACAACATATCAATATCCTAGGGAATAAAGCTGTAATCTTGACACAACATGCACCAACCCTCCAACATCTTCAGCAAGTAGAAACTAAGATTTCATTATCCCTTGTTGTACTTTTTACCTACAGTATATCTTTGTTATTAGGTGACTTTTTACTTGTGTTTTAAAGATAAGCTATTATTTTTTTTTGATTCTTTCCAAACTACTCCCTCGGCTTTGCTAATTGACCCCTGTTTGTGTGTGCCGCCACATAACCTTGTACTTACTGCTCTCAGAAGTCATCTTTAGTTACAAGCACCAAGTTCCCCATCCCTCCAGCACACAAGCTCTAAAAACCAACATCCACATGGTCAGATTCATCTGAGAAAACCCTACCCTACTCTTGGTACCAGTTCTGTCATAGACAGCTTCAGGTGGCTGGAATGAACTTCCTAACCAGATAAAGGGGATGTCCCATAATGGCAGAAGAAGCTGGCCCACTTTTACAGGTCCACGCAGGGAGAGAAAACTATGCAACTAAGAGCAGCACAAGTGAGCACACTTTGGGAAGCATGTAATGGCAGAGCGTCAGCAAATCTCCAGCACTTTGCCTGTCTTTGGCCAGAAATTCCAGATCCACCCACACACCTGAGAGCCTGACCCTAGAATCTGCCCACAGTGATACCTTCTGCAGCCAGGTAGCTGGAGATCTAAATTACAAGCTTTAATAAGATTCCTGACTACTGGGGACACCAGTTTAAACTACCACAAGCACTGTTGCTAGAAAACCTATCCCACCTTGACTACGAGTCTCCTAGAGACAAGAATGACATCCATATTGACAGTCTTCTCTGGCAAACTATAGAAACCATACATTGCTGGCTTAAACAATCAATCATTGTATTGCACCAATAATATTAGCATTCTGATATACTTAATCCTTTCATCACTTTGTTTCCTAAATCTATACCAATACATATTTCTCCTCTACTTGTGATAGTACTGCAATTCCATAAACTATGCCAGATAACACTATCTACTTACATAGTGAAAATGGTATTGGCAAATAGCTCTGCCTCCTGCCTCTCCACAGAAAGCCTGTCCTGGACTCTCCCATTGGGTCCATCTTGATAAAGCATGACATTTCCTTCTCAGTAATAACCATGTCTCCCCCTTTCTGCTTACAAGGACTTCTAGATGTTCTGATTGAACCCACCTGGTATTTACAACTCTGCTTTTTTATTAATTTTTATTAGTTTATTAATATGGTCTCTCAATTCCCATCACAAGGTCAGCTCCACTGTCCACAAATACTTTATATATGATTTCTTTCCTCTATGTGTACCTAGAATTTACATTCTAAATGTCTTCAGAATTTCAATTTATCCTTCTAGGCTCAGCATAAAACTCAATTCAACCAAAATAATTCCACATGTAACAATGTAACAATCAATATTGAAAAGTAAAGGGCTGGAGAGATGGCTTAGCTATTAAGGAGCTTGCTTGCCAAGCCTATTGACCCAGGTTTGATTCCCCAGTACCCACGTAAGCCAGGTGCACAGGTTGTGCATGTGTTTGGCGTTCATTTGTAATGGCTGGAGACCCTGGCACGCCCATTCTCCCTCTCTCTCTCTCTTTCTCTCTCTCTCATAAATGCATAAATAAAATATTTTTAAAAATATTGAAAAGTTAGGTGAAATACAAACTTATAAGAAAAGAATGGCTTTTATTTCTGAAGAAGTACATAGCCATTTGGGTTAAAATATTTTCAGGAAAAACTAGTTCACATGATCATAAAACAAATACAAAAAAAAATGGTACACTTGCCTTTTTATAGTTCAAATAATTGTTCTCCCAAATAACTGTGAGATGTATTATTAGACCCACCACTGTCAGAAGTGAGCTAGTGATACTACAAAACCTCTCCAAGTAAACCTTGCTTCAACCAAGATTTCAACATGTCAACTCACACAGGGTATGTTAACCTGGAGGACTAATAAAATGAAAGGAAAGCCTCCTCTACTGAATTCCCAAGAGGAACTGAAGTGTTTGTTACCACAGAACAAGTTTGAACTATGCTGGCACTGCTCTTTAGCACTCTTTACTTCTCTACGGCTTTCTTTAGTTTGATTTTTAACTTACGTCTAGTGAACTCTTCTTGAAACCTTAATATTGTAGCTATACAAAACAGGAGAGTTTCCCAAAACTGTTTCAAATCAGAATGATCAAATAAGAAAGGGGAAAACAGGCATGTTAAAGTAAAACTTTCAAATGAGAACTTTAAAATAAGTTTGGGCTATGCATGGATGGTTGTTAGGTGAGAAATTCCAATCACTAGAGGCTGGAAAGATGGCCTAGTGGTTAAGCATTTGCCTGAGAAGCCTAAGGACCCCGGTTTGAGGCTTGATTCCCCATTACCCACGTAAGCCAGATACACAAAGTGGTGCAGGCATCTGGAGTTTGTTTGCAGTGGCTGGAGGCCCTGGTGTACCCATTTTCTCTCTCTCTCTCTCTCTTTCTCTCTCTTGATAAAGCATGACATTCTCTGTCTGTCACTCTCAAATAAAACAAAAACAAACAAACAAACAAGAAAAATAAATTCCAATCACTCATTCAGCAAGTAATTTGGACAGTTGGGAAATTCCAGATGTAACTGTTAAATAACCTACACATTAGTTATTGTGAACATGGAAGTTATTAAGGGCAAGCATGGTAGCTGGTCTTCTGAATCACTAGTAAATGACCAGATAATGTCTTGAATTTTGTTATGATGGTGTGTAGCTGTAGCAGACAGCTTCAGGTTCACTGAGATGAACTTTCAGACCAGGCACAGTTATGGAGGAAGGGATATTTATTGAAGCTTACAGATCCAGGGGAAGTTCCATAAATGGCAGAAGAAGCTGGCCTGCCTTCACAGGACCAAGCAGAGAGAGAGCGAAACACAAGCCAAAAAAGCCAAAAGCCACAGCACACGCTAGGAACTCCAGCTAGGCAAACTTTGCATATCTTTAGATTGAAATCTGAAACCCACCACCACACCTAAAGATCCACCCAGTGACACTGCCTCCAGCCAGGTGGCTGCAAAATGCAAACTACAAACAATAAAGAACTGAATATATTGGGGGCCATCTATTCAAACCACCACAGTAGCCATTGCCTACCCATGAGAATTCTTCTGCTATTTACTCTGTGTTCTGTTGGTTTATTTTCTTGACTGGTCACTTTGATGAGTAATTTTCAAGGCTCACCTGCAAGATGCATCAGCATAATACTGAATTCATTCAGATTAGGAACAAGCTACCTTTTCTTCTGGAGACAAAGGCTCAAAAGAACATGGATGCCATCCTGCCCTGGCGAGACTAGAACTCCAGGATGATTCAAAAGGCTGATGAAGAGCAGCTTCCTGGCTCTTCCTTCTTTTCCCAGGGCCCCTCCCTCTGTTAGTGGCCCTTTTTGAGTCTGAGCTCTCCTCTTGGGCCCAGCAGCCAATCAATGTCCTTCATATAAGGCATGTGAACTTGGTAATGAGCTTCATCTCAATTGGATGCCTAATTTGACAGGCCAAGGCAGGCACTTGCACACAATTCTCCAAATTGCCCATGCTTTATTTACTGTATTGAGGATTCATATTAAGGCACTTGCCTGCAAAGCTTAAGAAACCATGTTCAACTCTCCAGGTCCCACGTAAGCCAGACACACAAGGTGATGCAAGGTATCACATGCAGACACAGTAGCACACATATCTGGACTTTGATTTCAGTGTCTGAGGCCCTAATGTGCCAATTCTCTCTCTCTCTCTCTCTCTCTCTCTCTCTCTCTCTCTCTCTTGCATAAAAAATGAGCAACTCTGTTGGGCTTGCCTCAAAAAAAAAAAACAAAAAAAAAAAAAAACATTGTTCCAAACAAAAGAACTGAACTGATCCAAACCCCCACATGGATTTCCCAGTTTTTCCCTTTACCTCTTGGGGCTACTCCCAGCTGGGCAGGGGAAAAGCTTTTCTTCTCTCATCACTACTCTCTCTTAAAAAAAAAAAAAAAAAAAAAAAAAAAAAAAATTTCATCATTTACCCTTTTTTGTGTCTATGATTTTTTTCAATTCTTTGTTAAATGTGGGCAAGAACTTGAAAGCCACTGGCTTAGCGTCATGGGGAGTTCTATGAGAGCCACTGACTTGGGGAGTTCTAAGCCCACCTAGAGTCCAGAGCTCTCAACACAACAACAAAATCTGGTTATTTTGTCTAATTTTCACACACTGGAAAAGCAGCCCTGAAACTCCATTGTGGTATTACAGACCAGAGATAGCTCACTGAAGTTATAATTGCCCTGACTGACTTGGTGCCTTCTTCTGATATAGTAGTTCCCCTACTATCTGTGGGATGAAATATAAATGAAAGGGGTGAAGTAATCCATGAAGAGAAAATGATTTATCTCAGAGTCAGGAACCTGGGCTGTTTGCCTCCATGACTGGTGTTTCATTATTCTTAACTTTGAAAAAAAAATTTTTGGAACTTCTGTGTTTATATTCATAATAGCTTTGGATACTTGTTTGTTTAAAGATTAGAATCATGTAGCAGATTAAAAGAATCCCCAAGTCTTGCATCTCCAATGACACAAGCCATATGTCTGAGCTACTGTCCCTATAAAGTGCTCACAGCGGGGAAGTGTGCTATAGTAAGTCTTCCTGCACATCCCGCCACCATTCAGTGCGGCTGCTACCAATACTGACAATGCCCGGCTAATGGCAGGGGCAAGGTGAATCACATTTGCTTTCACTTTTGTGGTCAGCTTAATGATTTTCTTTACTCAGATAACAAAGGTATCAGTATCTTGGAAAATCACAGTTGAACTTTTCCCCCTTCCCTTAATCATATCTGAGGAGCCATAACCCGAGAATGAACCACTGAGAGAGAAGCTCGCTTCTTCTCTAATCAGAACTAAGACAAGCCTTGCCTATTATTCCTTTTTTTTTTTTTTCTCCCTTGTCAGAATTTTAGTGCTCCACTTTTATAGCTAGGTTGTTTATCCCTTCTGTTCTTATGGCCAGCAGGCAATTGGAAATTCCTTATTTTTCCCTAAGAGAGATAAAAATTCACAATATAGAGTCAGCATTTCCTTAGGAAAAAAAAAAATCATCCACATCTGTTGTGGTAATAAGTAACTTGCCTTTAGAGTCTCCCTAGGACATCATACAGAGCTGTGCCTATACCCACTGCTCCATCCAGGAAAATAAAACACATGCCTTGCAAGAAACGGCATAATAATCTACAAGAACAGAATACAGTCGAGTAGAGAAGGCATAAAGTAGAGTTCCATGTATGATATCGTCGGCATCAGGCCTGACTCAATTATATATTTTGGTGTACTTATACACAGTCTCCTGTGTCACTACTGTTTTCCCTGAATGCCACAGAAGTACCATGCAGGAAAAGTAAGGTTCTAGAAGTTGTTTTTTTTTACACCTAAGTGCTGTTGTCTTTACTGACATCCTGAATTCTGAAACCGCACGGAGTCCTCAGCACGTTATGCTGTTTCAGAAATCTGTCCTGTCTACCGATCCTGTGTTCCTGGTCATACTTGTCCTTCACCCAACTGAGACGCCTCCCCCCCCACTCCCACCCCCATCCCCAGCCGCCCCACAGGGCTAGTCACTAAACAATTTCCTACAAAGGTGGCCAGTGGACATTTGGCTTATTAAAAAAAAAACTCTATATAAGGGTAAGGGTACTCCTTATATAAAATATATATTTTTAATAACCTAAATGTCGACTGGCCACCTTTGTAGGAAGTTGTTTAGTGTCTAGTCCTGTGGGACCTCATAATAGGAGAAAAAGATGATGACATCAAATTAAAAGAGAGACTAATGGAGAGAGGGAGGGGATAGGACGGAGAGCAGAGTTATGAAGGGGAAAGTGGGGGAGGGGAGGGAACTACCATGGTTTGTTGTCTGTAAGTATAGAAGTTGTCAACAAAAAATATATATGTATTTAAAAATATTTTAGATAATTTCTGAGTTCACAGAGAAGCCAAAATTTCAGAGTTTTTTTTTTTATATGTCCCCTACGTAAGTCAACTTCCTTTTACATAGAATATAGTTGAAATAATAGTCTTAGAAGGAGGAAAGTTTGTTTTGGCTCACAGTTTGGAAGGTTTTAATCCGTGATTGGTTGCAGACCCCACCCCCATTGCTTTGGAGCCTGTGATGAGGCATCACATCATGATCACAAAGCATATGGTAAAATGGTTCATGTTGGGGCTAGAAACCAAAACTCGATAAAAAAAAAAGGAGCCTGGGTTTCACAACCCTTTTGAAGGCACACCCCCCGTGACATATGAAGTTTCACCAGTCCTCATCTCTTTGCGCTCCTGTCACCTCCCAAGACAGCCAGTCTGCAGAACGAGCTTCCAGCACAGGTACGCCTTCAAGGACACTCAACCAAACTACATTTTACCTCATCCTCATATCTGTGTGGTCACTCCCTTGACTAGTGTCCTGATTAGGCTGGTTTATGTCTGTATTGGTGCCATGGTCGCCCACAGTTAGGTTTACATTAGGGCTCACTCTTGGTTTGAACCTTCTACAGACTTGGGAGAATATACAAGGGGGTGTATCTACCGTGATGTTATCACCCAGAGTAACTAATGTCACTGCCTTATACAGTCCTGTGCTCCCTCCCTCCCCACCCTTGAGAATTGCTGATCTTTTTATGACCAGCAGAGCCTTTGCCCTTTCCAGAAAAGTTCACAAAGTTAGGATCAGATAGGATATGGCCTTTCCAGATTGCTTTGGGAGTGTGCACTTAAATCTTCAAATCCCCTACATCTCTTTCATTGGGGCTTGCTTGATAGTTCATTTCCCATTAGGACTGAATGATAATCCATTGACTAAATGTACCTGCATCATAGTTTCTTTAACATTCACCTACTAAAGTTGCTTCCAAGTTTTGACGATTATGAATGAACCTACAATAAGTATGTGTGTAGTGGTGTCAGGGCGGGGAGCAGTCCTACATTTTCATTCCTTCTGGTACATAGTGAGGAGAGCAGTATGGTAAGAACATTGAGTTTTGTGAGACACCGTCACCAGCAGTGGATTAGAGTTCTTATGTTCTACATCCTGGCCAGCATGTAATGTCTAGTCAGTCTTCTGGATTTGGGCCATTGTGATAGTGTAGTGATAGCTCATTGCTGATTTGTGGTAGCAAGAGAGTGAGCTGAGTTCTGGCAAGGAGAAGCTGTCTATAACAACCCTAAGCCCTCCCACCAACAATATACTCCCCACCTCCCAAAGTTTCATCAGTTGGGGGCCAAGCATTCAAAACACATGAGTTTATGAGGGACATCTGATTCCAACCACCATAGTCTTGATATATGGTGCCTCTGTCCTAGTCCACACTATGTAGATGAGGCAGTCCTTCCTCTGACTCCCAAGTTCTAGGAATAAAAGGGAACACTACTACACCAGGTTTCACTGTTGTATTAATTTGCATTACTCTAGTGATTGCATTGAGCACCTTTGTACATGATTGTTCACTGTCTACATATCTTCTTCGGTGAAATGTCTCTGAAAGTCTCTGTTGACTTTTCTAATTGCAATTTTTTTATGTTGTTTTAACAGTTCTTTGTATATTTTGGGTCAGAGCCCTACATCTTATGTGTACTTTACAAGCATTTCCTCTCAGACTATGGGAAAAAATTTTCATTATTTTGGCTTTTTATTATGTTGACAGCATCATTCACAGAAAACATTGATTTAATGAAGTCTAGAATATTGATTCTTTCCTTCTTAAATTATGCCTTTGTTGTTAAAACTAAACATCATTGCCAAACACAAGAAGATATAAATTTCTTCCTGTATTGTCCTGTAGGAGTTCATTTGTAGCATTTTTTTTTTTTACATGTAGATCCACTGAGAGATAAAGCTAGGAAAGGAGGAAAGAAAGACCTATGTCTAGGTAAGTCGTTACATACATGGTCATCCAGTTTTTCCAGAATCATCTGTTGGAAACAATGTTGATTCCATAATCCTGTCTTTACCCCTTTGTTACAGATTAGCTGACTGTATTGGCATGTTTGCTTGGTTTTCTCATTCTGCTGTCTGGAATACCACACCATACATCCTGATTTCATTGGTGCTGGATGAGATTCAGGAGTATGAGTATTGTGTTTTTAGTTTCTGAGAAGATTTTAGAGAGTAATCAGTGCTGAGAATCTCTGCTAAGTTTAATGGAAACTTAGCTCTACCTAAAGAATGCAAATTTCCTTTTTCAGAAGACAACTGCCCTTCTCTCTATATAGATGGCCTTGAAATAACTGTGTCTTATCATATGGTTGTATCCCAGACAAGGCATCTGCACACACTGTTGTTCTCGTCATTCTCTTTTCAGAGAGCTGCCCTCATCCTTCCTCCTTGCGATTGGGAGTCTTCATTGTCAGCATGACAAGTTCTAGGAGACAAATTCCTGGTATGTCTGTAAGGGAATTTTTATATTAGGTTATCTGAGGGAGGAAAATTCACTCTACATATGGTTCCCAGGTCCCCGTGGGCTGGGATTCCATTAATCAATGAATTGAGCATCAGCAGTCACCTCTCTGCTTCCTGACCAGATGTAGTATGAGCAGCTGCCTCAAGCACCTGCCACCATGCCTTCGCCACCAGCAAGGACTGTGACCTCAAACTATGAGCCAAAGTAATCCCTTCCTAAGCTTCTCCTGTCAGGAATTTAATTTCAGCAAAAAGAGAGGTAGTAAACGTCTCATAACACAGGGTGTTCTCACAGGAGGATGTGTTGTTGTTGTATTACTGGGGTTTTTGGGTGTTTTTGTTTTGTGTTTTTTTTTTTTTACCAAAATGAAAAGCAAACAATTTGCCAGAAAAACAACTAGGGAACTGAATAATCTTATAAACAATAGTACAAGACATTATTTAGATCTTAACTACAAACTAAATTTCTTTGTTCTTACTTCTAAGCATTAGAGCTTTTATATAGTGAATGAATTGAAATAAATCTTTTGCTACATGTTAGATTATTTTTTGTTACTAAATAATTAGATTATGATCCAATTTATTATAAAGAGCTTTGACCTTCTGGTCCATGTATCACATAGCATGAAGAAGAGTTTCTTAGGTAATTAGTTACTTTTCCAATTAACGTAATGTGTTTCAATCATCACACTACATCAAGGAAAGGAGACATGACTTCAATAATAGCACTTTTCATTTCTATAGCAACTTGCATTTAAGAAGTTCAAAGTACTAATTTAATTAAACCTCTGAATGCTCTCCATGTAGTAGGTGTTTTTATTTCTATTTAACAAAGACATCAATGAAGTCACAGAAAGATTGACTTATTTATCCACAGCCACAGAGTGAGTTAGCAGGGGAGGTCAGAATAAACACTGAAAGCTTAGAGAAGTATTCTCTGTACTCTAGATCAACAGTCACATATTGGACCCCTGTTTCTCAAGCTCTTTTCAGCTTGATTCTGATCTCTAATTGAAGCAATGGGAACTTTAATTCTTCATGAGTTGGGAGAAACTGAAGTATAGGTTATTTTAAAACTTTTTTGTGTTTCATTCTTATATCTTATTTTCTTGGATGGTATTTATTTGGGGAAATTTCTGGTGGTATTTTCTTCCATTTTTTTACACACACTTTCTAATCAACATATTCTCTTATTTTTGTATAATTAGGTTGCCTAATCCCATAAAGCAATGTTGTTTACTTTTAATTAAAGAATGAATTGTGCATCAGAGTTTCATGGGAAGTTTTCAGAATCTCTACTTAATCTTTTCTTAATGAAATGAATCTGATGACTGTTCTGTTTGCATTAGTTACAGGACACACTGTACATAAATTTAAGGAATGTATTGAACACACAAAAGTCAACCTTTACCAAGCATTCATTATCAAGGATATGAATACTTAGACAATTTCAAGGGCAAGAAGTTTATTATTATATCAAATTATGATAATCATCCCATCTTTACTGTAGCAGTTACTTCCTGATTGCTAGAATAAAAATAAAAATAAAAAAACTCGGGCTGGAGAGCTGGCTTAGTGGTTAAGGCATTTGCTTATAATGCCAAAGGGTCCCAATTCAATTGTCCAGGATCCACGTAAGCCAGATGCACAAGGGGGCGCACATATCTGGAGTTGGTTTGCGTTGGCTGGAGGCCATGGCACACCCATACTCTCTCCCTCTCTCTCTCTCTCTTCCTCTTTCTCCCTCTCAAATAAATAAATGTAATTTTAAAAATATAAAAAAATAAATATAATTTTAAAAACTCAGCCAGCTTATAAAAGGAAAGCATTTATTTTAGATAACAGTGTCAAGGGGCACGTCCGTCATGCTGGTGAAGGCGTGGCTAGAGCAGACAGCCACCATCACATTTTCACAACAGCAAGGAAGAAACAGAAAAGTTCAAAACCACCAAATGGGGCTGGATTGTGACACCTCAAACCCCTGCCCTCAGCCAAACACCTCCTCCAGCAAGGTTCCACCTCTTAAAAGGCTCCACAAACTTTCCAAGCAGCACCACCAACGGGGGCTGAAGCATTCAAACACGTAAGTGTACTGGGAGCTTTTTATGGACAAACAATCACATTGATCATAAGGCTATTTCTGACCTTTGCTCTTAAGCCTTGCAACCAAGGACCTAGAGATCCCTTCAGAACACAGTACTTGCAGAAAAATCCATCCAGCCTCATGGCCACGTAGCACCCTCTAGGTGCTGAGACCAAAAATGACAAATGGAGAAAATCAACAACACACAACTTTTTACCATTAAGAAACTTGTTTGTGAACTCAGAGTCCTATGACAGAGTACCGCAGGCCGTGGCTTATTCAAGGGGAATGCATTATTTCACACTTCTGGGAGCTGCAGATTAAGATCAAGCTTCCAGCAAGGTCAGGTGGCTGAGAGCCTCTTCCCTAAACTTGTACATGGCTCCCTTCTCCATTTGTTCTCACAACGTGCTCTCTCTGTTTGTGCAGAGAGCAATGGCTGGTCTCTCTTCCGTATTTTGTAACAGCATTAACCTACTGGATTAGGGGAACGTCCTTGCGACCTCTTCCCTGACATCATTACTTGTAGTCATAGTCACTTTGGGACTGGAGCTTCAACCTATGGATTTGGAGAGATAAGCTTCAGTTTATAATGAATAATTTCTGTCTTAATTAAAGAAGCAGGACAAACAGGAGGATTGCTATTTCCAGGAATCTATATGTGTACAAACTGACCCTGCTGAGGAAGCACATGATTTAATATCCTAAAACCATGTATTGAGTTTACTTTTAGAAATTATTTATAAGGAAAGGATGCCTATAGTTACTTCTACTTTTCCATCTACTCTAACCTGCACATACATTCTTCAGCAAATGACAACTCCAGGCTGGGAAAATCTCTCCCTAGTTGCTTACGCTTTTCTTTGAAGTATATTCCAAACACATGACCATTTCTGCTTTTAAAGGAAGTTATATAATGTAGTAAAAATTAAAACTCATGTGTGTGTATGTGGATTTTAGTTGGCTTTTTAAAAATTATTTATTTGTTTATTTGAGAGTGACAGACAGACAGAGTGAGAAAGAGGCAGATAGAGAGAGACAGAGAGAGAATGGGTGTGCCAGGGCTTCCAGCCACTGCACACGAACTCGACAGGTACACCCCCTCGTGCATCTGGCTAATGTGGGTCCTGGGGAGTCGAGCCTTCAACCAGCGTCCTTAGGCTTCACAGGCAAGTGCTTAACCACTAAGCCATCTCTCCAGCCCTTTAGTTGCCTTCTAATTGCTGTGATCAAGAAACCAAACAAAAGAAGCTATTGGGCGGGGGGAGAGTTGTTTAGTTTAGCTTACAGTCTTCAAGGGAAGCTTCGTGACAGCAAGAGAACAGATGGTAGAGCAGAGGCTGGGCATCACCTCCTTGCCACAGCAGGTGGTAAACAGCATCAGAGAATGTGTCAAGCTCTACCAAAGGGGAGCTGGCTATAACACCCCTAAGCCTGCCCCCAACAGCACACCTCTTCCAGCAAGGCAAGGCACCACATCAGAAAAAGCAGCCAACTAGGAGCTAAACATCCATAGCACATGAGTTTATGGAGGACATCTAATTCAAACAACCACATTCCACCACTGGCCTCATAAACTGATGACCATCCATGATGTAAAATGCATTGCATTCAGTCCAACCTTAAGAGTCCCCATAGGTTTTTTTTTTTTTAAATATTTTTTTCAATCCCAACCCTGTTCAAATATCCCCATAGTTCAAAGCCGGTAAAGCAAAACTGCATAATGGCACAAAGTACATATTCACAGTAAAAAAAGATAGCATAGCAAGGGCAGACTGAACCAAATCAAGATCAAAAGCAAACAGGACAAACAAGTTCCATAGCTTCAACTTGGACATCTCAAACCAGTGACAAATTTGCTCGGTTCTCAGAACACAGGAAGAATGCAGTAAACCTCTCAAACAAACTGCCTCCAGCTCAGTCCACACAACGTTCTTTCTTCGCTTCATAAGCCAGTCCTGCACAGTCTACAGTTCTGAATGAACTTAGGCCTTTTAAACTCTAGTCACAGTGGTCCACCAAATTCTGCTTACAGCACTGCAAGGCATCTTTTAGACCAAGGTTTCAAATCCTTCCACATTCCCCCCACAAATCAGTCCCAAAAGATCAAAGCCACACAGTCATGTTGTTTTTTTTCTTTTATCAGTAATAACCCCACTTCTCTGGTACCAATTTCCTGTTGTTGCCTGTTCACTGCTGGGACAAAGAACCCAACCAAAATCAGATAAGGAGCAGAAAGTTGTTTATTTTGACTTGCGGTCTCAAGGGAAAGCTCCATCATGGCAGAGGAAAGTCAGGAGGCAGAGGCTGGACATCACCTTTGCCATAGCAGATAGAAAACAGTGGCACAGAGCTCTAGTATAGTGGGGCTGCCTATAACACCCATAAGCCCACTCCCAATAGCCACACCTCCTCCAATTCCCCAAATTGATACCAGCTAGAAACCAAGCATTCAAAATGCAGTGGCTCATAAGGGACACCTAAGTCAAACCACCATAATATAAACCAGAAGATCTGAAACTTAGCCCTAGCTCTGAAATTCATAGAGACAACTCATTTTTTTTTATTCCAACTTCAACTTGTATCACTCTCAGATTCAAGAATGTCTATGATGAGAAGTGATGAGTACTTCAATATTCATATCTGAAGACTAGTGGTAAATTGCACTGGCATGTTATACTGAGCATTAGGATGTCCTTCTTCAGGTGGTCAGCAAATGGTGATGTATTCCCAATACAGTGAACTGCTGAGAACACACATAGATGGATGAGAGCATGAATGGCAAGAGGCATAGTAATCACAGTATGAGGGTCCTTGTTTGGGTCTGAATAATACTCAAAACACAATGTATTAGAAATTTTATTCACCAGCTATTATTTTTGTAGTTTAATCACACTGAGGTCAATGATCTTTATGAATTTGAATAGCTTATATAACATTAAAAAATTATTTTCAGAATGAAATTCATAAGGTATTTCATTCTCAAAGTAATTTCTCATTTATATGGCATTTTCTATTCCCCTTTATCTGTCCTTATTCTATTCTGTGCATACCCTCATTTAGGAAAATTTCATATTGCATTATGTATTAGTTATTTATAAGTTGTCATCCTCATGTATTGCAAGCTTCTTAAAATTTATGATTAAGGGCTGGTGAGATTGCTCAGCAGTTAAAGTGCTTGCCTGCAAAGCATAACAAGCCAGGACCCATGTAAAGCCAGATGCACAAAGTGGCACATGTGTCTGTAGTTTGTTTGTAGTGAGTGGCTGCAGGCTCTGGTGTTCCAATTCTCTTTCTCTCTTCTCTCTCTCTCCCCCCCTTCTCTCCTCCCTCTCTGCATGCAAACAAATGAATAAATAAATAAAATATTTTTAAAAATTATGATTAAAATCTGGATGTGTTAGCCCATGCTAGTAATTTCAGTACTGGAGAAAATAAAGCATGTTTATTGCAAGTTTGAAGCCAGCCTGGGTTTCATAGCATGACCTAGTCTCAAAAATGATCAATTTTTCAATTAAATGCTTTATTACCATTTGAAATACTGCCTAGCACATAGTAGACTCAAAATGTTTGTTTGAATATGAATGAGATTTCTCCAAACCTTTTTAACTTTACAGACCAGTAAAATTTCCAACTTTGTACTGATCATTTAACAAGTGTAATAAACATGATTTCATTAAAGAAAGGACACTTAACCTTCAAAAGAATCAAAGAACTATTTCAAGCTAAAGAGTAATCTTTTTAAGACCTTTTTTCCCATTTATTTTTATTAGTGAGGTACACAGTATGTATACAGCCATATAGTACCATTGTTAGCTTCCTCCCTATCCTCCCCCCTCCAAAGGGACCTGCCTCATTGGGGAATGTGGGTCATGCATTGTGGGGTTAGCCATCAGTTATGAGGAAGTGGCAATGTCTCTATGCATAATGTTCCAACATGTGGCTCTAAAAATCTTTCCTCCCCCTCTTCTGCAAATTTCCCTGAGCCATGATAGGTTCATTTTAGTTCTACTTCAATGATGGGGTTTTGGGAGCCTCCAAAACTGTAGTTACAAAATTAAAAAGTTTTTCTTTACATGCTTTAAGTATACTTGTTTATGGATGTACTTGGGGAAAAAAAGAATGTTATAAAGTCAAATAATAACATTTTTAAGAACATTTTGTTTTCATTTAGATTTCCAAATCATATTTTCCTCATTGTTGGGGGAAAATGTTTGATAGAATCATCTTAAAAGTAAAATGGCTTATTTTAGCTCACAGTTTCAGGGAATTTCAGTTTCTTATAGCAGAAGAGGCCATGGCAGTAGAACTGACCCATTTTTGTGGAATCTTAGAAGGCTGGTCACATAATGATGTCCAACCAGGAAGCAGAGAGCTCAGCTGGAAGTGCGGGTGGCTATAATTTTCAAGACCTGTTCCTGCAGCCTACATCAGACAACTAGTCCCTAGTGATTTAATGTTCTAAGCCTCCCAAGAAAGTACCACCCACCAGGGACCAAGGGATCAAACACATGACTCTGCAGGGGATCTTCTCCATTCGCATCACAATAGTTGCCCTCTAAATT